>BROG01000097.1:145000-745000 GCA_030159075.1 Atrina japonica
AAGGGGAATGTTTTCTACATAGAAAAAAAGCTAGGGGAACATTTCTATATAAAAGAACTTCCCACGGACGAATGTTTTCTATAAACAATTCCTTCCGGATGAAGATTTTCTATGTAGAAAATTTTCCGAGGGTGTTTTTATATAGAAATCTTTCCGGGGGAATATTCTCTATGCGGAAGGTTTTCTATAAAGAAATCTGTCCGGTTGAAGATTCTCTATGCGGAAGGTTTTCTATATGACACCGGAACTATAATTATTTGTTTTGTCACAGCTGGTAAAGCAGTTCAGTGTTTTGACATGTCTTATTCAAAGGTTAATGGTATTTCGCCCAAGACTGATAATTTCTTTATATCAGTGAAATATTTTGGCTAGAGGTTAAATAATCGAAAAACAAAAACAAAATATATTGATTATTTAAATGACATTACATATCATTCTTTCATATTTCTTTTGACAAAACATTTTACCATGCATGTAGTTTTAACCGATTGTTCAGGTGGAATAAAAGATATTGGACTTGTTATCTTGTCAAGCAAATTTTATAATTCAATGAAAAATTCTCCATTATTGATATTTTTTAAATTCACGGGGTTTATTCACAGTTTATTTCCCATTCTTTGAAATTATTTTTATCCTTCTTCAACTGGTCAATCTATGCATAACAAATTATGCATAACTAATTTCTAATTAGTTCTTTGTTCAGATAAATAATATTCAGGCTGAATACGGAACACTCCCCCAACGTGAGACAGAAATCAGTCATGTGTAAGAAATACATATCAGGATAATTACAATAATTGTAATTTGTTGATAAAATGGTGAATGTCAAAGATCGTCTTTGTTTTGGCTTCCTTTGTAAAACTATAACTTTGGTATTGTTGATAGTATTTATAATCACTAGGTCGTTGCCACTGTTGGTGGGCCATCTGAAGATATACATAAACCCCGTACCTGGTATTTCCGTACTAGTCCATTATTTTATACTATAAACTTGTATAACACAATTTTATTTCTTTTGGAACTATACAATTATGTCAAATTGGAGCTCAAATGATGTAGTCTTATTGACAGAAAGGATCGGCTCGACCATACACGAATAAAATATTCAATACAAAATTACCAACCGAATTTTTAAAAGAAAAACACTATATTAATTTTGATAGAAAATTATGTTGATTACTATTTTAAAAAAACACACAGAAAAATTCTTCAATCCCTCCTGTAGATTGGGATATATGTTTCGATATATTTTCGAATTTACTGATGTTAATTTACCATTTTGTCAAATGATGGTCATAGTTAACTGTTCATATCATTATCTCATCATCAACCCTTGAAAAAAATGACTCTTCTGTAAATAATTGACTCAGAGCAGTCTAAATGTGTCTTTAAGGGTGAATGAGTTAATGAAACTTTTAAAAAAAGTGGTAAACTTTAAAAATGTACTTCATTGTTATTTATTCAAACTATATTACATATCTGATTCAAACCATGATTTATGAATATCATTGAAATTTTAACAGTTTCAACGCAAAAAGTAAAAAGAGAAACCAATCATATCTGGAATGCATCATGCCTCACGTGTTTGTCTTGTTCACCTAGGTTCGACAAAATATCATTTTCTCGAACGCATGTATATGGCCGTAAACATGTCATTTACAGTTCTGAATGTTAAAACATGTAGTCAATCGTGCGTTATTTTCTCAAACAATGTGGGAAATTTCCCACGTTTTATCCAAACTATTTTTATAATATCATAGAAATTCGAACAGTTTTAACACATAGATTTAACACATAAGACTTACTGTACCTGAGAATTAGCAGTGCATCATGTGTTTGTTTGATACACCTAGGTGAAACAAAATATAAAATTTTCTCGCTGGAAGCTTACCGTGATTTGCGTCATATTGTTTCTAAAATTAGAATGATAATTTTATACACCATCAGTACTGTCCAACAACATGATCTGTATCATTAGACTTGCATTCAAATGATTTTGTGTTAGGAATTCACAAATGTAATTGATCTTTGTTTTAATCAAACATGTTAACAATATGTTTCCTCAAACTTTATTTCAAATGTAGCAGTGCACTTGTATAAAACTTGGTGTAACAACACGAAGATATAATACGTTTCAACCGTAGCAGTGCACTTGTATAACACTTGGTGCAACAATACAAAGACGTGATACGTTCTAGAACAATGTAGCCTATGTGTTTATCACCTGTTATTACAATCCGTTCAAGCACAGTGCATAATGTTAAATCTCATTACCTATAGTTAAAATTTCGAGAACTACATAATATTCAAAATGCTGTGATGGTTTGAAATGGCCATTCATATCTGCAAATTATAGATAACTTTGATTTCATGTTAATTAATCCATTCTTTGTTTGACAGATCTAAGCATGGAATTTGATTAGTTCAATTTACATATTTCAGGGTTGTTATTACTTTTAATGGTACATCAACTGTAATTCCACATTCATCTGGCGGTTGGTTCGTTGGTCAGACTGAAAAAGAGTATACATTAACAATAGGTGGATCTAAATTCCATGGTGGCGTATCACGACTTTTGGTAAATGACAAGTAAGTAGGACATGCTATGTTATGGTATATATTTAAATGTACCAAGTCCGCAGTTGATATACGGGATTTTATCTTTCCTATTACTTAAAACACATCTAAAAAGGAATTGCGTTTAACGATCTGCAACTTTACAGTAGGTATAATGGTCTTGTTTGCAATTACTAAATGTTAACTTACCTGTTTGATAGCTGTTGTTGAGTCGTCTGTTCCTATCGTGACGAGGGTAATTATAATTGTGACGACAGTAATTATAATTGTGACGATGGTAATTATAATTGTAATTATAATTGTGATGAGGGAAATTATAATTCTCAGTTATTTTATTTGAATTTGGTGGGTGTGACCGGTCCACGGGTGATGCTTACTCCTTCACGACACCTGGTCTTAGCTCTAGATTTCCAGAAGTCGGTGTTGTTCAGTGTTCAGCAAAATTGTATATTGTCTCCTAAACATCATATTTGTATGAATTAATACTTGGATGTCTGCGATATGATATATTTCGAGGTCACAACTATACCCCATATTATATTTTTAATTCTTGTCAAAATCATGATTACAAAGTCTATTCTCCGCATAGTGCTATATTTTGAGAAGTGTATTTAGATTTATTGTACGATTCGATGTTTGTTTCCGAAATACTGAGCAAGAAAATTAACAATATTTTGATGTTTTGACATAAACAGTAATGATGGAATAAATGAATATATAAAATGAAAACAGTATCGATAAGTGAATGAATAAATGCATAGATGACGGTTAATAATTTAGTGATATTTCTATTGCATTAATGTATGTGACGCTGGTGTGGAAAATATATTTTATTCTTATATCTATTATCTAAATTAACTTATTATTGAATGTAATGCATTTATTCATTCGTCCTACATTTTCGATTTATAGATTAGTGATTGACGAGTTATAAGGAATAACTATAAATTAATTCATTTTTATAATTAATAAACGAAACTAAATACATTTTAACAGGTATATACCAATGTCAGCATACAGAAAAGACAATAATCTTGGAAGCTGTGAGAAGAGAACAAGTGATTTTGTAGATAGCAAGGATATAGATGAGAAGCCAGTTTGCTGAAAATAAGAAAATTTGAAAAACTGCGTGGCAAAATGCTTTTTTATTATTTTATTTCGTGTAGTCATTCTTTTATTCATTGATAAATGGGGCGATTGGCAGTAAGACATAAATAGCTGGGTAGACGAGAGGCTAGTTGATACTTTGTTTCCTTTACAGACATGAAATAGTAAGGATATCGGCCTACATTAGACGATAGCATGTTAAAATAATTATAATGATATAGAGAATCTCAACAACAACAATAATAATTATAACAATGATGATGACATTAATAATCATAAGATTCGATGATGATGATGATGATGATGATGATTATTATTATTATTATTTTACTGAAATTTTACAGAATTGTAATTGTTTTAACAAATACTCACCTTTATTTTTATTGGCATATGAAATAAGACAGTTTCCTTTTCACATCTTTTCACTTTTGATGTATCAACTAGTTGCTATTAATATATTCTTCTTACATACCTGACAGTGTTTGATATAAAATGATATTTTGATGAACAGAATTAATATGTCGTCATTCATAGCACGTACTTGTATCAGATTTTGAACGAATTAAAGTTTGTAAAATATTTATTTTGAAACTGCTTATTTCACGTGGAATTTACTGAAAAGTGGTAATAATATGGCGGCATTTTGAAGATTTACTTTAAATCATTTAATCCATGTCACTCAGTAAGAAATTAAGGTATTATTTCTAGATTAAAAAAATCTAAAAATTAGATGTAATGGATATTTAATATCTTACTGTTTTACTTTTTATTTACACAAGATCACATGAATTAAAGGTTTATTTGGAGTTTTGAGAATTTTTATTTTATTTTCGACATTTCAAGTATAAATTTGATATTTTTAACGATGTTCATACCAAGGTGTTTAAATGTGTGGTATTTGTAAAACAAGGAACAGAACACGAACCCTATTTTACGATTGGTCACTACTCTAAGACAAGGTCATAATACCACACTTACGTCATGTGACCTTTTTACTAAGAACTGACTCTTTTGACTTACGACCAAATCAGGTCCTGAAATATGTCCTGCGTGGACATATGCCATTGTTGTAAGTTTCATAATTTATGTTTATTAATGTAGCAGGTATTCGTTATTCATAAAGAGAGGATATCTATTATGTGAATAACATTTTTTCATTAAATGGGACAGAAAAAATATTTTATTTCTTGCATTTTTCATCAAAAAATCTAAAACAAGAAAAACGTGTCCCAAAATTTTGAAATGAATTTAGATCGTCCGGGCGAAAATAACAGTTTACATTTATTTTACATATGTAAAATAACAATTAAAATAAAAAATTATATTATAATTATAAATTATGAATATCTAATTTGAAGATGTGTGAATATATCTCAAGATATAGGGGTTAGAACAGGGTTAATAAAACTGTCCTAACTTGAATTCATTGTCACTTAACTTAAGACTTGTTATCTAGGACTTGTGACGTTTTGATAAAACGTGCCCTAAATCTCTGAAAAAATTAGGATTATTTGTAATGGAGGAGTGGTAATAATTCTATATTCCACCTGTCTAACCGCTCGTGTCTATATAGAGATAATTGCATTTTAAGAATAATGGGTTTAAGCACTCATTTGGTTTTAAGTAATAAATGAAATATCAATAAACCGCTTCCTCCCAGATTAAAAGTACATAATTTTTCCAAGACATTATATGGTATATAATTTCTTTAACGTATACTTTTTGTGAAATTTTGCTGACCTTAGGTTAGTTTGGTTTGACATAGTTTTAATAGTAAATTTTGACTTTTACATCAAGCTTTTTTCATGATGACGCCTGAACAGTACGGTAATGATGTCTATATAAATGCTGCCGTTCTTCCTTTACATTTTCTGTTTGACCATTTATCCTCTCGCTCAAATTTTATGATAGAAAAATCAAGAGTGTGTTTCATCAACTGCAGAGGAATTTGTGTCAGGTAAAAATGAAATTATGTTTTGAGCTTTTGTAATAAAGACCAAAAAAACGCGTTCTTCTGTGATGTGTTAAATTCATTTTACGTAAGCTAGTTTATTCTTCTAGCATACGTATACTTCGAATCTGAGGATCGATATCTATCTGTGTGAAACATATAAATGAATATATCATATGACACGAAACCACACCAATCCTTCAATTTACGGAATTATATAGTTCACATGAATCAGTTTGAAATTTTATATATGGTTTGCAGACTGAGTAAGAGAATTTACATTGATTTCTCGTTGGTTTCTTCTTTCTAATATAAACGTGCATGTCTATAAACCCTAATGCAGTGATGTAATTGTTTGAGAAAATGGACTTTAACTGTTGGCTAACATAGGATTCAAGCCTCCTGATCTGTTTGTATTGGCATTTACGAGAATTTATGCTTGTAATGCACTAATATTTCGTGTATGAATAAAAGACTTGTTTCAAAAATCTTTTTAGATCATCTATATCCCGGCCATCCTAAAGATTTATACTTTGGTATCTGGGATTTTTATATCATACTTTTTTAAAGATTGTACGACAAATATATCGACGTGATCAATGTATTCCCGTCTTTATGTTTGGTATGAAACCGCTATATTTCTCTTTCGTAGCTTTTATTGATTTGCCTGTACCAATTGTGACAAGAAATTGTTCCTCACTTATTTCATTTGAATTTTGCTGTTGACTCAAGGGGGTGTTTTCGGTCAACAGGGGATCTTCCTTCTCCATGAAACCTGATCCCACCTCTGGATTTCCAGGTCCGTGATTGTCCAGTGTTCACCAGATTTGTACATGTATCCTGGACATCCTGAAGATTTATATTTTGGTATCTGATATCGAAAGTATGTTCATTGACATATATATATATATATATATATATATATATAGGTGGCCGCTATAACAGGTTTTACTGTACATATATATATATATATATATATATATATATATATATATATATATATATATATATATATATATATATATAGGTGGCCGCTGTAACAGTTTTTTTACTGTATATATATATATATATATATATATATATATATATATATATATATATATATATATATATATATATATATATATATATAGTCATAGGCCACTTCCAGTATTTTTCTATATGGGTATGTATATTGTTTATCTTATACTAAAGTATTATTTGGCACTGATAACAACATTTTAATTAACTTTTACTTTTTACAGAGGTAACTCTTTGACGGATTTCGGCTATATTTTTAGATTTATCATTAGATTTATCATTTAGCCTTGTATGGTACCACTTTCTCTTTAGAAAATACATATATATTTTAAATTGGAGCTCAACTGATGAAGTCTAATTGACAGAAACGATCATCTTGAGCATTATAGATTTGGTATTATGTTTATAATATTTATCACAAGGAATACAAAAAGAAGTAATTCATCCAACTGTTCTGAAATGATTAACTTATTTACAGTAATTCACTAATCTACAATAAAGAAGTAATTTACCTATTAGCTGCAAAGAATATACTAAAAAAATCTAAACAGCTTTTAGAAAATTTGAAGGCACACAAATTTTCTCGAATTCACAGTATCAAAATATATGACTTCTCTACTCTTTACACAACTATTCCACATAAAATATTAAAAGAAAAACATTTTAGCATCATAGATAACTGTTTTTTCACTAAAGGTGATACCCGAAAATTTAAATATCTAGTGATTGGCTATCAGGATACTTATTTTGTCCCACACCACTCTGATTCTACACGTAAATACACTGAAGTTGATATAAAAAAAACATGCTGGAATTTCTAACAGACAATATATTTGTAATGTTCGTAGACGTGGTCTTTCAACAAACTGTCGGCATTCCTATTGAAACCAATTGTGCCCCTTTATTGGCCGACCTGTTCCTTTATTCATACGAAGCAGACTTCATTCAAAAACTGCTGAATTAAAAGAAGAAAAGGTTAGCAGTGTCCTTTAATTGACATTTAGATATATCGACGACGTTTTGAATTTTCATACATATGTCAATGCAATATATACTAGCTAACTAGAAATTAAAGATACAACAGAATCAAGCAAACACGTTTCATACTTAGACATTTTATTTACTATAGACACAGACGGGAAATTGGCAACTAAGCTATTATGGCTTTCCGATCCTTAATTTTCCACATTTAAGTTGCAATATCCCTCTGTCACCCGCATATGGAGTTTATATTACACAAATCCGATATGCCAGGGCGTGTACAACATATGAAGAATTCATATACAGAGGTAAACTACTCACTGACAAATTATTCACACAGGGATATAAAAAACCGCGTTTAATGTCAACGTTCTGCAAATTTCACGGTCGGTTTAATAGTCTTGTTTGCGATTACTCTGTTTCACTAAGTGAAATGTTGAGTTGCCTTTTCGTTGGCGGTTGTTGTGACATCTATACCAATTGTGACGAGGATTCACTCCTCAGGTATTTCATTGAACTTGATGTGGTTTCACGGCGGGTGACCGGTCGACAGGGGATGTTTACTCCTCCATGGCACCTGATCCCACCTCTTGGTTTCCAGAGGTCCGTGTTTGTCCATTTTTACCGGATTTGTATCTATGTCCTGAAAATTCTATTGATTTATACTTTGGTATCTAAGATTTTTTTAAATATTATTTACAGTAATTCACGTATCTGCAATATAGAAGTGATTCATTTATTTTCAGTGTAGCAATGATTAATGTGTATATACAATAGAAAGGTGATTCACCTCTTTACAATATAGCAATATGAATCAACTTTTGACAGTGTAGCAGTGATTTGCTTACAATTTAGAAGTCATTCACCTATTAACAATATAGAGGTAATTCAACTATTTACAGTGTACTAGCAGTGATTAACGTATATACATTATAAAAGTGATTCAGCTATTTACAATATAAAAGTGATCCACCTATTTACACTTAACAGTGATTCACTTACATACAATATAAATTGATTCACTTATTAACAATGTATATCAAAATGAAGAAATACATATACCAATAGAATTAATTCACATATTTTCAGTTAAGCTGTAATTTACGTATATACAATATTAGAATGTTTCGCCTATTTACAATGTAAAATTGATTCACTTATTTACAATGTAATAGTGATGGGTCTTATCAAAATATATGAGGTATTAAACTATTTAAAATATAGAAGTAAAAACATATTTACCATATAGCCATGATTCACCTGTTTATCAATATACAAGTGTTTCATCTATTTTCATTATAGAATATTTGCAAATTTATAGTTCTACAAAAACGAAAAAAACACAGAGGCTCAAGGCGTCTATTTTTGTTAAAAAGACTTTATCAGTAGAACTCAAATTTAAAAGTGTTTGACGTTTTACAATATACAATGTATGTTGTATGCTGTAGTTCTTGGGTATATTTTAAGGAGGGTTGTCTGTGTCATAACTGACGACATATCGCTACCATATAAACGGATATATGTTGTGTTAATCCTCGAACAATATGAAGAATATTGAAGTTGTAATTTAACAAAGAGCGCACCTGATTTGCATAATAAAGATCTATCATTTCTTTTCTTTAGCATAATCGCTGCGGTAAACGCCTTGGCAATAAACACTAACAAATACCCACTTTCGTTTTTTTTTTTCAGGCTTGTAAAATGACCCTTTAGCAGTAACTGCGGTCCTGTGACTTTGGCTGGAAAAATTATACAGATACCCGCAAAACAGACGTCGTTATAGTAACCGTAGTTTCTTTTTTTCCGGGAATTTGTATCATTTTGCCAATCAAAGACTGCCAAAGTCACAGGACCGCAGTTCCTGCTAAAGGGTCGATAATGAAATTAAAGTAGTTCGTTTACTCCTGAAAGAGTATCTTATTTTATATTTAGAAGATGGAAATTAATTTCAACATTAATCCTTACTAGCTGTCGGTTTTTCAAAGCATTATCTATGAATATCTCGAAGAATATTTCATCTATTTGGTGATTAATATAATGACGTTAACTGATTAAATCTAAGCAATCATTTCCAGTAAAAGCAACACAGTCTTACAACTATAAAACCTTTCTCTACAGATTCACATTACGTCTAATTAAATTCGTAATATAATTTGGTACACGAATTACTAAGTCATGTACATAATTCACATGTCGCCGCATGCAAAGTAACATTTATCGCTTGATTACAAGAATTGCTGCAAATTGATATGTTTTGTTGTCAACATAAATATTAATTTCACCCAAATATCCAATTATCTATCAAACTTACCTGAGTATTTGGATTGCAACCTGATCGCTGCTGACGTTTTTTCATCGTCATATATGACCGTTACTGCGTGTGAATCACACATGCTCGACACAGTATTAAATGCGGTATACAGTTATCTACGTTATCAGAAGAAAAAGTCAACAATTATCAACGTCATTGCTTTTTCTGGCGATCATTATGGTATTTTCAATAAATAGCATTCAGTGAAACAAAATGCTGTTATCTTAATATGTTGAAACAGATGATTCTATTGTACAATTTCTTTTATACGCACATACCTCGCACTTCTATAAATGATTTACTAAATGGATACATATGAAGGGTGCTATATAATAAAGGTCACACACACAGACACACACACATCCACAGACACACACACACACACACACACACACACATATATATATATATATATATATATATATATATATATATACATGTATATATTACATGCATGTGTAATCATACAGTTACAATATAGAGTTAAATATGTCCGTGCTATACGTAACGGATGCACGGATAACGGATACATGGATGCGGAAATTTCGCCGGAGCCACTTTTCGAAATGGACTTCTGTCGCAATGTATGCAATCGAGCTACGCTCTCGTTGAATCCATACGCTACAACAATCGCGTGCAGTCTGATGATACGATTAGAAATATATATATACGCGTGTATATATCACTACTAGATTGAACATATACTATGGGCTTTTGGTTATGAGGAATCCACAACTACAGAAGCAAGGCACCAAAGCCCCGGCTGGAACACCAATCGCCTGGCCGCCATGAACTGCACCCTAACCACTCGGCCATCTACGCATTCACATATATATAAAAGTTGCATTACAAAGGAGTTTGGTAATAAATTGTTGCGTAAAGAATATATAAAACGAAACAAGGGGCTTATAAAGATATATATATATATATATATACACGCGTGTATATACATATATATACATGCTTGCTAAGTTGATAAAGTAAAATGAAAAAAAATAAAACCCGTAATTTTCTAATACAGAACTGAACTGAAACATGTCCTGGATGTACAAGTTGAGTTGCACAAGTAATGCATATAAACCATCGTCTTTTATATAAATTACTAGTTTTCAATTTGGTAGTGGATAATATGTATAAATTTTACTTCGAATAAGACTTTATCTACTATCAGTTCTTCTTCTAGGAGATATGCGATACAAGCTGTGGTTATCGCACATCTTGTCCGATTCTTTACTTCGGTTGACTGATTATTTAAAAGAAATATGCTTTTTAAGAACTATCACAGACAGGTTTTTAAATCATTTTCTTCATTTCATTCCTACTATTTGTTTTTGGTTTTGCTGCTGCTATATAAATTGTGCAACATAATGACTTCTACAAGTCTATACATCTATTAAGGAGAATAAAGTAGATGTCGGGATGTATCTCTTATATACTTATTGGTACACTTATCTAAAGGATTGCAAGGGACATTTGAAAGATGGACTGTAAATTTTACAGTGATTACACCACTCCTTTTGTCTCTAGATCAGTGCAAGATAAAGGCGTGGACATATTGACATACATTAGAATTTGGTACAACAAAGTTTGAAAGAGAACCGTAATACTACAAAATGGGAAGACCCGGCATCATAAAACTTGAACATTTACTCAAGTCTGAGAATATCCTGAAGCTTGACCTTCTCATCCAATCAGATTCAGGATAAAGATAAGTAATATTTTTAGACTTAAGATATTCTCAAGTTTTACCAGACCCACTGAAATAGTATATGCTCAACATAAAACCTTGATTGTCTACAAACTGCTGCTGAGTATTTTGGATTTTCATCAGTCAGTGTAAAGGATCCGCCCTTTGTTTATATATATACAGAGAACCTACTTTAGCGACCACTTTCTTGCTGTCCCCAATAGTACCAATTGTGTACAATTCAACCTCTATATAAAGAGGTTTTGTTGTGCCCCTAAGGAGGTCGCTGTATACAAGTTTCATGGAGAGAGAGAGAGAGAGAGAGAGAGAGAGAGAGAGAGAGAGAGAGAGAGAGAGAGAGAGAGAGAGAGAGAGAGAGAGAGAGAGAGAGAGAGAGAGGTGAGAGAGATTATTACATATTTTGGAGTATCAGCCCGGTATTATCCCGATACCTCCATATCAGCCCGAGGACAAATATGGGTCGAGGGATAATACCGGACTGATATAAACAGGTTTAGCGAAAATGTTTCGTAAAAATAAACAACAATTTCAGGCCTATTATATCAACACTTAATTGTTTATTCCATGCTGTTTGTAAACATACAATAATACAGAACGATATTGTTAATGGTAACATTCGCAGTAATAGAGGGCGAAGCCCTCATATATGTAGAGAAGCTCACATTTTTTATTCCTACTACATCCGGGGACCCGTACTACTAATGGTAAAAATTTTGCTCACATCGGGAATTTGCGCGTGACATAAACAAAATGTCGGAAATGCGAAGTCATTACTTAAAAGCGCATTGCAAACGAAGTAATAAACTACCACACTAAGAAACGTTTTGTAGACCGAGACTTTCCCATAACGACTAGGGTTGTACATCGAACCCGATCACGAAGCGCCTCCATTATTCTGGTAATTCATGATTAATACCACATAGATTCTATTTAAGTTTTAGCACGAATGAAACAGTCAGCCACTCAATATTTTATTTAAAAGTAATAAAACAACGAGTGAATGACCGTGACATTTACGAGATAAAAACACTGTCACTGAATATTAATCTCTTTGGTGATTCTGTCGTGTTGCCCCCGGCAGGGGGCAACACGACGGAATGTCCAAAGGGATTAACTGAACATGTAAACTGTTGATGAATGCCTTCGCCCTCTCCATAGGTTTACCTATGTATTATTTTACAGTAACTGTTGATTGTTTTAAACAATCATGAAATGACAGAAATTTTGAAGATTTTCTAAGAGTACAGGGTCAATCTTCTGGATGGATTTATGTAGTAAATTCTGTGCAGTTACGGAGTATACAAGCGAATTTATTTTACGTAAGATAATGGATCCAGATATAAATGCCTTTGAAAAATCGCAAAAAACCTTGTCTATATGTACCCAAACGCACTCTGCTTTCCGCAACGCTGCATTTCTTTTCCTCTTCAGGTTTTGAAGTTTATAAATACAGCAGCGGAAGTGGAACTCTTCAACAATACTGCTTCGCGGACCAACGACAACAACTGATGTCATTTTGTGTTGCTGTCACTGCATTGTTTATTAGCAGAAAAAATACTCGACTATGGCTGCAGAATCGCCCAAAAGGTCTATCAAAAGTGGTTACAATCTCATAAGACCACAGAGTTTCAGGTAAAGCAGAAATGATAATGGTAAACTTAAGTTGTATATGCATCAGGTAAGACTAAGGAGTACGACTAAGTCAGAAAGTCTCATAGAGGCATAGTCAGTGTTGCCTGTTGCATTGTTGATCGGAATAGAAGTAAGAATCTTGCAAAGATTCTGTACAGAAGTTTTTATTTCAGTTTTAAAATCAATAAAACGTTTTTGTCTTTTGTTTTACATGATGCATCGTAAGAGTAAACAAGATAGTTTGTGTACTGGTGCAATGAATTGTGAATAATTATTTTATGAACTAAAGTTACAAAAAGAACAGTGTAATAGTCAACTCCTACCCACCAACTGATGCATCATCAACTGATATCCATTTTGGCTATTCCATACCCAAGTTCTTTGGCTGACACTTACCCATGGTTTTAGCTGACCCATTGTTTGCCTTACTTGTACCCTATCAGTTAGCGGTCGGTCTTAAATACGCCTGCAGAGAAAAGTATACGCCTGCAACGCAATTGGTGGTTAATTCAAATAAAAGTTGATATATTCTAGTTGATTATGTCCCCAAAACACAACAATCTATAATTATCTTGACTATTTACTAATCTATGTACGATTGAACTTTCACGTTAATTAGGCCTGCAAAGACGGCAACATGTGATACGTTTTGCAGGTGTATTTAGATCTCGATCAAAGGAGGCCAAAACTATGTCAGTAAAATAAAATCTACTATAAACATGTGTCTATATCATATTCATTAATCCTGTGATCGAGATCTAAATATGCCTGCAAGTGCAAAATATATCACTTGTTAACACACACAATATGACGGCCGTCTTTGCAGGCATAATTATCTTGAAAGTTCAGTCGTGATGATTCTGTCATGTTTCCCTCCACTGTTGATGAATGCTTTCACCCTCTCCATAGGGTTACCTATGTATTATTATTTATAGAGGGAGAAGCCCTCATATAAGTAAAGAAGCTCACATTTTAATTCCTACTACATCCGGAGACCCGTACTACTAATCGAAAATATTCTGCTCACATCGGGAAATTGCGCGAGGCATAAACAAAATGTCGGAATTGCAAAAACATTCCTTCAAAGCGCATTGCAAACGATTTAATAAAGTACTGCACCAGCAAATGTTTTGCAGACTGAGACTAGGCCATAACAACTAGGGGTGTACATTGAACCCGATCATGAAGCGCATCCATTATTTGGGTAATGTGAACTGCACGAAGTGATGGATACTCTGAGATAGAGTAAAATATATAGCATAAAAAATAATGTTGCTTTTAACTCATGACTAATGAATTATACATAGATTCTATTTAAGTTTTAACACCAAGGAAACAGTCAGCCACTCAATATTTGGTTTAAACAATTAGTGAATGCCCGGGACATTTACTAGGCCTACGTGATAAAAACACTGAATATTTATCCCTTTGGGGATTTTGTCGCGTTGCCCCCGATAGGGGGAATTATAAATTCATTTGAAATAAGCAATAAAAGCTGAATAAACAATTCATTTGAAATGGTTTTTGGAATTACAGAGAATTTTTCTGTTTTACTATTTTTTCAAATCTTATTGAATTATAACTATATATCTTTAGGATAGTCAAATTTCTTTATGTAAAATCAGTATATATAAGAAATAGTATCGTATTCGCAAATAATGATCAATAAATAAGCTTAACGTGTTTGGCATTATATAGAAAAAAACGCATTTTAGAAAAAAAGTTATAGACAGAATTCCTATAAGACAATAGCCTTATCTAATTCTGCCCTTTAATAGGCTTTTTTAACATTTTCATTCGACAGATTATTTGTCTAGAGCATGGTCCCCCTCTTATGACTGTCAGTTTCTTTGTAAGGTCATACTTGCGATAAAAAACCGATATGATATAATTCCAATGTTGTGTGATACGATTACTTTCGTCTTTGCCGGGGCCTCCGTGACCGAGTGGTTAGAGCATTGCGCTTTTAAACACAAGGCCTCTCACCTCTGGGTCGAATCCCGCTAGGGTCATTTCGAATTAAGTGGGAAAGTTTGCCAGTTTTCTTGCGAAAGGTCGGTGGTCTTTAACCGGGTAACCGGGGTTTCTTCTCCACCAATAAAAACTGGACGCCATCATATGACTGAAAGATTGTTGAGTTTGGCGTAAAACAAAAAGTCAAATCAAATCAAATCGTCTTTGCCATTGCTTTCTAATCTGTTTTCCGGTATGAAACCACGAATCCCAAAGTGTTTCCCTAAGGCCAAATCCCAGTGTTAACTTAATTAGCTTCTCCTCCTCCTCCTTATCATCATCATCATAATCATCATCATCATCATCATCATCACCACCACCGCCATCACCACCACCACCATCATCATCATCATCATGTATTAAGGTAATCATTTGTTTGACAAATTCTCATATCAATTATCGGGTTTTCAGGCATATATAATTCATTTAATTTGAAGGACTTGATTGCATTGAAAATGTCAAGGCATGCGTCAGTTATTAACAGCTTCTCCCATTTGCACTACATTTTAAAGTGTTATTTAATCATAATTCATTCAAGACATTAATTTCCACTATGTAACATTGATAATGTGTATACAATCCCAAACTCCTCCATGACTGAAATATGAGTCGCTATTTGAAATGTCAGATGAACAGTCGGAAGTGACGAGAAGAATGCGATTCCATCATCAACTATTAAATTGACCGTAGGTCGTCCAAAAAAATAAATTTGTCAAGTGTTTGATTGATTTTCATCAGTAAATACAGAAGTAAGCGAAATGTCCTGTTGATGTGTTACGAAAATTGGGAATGACACTTTTGTTGTTAAATAAGGAAGAAATCGCTTAATGTTTCACGTTGACTTCCATTAAATTACACCTCATCTAAATCAACCCGTCTCCGAATTGTACGTTTAAGATGACCCTGATTGAAAGAATTTTGTAGTCTTCCTCATCCTATGAATAGTATCGAAATTCTTTATCAACATCGACCAAAGTAGTGACCTTCATTGAATGCAATTTTATTTTCTTTCGAAAATCCTATCAATTTATCCGACCACTTCCGTAAAACTTGACAATCTTCACTGTGACGTCAGATGTTATCATTTGACACAGGGGGCAGTACAAAATTTAATAGATAGTGAAGGTTATGCAGCATCTGACAATTTAGGGCATGAGATTGGACGAGACTTTTTATGAATACTAAAAATTTCAAACTTGTTATTCCAACTGATTTTTATTCAACTTGAAAATAAGGTATTCTAACAGAAGGTACTTATACGGGTTCGGTAATACATTTATGTTTATCATTAGTTATGTTTATGATAATTATTTATTCGTTTGAAATTTAATTTCATTCCAAAATATTGATTTATATTTGAAGCCTACTTTAGACTATCATATTGTAACGACAGGGTCAAAACAAAGAGTAGCTCAGAGATAAATGATCGGGAGATTTTATTGACAATGTCTTTGATCATAAAAAATTCAGAATCTGCGTTTTTCCTGGTTTTGGACCTAATTGTTATATGTGTTATAATTTATATGTACTTGTTATATAAGTACAATTATTCTAGTCCTCAAAATTAATTATATTTATACCTTTAATTCATCTGTCATTTCCGTCATATAGTCATTGCTCTAAACTTTTAGTTATAAGCAGACACATAGAGACGTGTAATTGACGGTATCGAGACGAAGGGCCAAGTGAGTTACTGCTATAGCCAAATGCCTGACGACCGCAAGTTAACTTTTGCATTTAAACATCTTCTTCTCAAGAACCAGTGGACCAATTTTAACCAAACTTGGCATATTGCATTTCTATGTGATGCCGAAAAACATTTGCGAATGAAAAGGAACTAAGACCCATAGGAGCCCAAAAAGGACCTAAACTTGCTACATCTTAAAAAATCTTCTTCTCATGAACCAATGATCAGATGTATTTCAAATTCCGTATGCATGATTGTATAGTCAATATCTACAAAGTCTGCTAACGAAAATGAAATCTGTTTATAAACGAGTAACTGGAGGGGGGCTTCAGTAACACAGGGTACATTTATATTACAAATTGTTTAATAACTCAAAAGTGATCGACTTTTTGTATACAAAGATATATGAGAAAGTTGTTAGGAATTATCTTAGGATCATTTTGACAAAAATTCAAGGTTATAGGGTCAAAGATAAAGGTCACAGGCACCTAAGTAAATGGAAAATATGTTGTTTTTATTTTTTAATTATCGATATTTTGACTACTTCTCCCGAACCATTGGACCAATTTCAACCAAACTTGACAAGAACCATGTAAAGTCGCATAAAAAGGCTAGGACCAAACATGGCTACCATGGCTAATTATAGAACGAATGAGTCAGCAGAGATTTTTTATTTAATACATGTATCTCCAAAATTATTAAAGCAAGAGAAAAAACCTTTACCTTTAAATGAGCGGCTTGCAAAACTCTACAAATATTTTATGTTAGTGGAAATTGTCAGGGTGTCTCATTTTTTCCATCCGCACAAAATGTCCAAAATGTCTGCGCCCATGTTGTAAACAAAGCAGGTGTTTTTCATATACAGTAGAACCAAATTGTCCTTTCTGACACTTGTTATAATTACATATGTCTATATTTTAGCGGATCATTGCTTGGCATCAGATAACGATACTAGGGCGTATTTATCGTACATTTTAATGTAAACGCTAGCTCGTACGACAAGCGTCTTTTACCATGCTTTAATGCAGAAATGATATGAATACCATCAAGACTATTGCCTAACTGAGAAAACTGTAATTTAGATAATGTTGTAGCTAATCAAAGCTTCTGTAGATATATTACATTCTAAAATACATGTTCAGGTATTGATTTATTTAAAGCATAAACAACTCGTAATTGAAATCAAATACCCACAATGAAATGGTAGTGTATACTCAATGATGTCACGCCTCTTTTTACATAAGGTTTTGTAGTTTCCGGTAGATAGCCTAAGCACACGTGCACTGATTTCTACAGGGATTTCGACATTGATTTACGAATGGAGAGGGATGGAAAAAGACTATTTTCATTTTGCTTTCACCCTGGGTGCTTTATAATGTCACAGTAAAACTAAAACCAAGATAATTTACATGCTATAAATTTTGAATTTACTATTTGGGTGTAAAAACAAACTTCAGACCATGACAACAAACTAGTTGTCATGTCGTAAATGTTATATTGTACCTACCGACGAATTCTAAATTTATAACACGACTAAGTGTAAAAAGTTAAACTATACACTAAACTTGATGTCAGTACCACTTTCGTGTAAATATTAATGATATCAATATCATATACGGCTTTATCTATCTTTTCCATTTGAATATATTGATTTCTATAGTAGACTGAAATCATATGGTTAACTGTCTACACATAAATGTAATGTTTCTTAATGTAATATGTTATAAAGTATATATATATATATATATATATATATATATATATATATATATATATATATATATATATATATATATATATATATAATAAAGTATGTAATTAAACGTATACATTTACACGCATATAGATATAGAAATATTCATATCATTTCTGCATTAAAGCATGGTAAAAGACGCTTGTCGTACGAGCTAGCGTTTACATTAAAATGTACGATAAATACGCCCTAGTATCGTTATCTGATACCAAGCAATGATCCGATAAAATATAGAAATATGTAATTATAAAAACCTAAATAAGTTCCAATAATTAATATTCACAATATATTCTTGATAAATTCATGTTTTTTTTCAATAACTCCAAAATAATTTTTTCTTTTATCCAATTTAACAAAACTTGATTCACAAAACTTTGAGGATTTAGTATCTATTTTTTTTCCAGGAGAAATACGTTATGTTTTAGAGTAACATCATTTTTCTGTTTATTCCAAAGATAATGAATGGATATGTGACGTAATGCGTACACCCCCCCCCGCCTCGATAATTAAACCATTGATACTTAAGTAGTTTATGGATGTCAACAAACGGAAATATTAGGCCCAGGCACCCAGGGTGAAACGTGTCATTTTTCATTTATTTTGGGATGACTACAAAATTCAGAGAACAAAATCAAAGAAATGCAGAATTACTAAGGTAACATAGAGAAATTCATTTTGGAATGGTTTTAGTAGCTGCAGTAGGGATAGGTGCTAACACTTAATATTGAAATGTATTTGAGAAAAGTCAAGTGGCATTTGCAGGTCAAACTGGTAAAGCAACGTCCCCGACATCCCAGCTGAATTTTCAGTGGAGACACATGTAAGTGATTTAAAAATGAGGTGATGTCAATGGACACGTAAGAAAAAAAATCCCAGGGAACTGTAATTAAATTACGAGATAACATAAAAACGCGTGGTTAAAAAAGATAAATATGGTTAATATCACACTTCATACCTGGCAATGTTTGCCTAAAAACTAAGAAACTACTAATATGGATGTAACATTACATATAAGAAAACATTGTACTCAAGTCATTGTAATACGGAACTAGAGAAACAGTAGAAATTTGATATGTAGTTAATCCTTACACTTAATACAAATACAAAACAATGTGTGATGTCAAAAACTGTGGACAAGTAAGATGTTCGTGTTCCCACGTAACACTTTGATTATGTATATCCGGCATTTACCTGTAGGAAGAAAAAGTGCTTGTCCTGGTCACTATCAGTAAACGGTTACGTAGTCTGAATTTATTTATCAGTCTCTTGTATTGTCCAACAGCACGTGCTTGATATGTCTTAACTATCAATCCACTGAAAGTGTTGGGACAAAACGTTCATTAAGACAGCATCATCATCATCATCATCATCATCATGAAAAATGGTTTTTAAAAATGAAATAAATATGAATGGCAATAATGGAATATTATTGTTAGAAACATTTAAAATAGATGAAGAGTTCCCAGAAACACTTCTAATTCAGATTTGTCGGTGTAAATCAGATGTGGATACTTTAAAATTCTAAACAGCTTTTAGAAAATTTGAAGGCACACAATTTTTCTCGAATTCACAGTATCAAAACTTATGATTTCTCAACTCTTTACACTACTATTCCACATAAAAAATTAAAAGAAATACTTTTTAGCATCATACACAACTGCTTTTACACTAAAGGTGGTACCCGAAAATTTAAATATCTAGTAATTGGCTATCAAGATACTTATTTCGTCAAACACCACTCTGATTCTACACATAAGTATACTGAAGTTGATATAAAAAACATGCTGGAATTTCTAATAGACAATATATTTGTAATGTTCGGAGACGTGGTCTTTCAACAAACTGTCGGCATTCCTATGGGAACCAATTGTGCTCCTTTATTGGCCGACCTGTTCCTTTATTCATACGAAGCAGACTTCATTCAGAAACTGCTGAATCAAAAGAAATAAAAAGTTAGCGGTATCCTTTAATTTGACATTTAGATATATCGACGACGTTTTGTCAATTAATAATGACAATTTTCATACATATGTCAATGCGATATATCCCAGCGAACTAGAAATTAAAGATACAACAGAATCAAGTACACACGCTTCATACTTAGACATTTTACTTAATATAAACACAGACGGGAAATTAGCAACTAAGCTATACGATAAACGCGACGATTTCGGCTTTTCCATCGTAAATTTTCCACATTTAAGTAGTAATATCCCTCAGTCACCTGCATATGGAGTTTACATTTCACAAATGATCCGATATGCCAGGGCGTGCACAGCATATGAAGATTTCATATACAGAGGTAAACTACTCACTGACAAATTATTGACACAGGGATATCGAAAAACCGCGTTTAATGTCAACGTTCCGCAAATTTTATGGTCGGTATAATAGTCTTGTTTGCGACTACTCTGTTTCACTAAGTGAAATGTTGAGTTGCCTTTTCGTTGGCGGTTGTTGAGACGTCTGTACCAATTGTGACGAGGATACACTCCTCACGTGTTTCATTGGACTTGACTGTGGACTCACGGCGGGTATGACCAGTCGACAGGGGATGCTTACTCCTCCATGGCACCTGATCCCACCTCTTGGTTTCCAGAGGTCCGTGTTTGTCCATTTTTACCGGATTTGTATCTATGTCCTGGACATCCTATTGATTTATACTTTGGTATCTGAG
This sequence comes from Atrina japonica, assembly GCA_030159075.1. Classification (NCBI taxonomy): domain Eukaryota; kingdom Metazoa; phylum Mollusca; class Bivalvia; order Pterioida; family Pinnidae; genus Atrina; species Atrina japonica. The sequence continues at coordinate 166,418 of BROG01000097.1, forward strand.
ATTTTTATATCCAAATGGTTGTCACACGTTGTATTGAATTTATTTGTATACAAGACAAAAATGAATAACAAAAATACCCACCATTAATCTCCTATGTTGCTTTTTGTTTATCTTGGCAATTGTCATTTTTACATTCACGAACAATTAATATGACAGTCGCCACATAGTGCTCTATGATAAGGATTCTGAATGAGGCAACAATATCCACATTGTACATCTATTCATCTTGAATAATTGGAGTCAAAACGAATTTTAAAAGTTTTGCTTATACTTTAACATTCGATTAATAATGACGGATATTCTATTACTGAATTTGGTATTCGTTTCACCTGTAAACTCGATTATCCACAATAAACAAATGGCCAATTATTGAATATATAATCAATCAAATATTTGGTCACATGTCCAGTACCAGTGTTGTACGCAATGAAGCATCACTTTGTCATCACCTTTCGGTAGGGCAAGGATAAACTGGGTATGGAATGATTGTTAGATACTATGGTAAACTTTTATCTTCCTTTAACGTTGATATGGGAACATTTAGCATTTCCTCAATTAAGATGTACGTACAGAATTAAAAACATTTGATAACGTAAAACCCAAACGAACGAACAAAAGTAGTTACTCTATTTCACTGAATGAAATGTTTAGTCTTTAGTTTTAGTTTTTGCCTGTTCGGTAGTGGTTGTTGAGTAGTCTCTACCGGTTGCATTGGACTTTGACGTGGACCGGTCAGCAGGGGATGCTTACTCCTCCGTGGCACCAGATCCCACATCTAGATTTACAGAGGTCTGGTTGGTTCAATTTTCATCATATTTGTGTATTGTGTCCTGAACATTATGAAGATTATGTTGGCACCCGAACCCACATAGATGTTTAATACCGATAAGGAGAGTAGGAGTGTTATATTACACGAAGAAATCAATAATAATATTTGTAATTTAAAATTGTAAAACTTCATTAGATTTATATATTTTGTCACGTGTGTTGTCAAGTCCATGTAATATTATGTAAAATAATACATTATTTATGCACATTGTATTTTAGTTGGCAACTGATCATCATAAGTATCATATTTTGTTTTATCATAATTAGATTGAAATTTGTACTGCTAATTAACATTATTAGTACATCTGGACTTCCTTGTGAATAAATTTAAAATGATATATGATTGTAATAACATGGGGTACTGAAAAATGTATGGTCGACCGGAAAGGGCATAGGACATTTCAGCTAAATTAAAAAATGCACATACTAGGGTCATTTGAGCGCTGACATCAAAGGACAATTAAGTGCCGGATTATTAACCTTGAATTAAATTCTGAATTTTCCATTGGACGTTTGAGCGAAATTTACCTGTGATACTTTTTTATATGAATTTAGAAAATATTTTTAAAAAGTAAGAATAAAGGACAAGTTTTTGAAATAAATATTTTATACATGATTTTACACCCGAGTAAATCAACCGGTTCTGGCTAATTCAGGGTAGTGTAGTCCTGAATTTATCTCTACTTACCAATCAATTCTACTATAATTCATTGACAATGCAAATTTTCTTTGTTCTTTTCTTATATTTATAAAGTGAAATGTCCTCAGACACTTGAGATCTTAACATTAGCACATGTACATGTTAAAATGGATTTAATTTTGACCAAGACTAATAAAGGGGAAAAGAGCCTATTTTGTGATAGTGTCCGATATAGAGTGGGCAAAACACTAACAAAACACCTAGTGGTGAACAGGAGTAACAGATTATATCTGGCTAACAGAAGCGGTACTTCATTCTTATTTATTTATTTCACTCAAATATTCGGCGCTCAAATGTCCTATACTTTGTCGCTCAAACGTTCTTTTTTCGCTCAAATGTCCTGTCAATTCGCTCAAATGTCCATTGCCGACTGTAAAAACATCCAGTACGAGAGAGAGAGAGAGAGAGAGAGAGAGAGAGAGAGAGAGAGAGAGAGAGAGAGAGAGAGAGAGAGAGAGAGAGAGAGAGAGAGAGAGAGAGAGAGAGAGGCAGGCGTGGGGCATTTAGCATACAGAATTTTAGACTACTTTTATAAAGCAATTTAAAAGATAACTGGAAATTCTAGAGTTGTACCTGATTTAACCATAATGAAGCAGTAAATATAACGCTACATTAGAAAGATAACTTAAATTTGTATAAATCAAATATAATATCATTGCCAATGGTAATGCTGATATGTATTGTTTTGGTTTCGCTTTCACCGTAAAATAAAAAACCTATCTTTCTCTCAGGGAAAAAAACACAAAAAACACTAGACATTTTATAAGAACAAATGCAATTTTACGCAAATATTAAGTATTTGAGAATTTTCCTATTATGTAAAAAAAAAAAAAACTTATACAAACCATATATTTGACACATACCAATAGATAACCTGTGAGAAGTTTTCACAATGATGAAAATAAATGTTCGTATTTGACTCTTATCCTTTGTCTAGATTTGTGTGGGTTTTTTTTCGTTGTATGATCTAAAAACCTATCTATCATGGGACGCGATAAACAAAGAAAAAACATGGAATGGCATTATGCAATATGAAGATGATATGTTTTGGTGGATTTTAAGTTGTCAGTTTAATGTACCTTGTTAACGTTCCGCCGATATTTGATTTACTGATACGGGGACGTGACGGATGTGGGTGAAATTAACTCGAATAATTGCAGAGCCCTCTATCCACTATCTTTTCTCGAGAGCTTGAAGGCAACATGTTCACTGTAATCATCAGCTCTGCACAGCTCTGTACAAATCGTACAGACCAATCTTAGGGTGAAATATGAAGGTCAGGCCTTACGCAAACATTTGTTATCTTCTCTTGATGTGTGAGTTCTGTCGATATCATCAGCTCTGTACAGCTCTGTACAAGTCGTACAGACCAATCTTAAGGTGAAATGTGAGGATCAGGCCTTACGCAAACATTTGTTATCTTCTCTTGATCTTTAAGTTCTTCTGTCGATATCTGTGACATGGGTCCTACCAATCTATAGATGGCTCGTAATGACATAATACATGTACCTGCAGTGGTATAAACCCTCTGTTTTTAGTCTCACCCTCAAGATTCATGACGTGCTAGGTATTCTGAGAAGAAACGGTCACTATCCGGGATAACGTATTATGTTTATACTGGTTCTATAGTATTATGTTTATACTGGTTCTATAGTATTATGTTTATACTGGTTCTATAGTATTATGTCTATACTGGTTCTATAGCATTATGTCTATACTGGTTCTATAGTATTATGTTTATACTGGTTCTATAGTATTATGTTTATACTGGTTCTATAGTATTATGTTTATACTGGTTCTATAGTATTATGTCTATACTGGTTCTATAGTATTATGTCTATACTGGTTCTATAGTATTATGTCTATACGGTTCTATACTTATGTCTATACTGGTTCTATAGTATTATGTTTATACTGGTTCTATAGTATTATGTCTATACTGGTTCTATAGTATTATGTCTATACTGGTTCTATAGTATTATGTCTATACTGGTTCTATAGTATTATGTCTATACTGGTTCTATAACCAGTAGAACCAGTCCCAGGAGGTGGATATACTGGTCGATGGTATCAAACTAAATTCTGTCCCAGAGTTCACCTATCTTGGTAGCACAGCAGCGAAAGATGGGCGTATTGATGCCGAAATACAGAGAAGAATTGCTAAGGCCAGTTCATCTTTTGGCAGATTACATCAGAGACTCTGGAACAACCATCATGTTTCATTGAAGGTGAAAGGAAAGATATACAGAGCCATCGTCATATCCACTCTCTTGTATGGAGCCGAGTCGTGGACGGTATACAGAAGCCATGTGAAGAAGCTTCATGCTTTTATGATGCGGCACCTTAGAACCGTCATGAAAGTAACCTGGAAAGACAAAGTTACCAACAAGGAAATACTTGAAAAGAACTGGATTAACACCCATGGAAGACATGCTGATCAGAAAGAACCTTCGATGGACAGGGCACATCATGAGGATGCCGCAAGACCGACTCCCAAAACAGATCCTGTTCTCACAGCTTCCAGTTGGTAGTAGGAAGAGAGGCAGACCCCGACTACGGTTTAAAGATACAGTCAAAAGAAATTTGAAACGGAGGAACATCAACTTGAATTCCTGGCCAGAGTTGTGTAATGACAGAAGCTTATGGAGATCAGCGGTTGGATAGAACAGAGGAACAGACTTTGTCGCATTGCGACCGTCAGCATAGTAGTAGTAGTGGTTCTATAAAGTGGTTGGAAAAGTTTCTGTTACTTTTTGATAGTGTCTTACCTCTGATCTTGGCCTAAGGTCAATAGATATACTCAGTATTTTATTTTGATATCTTGACAACCATATGACCGAATAGAATGCACATGATTAGCTTTTTCAAATAAAAACATGATTTTCTCATAAAAAAACAAAAATGTTTGGAGTATATATATGGTACTGAAATGGGCATTCGTATTTTTTTTAAACAAATTTTATGATATATGGCCAGGGTTTTGACATTAACCCTACAACTCCACCTGGCTAGGGAGTAAGAGAGAGAGAGAGAGAGAGAGAGAGAGAGAGAGAGAGAGAGAGAGAGAGAGAGAGAGACCCAAAAATCAATAACATCAAAGACATTATAGAGCTACACAAAAGCACAAGGAATAAATACTAATAACAATAATCATGCCAATGGTAAAGAACAATATTGAAATGTATTACAAATATTACATTGCCCTCAGCCAACAAAAGGGGAGGCAGAGTTGAGGGGCTCATACAGATGAATGTACACACATGCATAATAATTATAAATAATGTACTTGTGAGGACAGTCTTACTAGGTCGTAAGTTTCAAGACTTTGTTCACTGTAAAATGTTAGCAAGGTTCTCTGGGCGAAAGACCATGTGTAAGATTTAGGACCTTTATAAACTGACCCCGTGACCCCTTTTCTCTTACAAGGCAGTCACAAAAACGATACCAACAAGGATAATTATTCAACTGAAGACCTACAAAAATAACGAGTATGTCAGGGAACATTATTATCATCTTTAAACTCGTCAACCGCTGTAGCCACATTTGGAATCGTCCATTTCAAAGAGTGGTAAAGTCTACTGTCAGAATTCATGAGTGTATAATTTAGAATCTAAATTTTACAATGTTTTCCCAGCAATTATAACTTCTTTATCCCTGAATTATGACAGTAGACCGTACTATCTATTGATTTGGGTGAGTCTAAATGTGACCACAGGGGTTGATGACCTAAAATCTTCATTTGGAGACATCGCCTTAGTTTGAAAACATAGTTTTGATTTCTGTCGTCATAATAGTGGCGTGCGAAAAGGTGTTGCACACTGCTTGTGGTTTAATACCTAATAACCGCAGTTTCCGGATGTGGTTTTTCGGTGCATTGTGTATTACTAATCATTACGTCACACATAGTAGGCAGACTCAGTATTTTGTTGATGTTGTTATAAATAGATTTCAGTTCCTACAGAAGTTGGAGCTGATTGGGCAATGCTTACCTCAGATCTATGGCAAACATACAAAAACATGAATGCACTTTTATTGCTATATGTAGGTGTATATAAACAGTAGTATTTATGTTGTTTAGATTTGATTGTGCTTGTTGTTGATTTACTGGTTTCAAATAAATGACAGATCTACATTTTTATCATTGAATCAACAAAACATCATAAAATTATCTAGGATTACATTCTATTTTAAGATTGAGAACGTAGTCATCAGACAGTTTTGTCTATCTAAACTAGCCAATGTGTAAGAAAGGGGAAAGAGGGAGACAATGTAAATCTAAGAAGTAGTTATTGTGCATTAACCAGCCTTTACATATCTGTAACTACTATTACAAAGATTTCGAGGTTTCGGAATATTTGTCTTTTGGAATTCTAAATATTGCCGTGGTGGTATCAAATTATCATAAACACCCATGTCTGTTTTCGGCCCGATCACTTCAATGTTCATGTACCACCAGTTGAATTCATATTCGTTCTCCGACTTTTCAAATGGGTGTTTTAACATTGACAGTAATCATACGCTCAAGCCATGTCATTTCAAGTCCAAATTCCAAACATGTATAATATCATTTTAATTTATAAATATGAATTTACGAAGGGAAAAAAGTTTTCGTTTTTTGAATTACTATGAATGGCACTCCATCCGATTATTTATTGACGAAAACATGATGATGAAACCCTCCAATGGATTTCAAAACTTTGGAATTAATATTTGAATTATTTTTGAGACCTTTCAGAAATGTGCAGAAGGTCGAGTCCATGTTTTTATTACAAATGATGAGCACTGTCATTGCAGTATAATTGGATTTTGAGTCATCGATTTAGATGATATTCCAGGCAATGAGAAAATTGTTATACCCAGAAAATGATGTAGGGAAGAAGGCATTGTAATTGCATTAATAAATTGTATTTGGAATTACCCTTTAACTTGGAAGAAAATATACATGACAGTATCATTTGAATAAACTGTGTAATATGCAAGCTACATATACTTTGTTTTTATCATTATAGTAAGAGATATAACGACTTTGATTTATTCCACAACCTTGATCAATCTGTACACTATTTCAAGAATACAAGTATGGTAGCGGCAATGGGTGATATATATGTAAACTGTCAATACACTTAATAATAGATTATCAAAGCGGGGACGTTGAAAAAAATATAACAAGTTATATACAAATTGGATTCAAAAAGCGAAACTCAAATATAGATGCTATGTTTGTATTACAGTCACTGATAAATTGTTATCGTAGGAAAAGTCATGGTTGCTTTGTAGACTATAAAAAGGTTTTTTCATCGTATAGACAGGGGAAATATTGGGGGATTAATTAAACAAGGTATAACAGATAACATCCTGAAAATGATTGTATCTTTGTACAACAATGTTAAACTTATATCAAATATAACGGTCTGCTTTCTATATACTTCCAAAAAAATATTGGCTTTTTTGTCGCCGATATTACACACGATTGTGGAGTTCCTTTCATTGAACAAAATTGTCCTTATATAGTATTAGAAATGATTATTTTGTTTCTGTTACTGTACGTACACGAGTTGTTTCTGTTACTGTACGTACACGAGATGGCTCTAATTGCCTAAGGTTTAACAAAACTTGATACATACTTATAACAATATTGGAAACTCATTGTAAATTCAGAGAAATCTAAAGTCGTGGTTTTTAGAGATGGGAGATATTGAGAGACATTGAGAAATGGTTGTTTAATGGGGCACAGCTAGAGGTTGTTGACCAGTTTACTTACTAGAATACTTTTTATTAACTTTATGTAGAAACATATATCAGACTCAGGAAAAGGTTTATTTTGCTATTTGTAATAAATTCAAACAACAATCTTAATATTGAAACTCATTGTTCCGTGTTCGACACATGTATTGCCAGTGTTCTAAACTATGTATCTGAATTTTAGGGTTTACACAAAGCGTCTGGCGTTGAAAAACACATTCTGTTTTGCAAAAAACAAAGTCAACGAGTTAAGGAAAATTATTGCAACTGTACGATCTATTTAGACTTGAGAATATTACCATTATATGAATTTAAAAAATGATGATAACTTAATATTGGTTAAAACTTAAGGGTAACACAAACTTGTTTACTAAGGGCATGATATGGACATAGAATCAGTTTAAGGTATAGCTGGGTGGACAAAATTGGAGAGGAAATGAATAAATTGGGTCTTGGTTATACGTTCCATGCTACATATGATAAAAGTATGTATTTCTTTATTGAAATACGTTTTATCAACATATAAATCAACAAAACGTGATAGGTTTATTAAGAAATGTAAATAGGGAACAACGCTATCAACATTTTGACATTATTTCTGGTATTCAAAATTTCTCGTAAAAATCCATTGATTATAAATTGAAGAATTTAATTTTTGTAGATTTGTGGCTGTGATTTTTAATGTCGGGAGAATGGATTGAGTCCCCGAGGGTATACATAAACCTAGTACCTGGTATTTCGGTACCAGCTGATAATCTTATACTAAAGAAATATTTGGCACTGATAACACCAATTAAATTCCAAAGCTTTCTAAAGCTAAGATAGTCATCTTTTTACAGTAGTTACTCTTAGACGGATTTCGGCTATACTTTTAGATTTATTATTCCACTTTCTCTTTAGAAAATACATATGCAACATATTGAGTATATACTTCAATAGAGAGTAAATTATTTAGATGAAAGTTAATTTGAGTTTTTAAATGATGATGAAATATATATTCATGAGATCTCGACCGCAGTTACGGGACATAGGCTGTAATGTGAAGACATGTAATTTAGATTTCGTTGAAATTATGATAAGATTGAAATCAAACACAACACCTGTTTTATCTGCAAATATTCCCAAAACTACGCGCATATCAGCGTAATAAGATGGAGTACAAAAGTGATCTCCCTTTGTATATAATGGCAATGACCAGTGTTCTGGAGCATTGCAAGTGTATCTAAACAATAGCTAAACTATCACGTTATCATTTTTATTAACAAGGAGTTTTACAAATTTTAAAGCATTACCATAGTTAAAGTGGCTATCTAACAGACATGCAGGAAATTATCATTTTAAAATGAGAAGTGATATCAGTCGTTATTTTTCAATAACTCCATGTATTTTGTATGTGGATGTTTTAAGATGAAATGTTGTGTACAACTTTTTCATTTTAAGATGAAAAGTGTTTTAATATTTTACACTTGCGTTTTGCTGTTCGTAAACAACGTTGGATCAATTTGTTCAAAGTCTTAATAATCTACATACTTTATAGTACAATGCCGTACAGGTTATCTTCATCTCGATTTCAACTATGGTTTGAAGCTGTACGGTAAAATAGATGTCAGTTTTAACTCTTGTTTGACGAGTTTTAGAAAGCAAAAATTTGAACAATCTGACGCCAATTCGCTTTGTTGATATATACATGTATATACAAAATTAGTGATGTGCACTGTATTATCATAAAGGTGTGGGTAACGTATATCGTTCGCAGTGTTTGACCGTGCTTCTAGTCTCTCCGATTTATTAGAACTTAAACTTTTTAACTTATGTGAATTAAACATCTCCAAAAATGAAACTTTTGTATATTGAAATATTGTGTGTTAAATCGATTTAATAAGTTAAGAAATAGCATAAATAATTGTGTTTCATTAATCGAATGACAAACAAACTATGTGTCAAGTTATCTTAACATAAAATTCTAGGACGAATAATTCTGACTTGATTAGGATGAAGGCTATTTACAGAGTTTGAATTCATCGTCGGGAGAATCTTCACTGTAGGTTAGAACATCTACAAGATTCAGCACTCACCAAATCATCTTGCATTGTTGGCAACCATAGTCAAAGTGGCTATCTAACAGCCATACAGGAAATTATGATTTTAAAATGAACCGTACTTTCGGTCTTTATTGTTTCAATAAATATTTTGTACGGGAATGTTTAAAGATGAAACGTTCTGTACAACTTTATTTTTATTTTAAATTGATAAGTGTTTCAATATTCTAAGTTTTCGTTTTGTTGTACGTAAGCAATGTTGACTCAATTTGTTGAAGTTTCAATATTAAATCTAAATACTCCATAATACAATATCATAAGTGAGATCTTCATGTCGTCTTCAATATGACATGAAGCTGTACTGTGAAAATGAAATCTGTTTTAACTCTTGTTTGGTGAATTTTAGTAAGTAAACTTTTAACAATCTGTAGACAACTCGTTTCGTTGATATAATATATATCAGTGATGTCGTGTGAGGTCTTCTCGAAAATTTGTAAGCCAATCAACTTATGTCACTTTAACACCTTCAAAAAGTTCTATATATAATCAGTGATGTGCAATACGGCATCATAAAGGTGTTAGTGATCTGCCGAACGTCTCTGTTCAACAATCTGTTGGTCTTTCGTTTATCTGACGTCCTCCTACGCTGACAGATGCACTTCACCTCTTTTTGGGAACATTTAGTGAACCAGATCATTTTTAAGTTCCTTTCTGAAATGCTGTAGTCAGACAGGTTGTTTGTTCATACTTAATAAACGTTGAACTCTTTAAGCCACCAGCACCATAAAACTCGAGAATTACTTCAGTCTAGAAATTTTACTCAAGTGTGGCAAATCCTGAGATCTGATTACCTGAGCAGGCCAATTTGAGAATATTCTCAGACTTGAGAAATTCTCATGTTTTATGATGCCGGGCCTAAATACATCTTCTGGTGTATTTTAGCAAGACAAAAAATTATAAGACAATGTTAATTTTTATGCATTTTATTGAACTTTCAAACATCGTTCTTTGGCATTATGCCATACTGTTACTCTTAACCTGCAAGATTTTTTTACTAAAGAGAAGGGTGACAACATATTCAAAATAGATTTGAAAATATATAATTTGATGACGTATTGGGAAGGCAATTAACAATCACAAGCAAAACAAACCACTCATTTATAACATTCATTCGTCCACTCATTACTATCACAACAATATCTTGAGAAAACAACTTTATACCGTGTACATGTCTCGAACTTCGTGCAATGTACAGGCGGATCAAGGAAAATCTGTGAGCTACAGTACAGTACAAAAATAAGGTTTGATTTGCAATGGAAAACGAGTAAAACAGGTAATACCATAATGCCATTTATAATAAAGCTATTTTATATATTCAGATCTACTGACTGGGAAATAACAATATAATAACGATACAACTCAACAAGAAGCACTATTCATGAAAAAGAATTGCTGCCAATGAATTATAATAACAAGTAAACAACAAATAAACATCAACTATATATAATATAATAATAATCATATGATAATACGTTGGCAACAGAGTAATTGACTACAAGAGAAGCAGTCTTCTGAATATACTGTGATCATTAAGCCCACAGACCAGCAATACTTGGTATCGCGTCTACTGTCTGTGCACTAATGGTCTTTATATATTTATATATATATATATATATATATATATATATATATATATATATATATATATATTATAACAACTTCATCACTTCCGAGGTGAATATATTTCAAATATTCACTGGTATCCCTGATATTATATACCGATAATATGATTGAGCTAAAATTGAAATCACTCATTGTCCGTAGCAACGATATGGTAAGTGAATGTGGATGTTTGTGTATATGTTAAGAACGATCACAAAATGTTTCTACAACGCCGATGTTGTCGTAACTATCTGAGGAATACCGGAAGCGTTAGACCCGCTAACACTTCCTTGTAAAATGTTCGATACTACATCACCGGAGGTAGTAGGCATGGGGGCATTTGATGCTTTCATCATTGCTTCTTTCTTCGATTTCTGTTTCAAATGCACTTTAGCGTGTCTTTTCTTTTCATCACTTCGAGCGAATTTCCTCCCACATGTATCGCAAGAAAAAGGTTTTTCGCCAGTGTGAGTGCGTACGTGCGTCGTCAAATGATCACTGCGACTGAAAGATCGCATACAAATACGACACTGAAAAGGTTTCTGTCCTGTATGAATACGAATATGTCGTGTAAGTTCATCACTACGTGAAAACCTTCGGTCACAACTTTCTACTGGGCAAGCATACGGTCTTTCATGGGGTGGCGTCTTGCTAGGCCGATTTGGATATTTCCTTGGCTTTACTGGTAAAAGTTTGAGTGAACTTTGTGGGTATGTAGGCTGTTGTATAATTGACGGTAATGAATGTTTCGATGACACTGACGATGAATCTTGCACCGACTGGAAGTCGGGCTGTGTAGAAGGACTTAAATATTCACCAGTTATGTCACTGATTGGTTCAGTTTTTATTGGAACCTGTGGATATTGTTGCTGTTGGAATCCCCCAGTTGAGCTGGGAGTTACCTGAATAGCATTAAAGTCCGGTAACTGTGACTGACTTTGATTTGGTTGTTGCACTGTCCATTTAAATTCTGTGTTGAGGCTAGAACTCAAGTCTCTATTGCGAATGTCCTCTGTAAAATGTAAAACAGTTTGTGGCACGGATAGAGACATATCCGATGTTGCAGGATAAGATATATTCATTGGTTGTTGTTCGCTTACTGTTTGTTGCTGGGAACAAGAGCTGAACATTTGAGGTTGTTTCACCTGAACCTCGTAAGGACGAGAATATGGCGGAGGTGGACTAGTATAATTGATACATGGTTCATGAACCATTGACATTGGCTCACAAACATTGATCTGTGGCTCTGGAGTTGAATGAGTAGAGCTCGGAGTAAGTGGGCCAGGTGATCCAAAGCCCGTAGAATATGCATCGCATTGTTCACTTGGCTGTGGCGATCCAGCGTGTGAATGCTGTGATGGAGTAGAAGGAGCTGAACTGAAACACGTTTGTTGCTGTTGTTGTTGCTGTTGTTGACACTGTGGTTGACACTGTGACTGTGTTGAAAATATTGGAAAGTCTTGTTGAATGTTATGGCACTGTGGCAAGCTTGTTGTGACTTGTGCTTGCACCTGAGTTGCTTGAGTAAGAATGCTCAGTAAAGGCGACAATGGAGCAAAGATAGGTTGCATGCCTGTCGGTAGTGACTGATCACTACTTGTTGTGGGGGTCGCAGACGATGTGAAGAGGGTTCCCTTGTACTGAATGCGATGTGTAATTCCATGCTGGTCCTGACACTGCTGCATTTGCTCCTGTTGCTGCTGTGTGCTGCTTGCATTGTTTGTTCCAAGAACGTGCTGGCGGTCAGGTATTGTTATTTGTGCTTCGATGTTTGCTACAAAGAAAGGAAAAAATATGAATAATTAAAATCATTTATAAAACATAAAAAACACATAATTATCATTAAAACCAATATTATTACTACTAATCATAATAATAAATGATGATGATAATAATATCATCATCATCATCCTAACATCGTTTATTTATTGGATTTTCTACTATTTATAGGCATACTTTTTAGTAATATTTTCAATAATTTCATTCATTTTTATCGGTTTGTACTTTTTATCGGAGTAAAGTTATTCATTTCGTGTCATTATAGAACATTTCTCACATATTCGTGATTCTCTTAGGATTTGTGTATCTTTTGATGGACCCGATCATTACGATGACATAGCTATTTACGCACGAGGCCACTTGAGATATGCATCTATGACGTACAATTACTACAGGTCGTACCTAGACTTATAAGCTCCGCCCCAAATTCTACTTTTAGCCATAATGCGTAGGCGAAGTTTAGTGTAGGAGTCTAAACATAAACACAAGAACATGCTTCTTACCAAAGTGCTTTTACTTGAATTTGTAAAATTTGTGCAAAAACAGTCAAAATAATAAGTCAGATTCCAGAGAAAAGGCGAAACGGGGTCACATTCCATTTTATGAATGGAACCTGTTATTCAATATTCTGCTGACGCACATAGACGTATGAATATAAATGAGATCTAAGAATAGAACGCTGGCTATATACGTACAAGTTACTATGCTCACAGCTGATCGATATATGTGATCAATAAACCTTCTTCTATGCGAAAGTTGTTGAAATTTTGAACATAAATGTTTAATATTAAGTTATATTCAAATGACTAAGTCATATAATGAAAATTTCAAAGAAATATTTGATAGTTAAACGAATGTCACGATCATACGAAACAAATATAAAAGCGACGTCAATATTTCTAAGTGTAGATACATACCAGTGGCAGTTATAGGAACAGGTCCCAATGGATCAGTTCCGAAGAATGATATATCCGAGTTACTAGTAACTGGTGTATTTAGAGAATCATCCAGTGATTCTGAGGGTAAACGTCCCCCTCCAGTAGCAGATCCATAGTCGAAACACAAATTTGCCAAACTCGTGAGGTTGACTTGATCGAGTGCAACCTGCGACAATGTGTCTAAGCCGTCCATAATCATGTCCAAATATTTCAATTTATCCTTTCGATATATTCACATAAATGTTATTAAACACTGTTATGTCACTTGATACAGTGAAAACTTAAGTATCACACAACTACATTGAACGAGAAGCTATCATTGAATGAATGAACTTGTTACCGACAACGTATTTATGAATGAAACTTACTTTACTATGTCATTCCATATATGGAAGACAGCGTAAACCGCAAACCAATCAGAATCCGTAGTTAAGGACAGTTGCTACGGATTTTAGTGACGCAAATCGTGACGCAAATCATAAATAAAAGATTATCTTTACTACACATACGACAATTAAAAAATAGGTCAAGCTTACTAAACAGATAAATACTCCATGCACATGAAAAAAATTAAAACTCCACAGAGATTAATATGATATTTGCCCATCTACGAAAAATCTTATCAAAACTCGCAGTATTAAACGAGAAAATCCACGTAGTAAAACCATGTGAACATTTTTATGACAGTTTGACCTTTAATCTTCCGATTTTCTTATTTCCTTATATGGAACCAAGGACACATTCCAATCAATGACGTCAAGAACGAGCGGAACTCTTTACTCCATATAAGGAACTATGTTCGGGAAAGATCGGTAAAAAGCGTAAAAACCGGAACATATACTACCATATTAGGAAATCTCCGTGAGAGTCGAAGAAGAACGGGTTCCCACGAACATAAAATGACGTCAGACAGCAAATCTTGTCCGACAACCTTTTATAATATAACTATTTTTAGGACAGAGCCGAATATCGTATGCAGGAAAAGGCGACATTAATTGATTACTATGCAGTTTTAGGATCGAATAACTTTTCAATACAATCTATTTTTGGACTTGTGGAACAAATCAGATGGTGTAATATTGATTTAGCTCAGCAGTCTGCATGGTATATCTTGCCGTTTAATATCAGTAGAAGCAATGCGAATCTATAAACAGTATTAAAATGAGAAATGATGTAAATATAGAATCTTCTGCTGTAATATCGAACTCGTGATGGTTCATGATAGCTCACAGTAGTAGATTGGTTTAGTACCACCTCGAAAGCTAGGGTTAGAGATACCGAGACAAGATTAGCAACGGCACATGTGTTAGCACACATCTTCTTAATTCAAGTGTTTGAAAAGTGCTTGGTTATTGCATGAATAATTACACAAATCTACATGTATTATGAAAATTAGCAGATGCATTAGGCAGGGACACATCAAAGATTTAAAGATAGAGGGGATCGGACCGAGGGGAAAACAAAATTGGTGCTTTGTTAGTAGGCCAAATTAATTTACACATTTTTTTTGCCAACTTACGGGCACACACCCACCTGAATCCGCCCCTTATTTTCAGTACAAAATTTAGTGGGATATAAAATAATCATTTACTGAGATTTAAAATAGAAGTCTAATTATTTATAATGAAATAAAAAAATATAAAAATGATATCTAGATCTATTATGAAATGAAAATAAAATATCCCAAATAAATATATGTTCCCTGGTATCTTTGTCATTTAATTCACATATTTAATTCTTCTATTTGTTGCATTATTTTAAAAACTGAATCCAAAATTTAGATTGAAGGTGATGTACTTCTTTCAGATTTTTCTGAAGTCGGATCATTTGGTTAGGCCTATTTAAAGTCCAGGCCTGTTGGAATATAAAGTTCATATTGGGGAGAGGGCTATATAAACTATGCCTACAGGTCTATCAATTATTTGTATGCAATAACAATGCAATTTGAACCATGCACTGTCAAATTATTTTGGCTGACTTGGTTTCAGCCCCCCCCCCCTCCTGCACTTCTGACAGGCTTCAAGTCTGAAGTAATATTCCTCTTATCAAGTTTAAATAAAAACCAAAAAAACAAAAAACCAAAAAAACACATACATACAAAAATGGATCTTTTTCACAGTATTTTATAAAATGATATGTTCATTTGTGATAGCAAATTTATCTATTCATTCAAAAAATATTCATTGCATTGTTTTAGGAATTGCATGTCGGTTAAAATGCATAGACTGAAAACAAAACAATATAATATGTAGCTTCTTAAAAGAAACATTGCTATTTATGTACATGTTGTTAAATTAAATAAAACCCATGTAAAAACATAACTCATTCATCCCCAAAGATACATTTGGACTGGTCTAAGTCATTGATTTCTAGAAGTGTCCATTGTTTTTCAGGGGTTGATGAGCTAAGTACAGTTAAAATCATCAAATAAATAAAAAATGAAAGTTGGCATGATTATATATAATTGACTTTGCTCACAGCATTAAAATAAAAATACTGGTACATACAATTTTTTGAAAGATGCTATTATATATCAGATTAAGATAGACCTTTTAAAAAGTAACTGCAGTCCTGTAAATTTTGACAGCAAAATGTTACAGATTCCTGGAATTGACGTCGGGGGGGGAAAACAAAATGTTACTTTGATGATGTACATGTTATTGTGGGAGTCTGTATCACATTGTGTCCAAAGTTACAGGACTACAGCAGTCGTGAAAAGCTCTGTCATAAGGTTAAATTTTTTAAATGAAAATTCATTCTTCATGATATAAAAAAATAAAAAATAAAATAAATGTACATGGAACAAGGGAAAATTTCTCAATTCGATTTTTTTTTAATGAATAATGTCATGGAAATGTTTGGAAACGGTGTTATTTTATCTAAATGTTCAATTTTCTCTATGGGGGCTCCACCCCCTAGTCATGGCCCTGTCAGTTTTAGAGTAATCCAGTATAGACAAGAGGATTATATTATTTTGCAAGATTTGATTCTCTCTAATAAGGGCCATTCAAAGGCCTCATTACCTAACCAATAAAAGAAGATCACCTTTAACCAATGTTCCCAATACTGTACAACAGTATAAAATGTCACAATGCAGAAAAAGTGCAAAATGTGAAAAGCAAGTTAAATTCTGATATAAACACACTATTTCTATGACCCAGTTGTATCATATGAAATTGATTTGAAGATTATTTAAACTATATGTAATACCATACACAATTTAGCAGTAATTTTTGCAGCAGTAATAAATGCTAGTAATTTCCCCCCAATTTGGCTGGCATCGGTAATATTCAAGAAATAAGGTGTGAGAACCCAAGCCGTGGCACCTTGAAACTTCAGAAAAAATTTTCAACTTTGGCAAATCCTGATATCTGATTGGCTGAGCAAGCCAATTTGCAAATATTCTTAGACTTGAGTAGGCCCTAAAGCCTAGATCTACCTTATTTTGCTCAATAAATTTAACTGTAAATAATCATTACAGAAGCCTTGCAAATTGAAAACAAAAACATCATCACCCAATTAAGAATTTTATCAACAAGATAATAGATATTCCTTATAGAGCTTAGTTTAGGTGGATGCATGTATTTATAGTGTAAAAAGTCATTTATAGATTCTGAAAATAAAAGCAAGATTTTAACATGTAAACAAGGGATGTAAAGTACATCCTATTTTAATTCCAATTCAAGCAAATATGTTGAATGTCGCAAATAATTCTGTTTAGTTATAATGTATTTCGAAGCCCATGTGTGTTTTTTCCTCTACAGTGGGCTTGAGCCAAATCCAACCACCGACCACCTCAGCTGATTGAGAGTGGCAAGGGTCTGAGTAGTCAGCCACTTATTAAATCAAGTTAAACCACTTACAACTTCAGCTGTTAAGAATGGTAAGGGTCTATGTTGTATGTAGTCATGTCACTCATTAGATAAAGTCCAACCACCTACTACTTCAGGAGCCGGCCTGGCTCAGTCGGTAGCACGCTCATCTCTTGATTGTGAGGTCTTGAGTTCGAGTCCAACAGGCGGCAGGTTGGTTTCTTGTCCTTCGGATGAGACAGTAAAAACCAAGGTCCCGTATTACAGTAGGTGTCGACACGTTTAAGAACCCTCACTGCACAGTGGCCATAAGTGCCGAGCATAGGCCAAAATTTGAAGCCCATCACTGGTATTTGGTGGCACCTCCACATGAGTGAAAGATTCTTGAGTGGGATGTTAAACAACATTAAACAAACAAACATACTACTTCAGCTAATTAAGAGTGGCAAGGGTCTGAATAGTCATGCCTACATTTGATCAAGGCCAACTACCTATCACTTGGCTGATTATGTGGAGCAGTGTGCCAGTTGTGGCAGGACAGAGGGCTTTTTCTGGGTACAATAACCTGTAAATAAGTATTTATCCATTAAAAAGACGCTGAAGTGATATAACTGATGAAATGTTGTGTGATGTAAATAAAACAATATGAAAAAGAAACTTGTTAATCCTTTCAACCCTCCAGACTAGAATGAACCAGTCGTAACAATAGAAAAGAACATACACTCTAGGAACTTAGGGTTGAAAGGCTTAATTAAAGTAATTCTTTACAATAAGTAACACTTGGAGACCACAAATGGTAGATAAAGGCTGTATTTCTTTGGCTGATGAAGTGGTCTATCTATAAATATTTCGCAGTTGAATTTTTTGAATATAGGAAACTTTCGCATTGGCGTAAGGATATGTGGCGGGGTTATAGAAGCAGTCCACTTCTGAAATCATCTGTCACAAGTCTGTTGCTGTAGTTATTGCTAGTTTAAGCCAAGAGCTATGATCTGTTTCCTCATTTGTGTACTGCATGATTGACCTACCGACTATATAAGAGTATATTCAGTATTTGGTAGCCTTTTTGCATGTTTAAGATGATTGCTGATATCAGCAGTGTTAAGTGTGTGTTATATAAATTATATGTACATGCTGAAGAGTGGGTATATACAGTACGATCCACTTATTTCCATTAGGATATTTGTTAACTGCAAATATTTCATATATTTGAATAAACTCACTCAAACTCTAAGCCATTAACCAATTTTTACACAGCTATGATATTCAATTCTTTGTAGGTACTCATCATTTTAGAATCATGAATGCCATCTGTATATTAACACATATCCAATAGCGAAGAAATCAATTTAATGAATGTATGCTTTTGTCACATTTAGATTATCAAAGAATATGTTCTCTGAATTAAGATTATAAATTGAAGTTTAGGATATAAATTGAAGTTTAGGTTATAAATCGAAGATTAGGTTATAAATTTTCAGTTTCAGCAGAAAGCCTTTAAAGGCTCCTAAATTCTTGTTCAGTGGTGTAAAAAAATAATTTTAGTTGCCGAAAAGATATGTATACATGTATTTACACATAAATGCATTGAAAAAAAAATAAGGATAAATGTTTAGAGCATCTTTAAAGCGATCAACCAACAATCTATACTAATTATCTCTTAGCAGTACAATGTATGTATACATATATTGACAGATTATTTGGAATAATACTCATCTCCTTGTAATTTGCAAATTGTAAGATTAGTTTCTAAAATTTGTAAGATGCTTGTCTTCTGTGAAATAGTATACAGCAGAACTTTGCTGGTTTTTTTAGATTCATTTTAATTTTGTGTATACTTGAAAGTGCCACACAGCGACTCATTTACCAACCTACTCAGGTTAACAAAGTAAACAGGATCATGATTGGAAGACATATAATGGTATATCATTCTGACCTTGGTTTTACTATACCTAGTACATTTCTACACCATTCTACAAATGCCACTGGTTTTGCTGTCTCTAGTTACGGTATTCTACATATGACCTTGGATTTACAATCACTAGTACATCATTCGGACCTTTGTATTACTGTCTCTAGTACACTATTCTGCAATGACCTTGGTTTTAGTATCGTTAGTACATTTGTGCACCATTCTACTTATGATCTTGGTTTTACTTTCATTAGTACAATATTCTACATATGCCCTTGGTTTTACTGTCTTGAGTACAACATTCTACATATGCCCTTGGTTTTTCTGTCGCTAGTACATTTGTACACCATACTACATATGGTCTTGGTTTTACTGTCTCTAGTATAACATTCTACATATACCCTTGGTTTTACTGTCTTGAGTATAAAATTCTACATGTGCCCATGGTTTTTCTGTCGCTAGTACATTTGTACAACATTATACATATGATCTTGGTTTTACTATCTTTGGTACATAATTATGACCTCAGGTTTACTTGGTCTTGGTTTTACTGTCTCTAGTACAATATTCTACATATGCCCTTGGTTTTACTGTCTTGAGTACAACATTCTACACATGCCCTTGGTTTTTCTGTCGCTAGTACATTTGTACACCATTCTACATATGATCTTGGTTTTACCGTCTCTAGTATAACATTTTACATATACCCTTGGTTTTACTGTCTTGAGTACAACATTCTACATATGCTTTTGATTTTTCTGTCTCTAGTACATTTGTAAAACATTCTACATTTGCCCTTGGTTTTACTGTCTAGTACACCATTCTGCACATGACCTTTGTTTCACTGTCTCTAGTACATTTGTACACCATTCTACAAATACCCTTCATTTTACTCTGTCTAGTACACCATTCTGCACATGACTTTTGTTTCACTGTCTCTAGTACATTTGTACACCATTCTACAAATGCCCTTCATTTTACTGTGTCTAGTACACCATTTTGCAAATGACCTTTGTTTTACCATCTCTAGTACAATTGTACATCAATCTACATATGACCTAGGTTTTTCTGTCTCTAGTACATCATTCTACATATGACCTTGTTTTACAATTACTAGTACACCATTTTGACCTTGGTTTTACTGTAACAGATCTGTCATCTAGTACAACATTCTGTACATAATCTTGATTTTACAGTCAGGATGTATTTCTGCATTTAATTAATTTTGTTTAAATCTGAACTTGATTTTGGTTTTAACCACAGCACTATTATAAGCATTATATGTATGTATGCATATGTTTGTATGTGGATATTTCCATGTTTCATATAAGTTAGGTGACTGAAAACCAAACTTGAGATGTTTACCTGGAACATTTGCAACAGGTGTGCTAACAGGGGACAGTGACTCCTTCTGGACACCTGGTCCCATCCCATTTGTGATTGCAGTTGTTCTTTGCATTGAGACCATTGTTAACTTGTTATGTCTAACTTGTCATATTTTAATGGACTTACAGTTTAGAATATCCTTTGATACTTCTACTTACTTCTGAAAATATCATCTTTGAATCAATTACTCTAAATAACAAAAATTGAAATATTGTCAGAATTGAACTGGGATGTTATGTTAACATTGTAGAATTTCAGAAACAAGGAAAAGAATAGAGTTTGACATCTAAATCTTTGACTCTCACTTATAAACATCCATAACGTATACATTGATGTATGAATGGCATTTTGTTAAACTGAAAAATGATTTACAAACCAGGAAATAATGAGAAACGTAATCAAGATAAGCGGATGTATTGATGCATGTTTTCTGCATAAATTACAGCAACAGGTATGAACATATGCTCTATATGACTAATGTATATTTAAATAAGAATTTAAAAGTAAAAATGGATACAAATATACTCCATTTAATCTCTTTCTTCATTTATTTCTATACGTAGAAAAAATCACTTATTTTAATAAGATTTTACTTTGCTATGTTACATGTTTGCTTAATTCTTAACAAAAAGCTTCGAAGATGTGAAAATTTCTTTCCATTACATATTACATTAAGATGATAATTTTTTATCTATTTCGATTTAATTCATTATTCTAAACTCTTTGATCTTGATTTGCTACATTTGAAATTCCAATTCTCAGTTTATAATTAAGATTGAATATATCAAGCATGAATGCTGTGGACTGGATGATTTTAACTGTATGTAGATTAGCCATTTAATATTGTATTATTGTTACACGGAAGGGATGGTATATGATGGTACCATGTCGCATAAAATCATCACCAAACAGGACACACAGAACACTTTGACTCACAACTGCATTAATAGGTGACTTGTATGATGTATTTGTATATGAAATGAAGGGTTTTATCTTCGGGTCAAGCAGGTCTAAATTACAATCTTTGGCCATACATCAGGCATTTTTTTATGTGTGCGAACAACATTTTTATGGCCTGTCTATCGTAAACATACTATTCCATCATGGTTGATGATTTTATACATGAATAAATAACTTTGTATACCAGTAAATAAATATATATATAAAGCACTAAAACCAACAACACTATATCGATGGGTGTTGGATCTAAGCAAATTTTAGTGCTTTATATATATATATATATATATATATATATATATATATATATATATATATATATATATATACATATATATATATATACATATATATTATATATATATATATATATATATATATATATATATATATATATATATATATATATATATAGACATACACACACCATAGTATACAGACAGAGACACAGAGAGAGATCAGTACCAATAAACAACAATGATGTAACAATGAAATAGATATTACAGAGATAACCAAGATAGTTTATGTAAAGCATCATCTAATGATTCAAACAAAACATATTGTCAAATTTCTGTACCAAAGTGATCCCTTTCATGAAATCAAACAGAAAGTTACATTTTAAATAGAAGTAATGAAAAAGAATGGAAATATTAGTAGTAAAGGAAGAGAAAATGATATGCAATGTCATATATCCACAAACTTCTGAAGTGAAATTTTGAATTTTTGAAATTTATTTAATGCCACACTTAACAATTTTTCAGTTATACGGTGGCAGCCAGTTTTTAATGGTGGAGGAGAGAAAACAGTTACAATGTACCCTAGAAGAGACCACTGGCCTTCTGCCAGTAAACGGGCAAATTTTCTCACAACAATCTGTGCCAACAGGAAGTGAGAGACTTAATCATTTAAAGTGTGATGCTCTAAACACTGAACCACGAAGACTCTCCTGAAGTGTTAATAGTGAATTAGCATAGTACAAAACAAAATGAAATGTGATTTCTAAAGATTGAACAAATCAATTTTTTTTTGTCAAGTGTCATGCTTTGTCATTATATTTTCAGGTACAGAAATAATGAACTATAGAAGGTTCTTGGAACAGGAATATCCAAGGCATATAATGTTGGTTGACCTGAATGTCCAAGGTACATAGACCTTGTATCTGAATGTCCAGACAGCATAATAGATGGACCTGAATGTCCAAGATAAAGAATTGGTGGACAGGTACAGAAATGGTGGGCCTGAATGTCCAAGGCACAGAAATGGTGGGCCTGAATGTCCAAGGCACAGAAATGGTAGACCTGAATGTCCAAAGTACAGAGTTGGTGAACCTGATTGTCCAAGGCACAGAAATGGACCTGGATGTCCAAGGCACATAAATTGATTCGAATGACAAAGGCACACACATATATATACACAAGGTGGGACTGAGGTCAGTGTGACATTACCATGGAAATCCAATGTTTTATCAAAATAAGAAGGGGAATGATATTTACCATTTTTTTAAAAATTAAAAACACATGTTTTATGAAATCACTGTAAAAGCATCAGTTGCTCTTTAGACTCTCTGAATGGGGAGTCTGATATTTGACATGAATGTATGATATGAAAAACATAACTACAGTTGGTGTGTAGTCATATCAAGTCGAATGACTTAAAATTCATCAATATCACTGCATTGATTTTCCTCCTAATAGGGCCCAAAATTTGGTCCAGTTCCCAATGTAAATCTTGACACTTATTTTTCCAAAATAATAATAAAAATACACACAAACTGAATTATCAAAATATATGTAAAAATATGATTTTATGCTCAAATGACATGTAATACCATAGTCTTATATTATCCAAAGGAATTATTGGAAAATATCATACTGTACTTTGTAAATAACTTGGTATATTTAATAGTCAAATTCCCAGGTTTAGTATGGCAACCAAAATTCTCAGTAAGCAGGCAACCAAAATTCCTATATTATTTTACTGGCTGGGAAAAATTAAAAAATAAATTATTTTAATGAAGACAATATTTTCATCAATTTTGTCCAAATTAAAGTTTGATGGCAATTCCAAAAAATAGCAAGGAAAAACCCTGTCACTAGCCTACCCCTTATCAGTATAATGAGATTGTCCAGGGGCTGAAACTTTTCTTTCACCTGCTTGGGTCCATGTCTTTAGCCCACCATCAGCAGATGGTGGACTATTCAAATTGCCCCACGTCTGTGGTCTATCCATCCATCCTGAAGTATTAAAGGGATCTCCTTGATTGTTGACACTAATGTTCCCCTTGAGGTCTAGTTGTGCATATTGCATTTTCAGAGAGATCAGAATCCAATATGGCTGACAAGGGACCATCTTGGATTTTGACCAAAGGAAGTCTGTTACCACTTCTCAAAAAGGACTGAAGGGATCTACTTAAAATTTGACATGAAGGTTGTGCATATTTCATTTTCATATAGATCGGAATCCAACATTGCTGACAGTTGGCCATCTTGGATTCTGACCATACTAAAGGGATCATGTTAAAATTTGACATGAAGTTTTCATTTTAGGTTTAGTTGGACATATTACATTTTCAGAGAGATCAGAATCCAACATGGCTGACAGGCTGCCATTTTGGATTTTGACCAAAGGAAGTTTGTTACCATTTATATTTCTGAAAATTTACTGTAGGGGATCTCATTAAAATTTGACATGAGGGTTGCCGGTTTAGATGTACATATTACATTTTCAGAAGGAACAGGCAGCCATCTAGGATTTTGACAAAGGAAGTTTGTTTACACATTTTTTTAACCTTACATGGCCAACAGGCAACCATCTTGGAATCTGATAATTGGAATTTGTTATCACTATTTCTCATAATGTACTAAATGAATCTTTTCGAAATTGATTATGGAGGTTCCCCCTGAGGGTGTAAATGTGCATATTACAGAGATCAAAATCCAAGATGGACACCTTTCGGCCATGTTGAATTCCATTCTCTCTGAAAATGTAATATGTTTAGTTCAAGTTCAGATTTACTAAAATCTTGTGAAAAAAAGTATTTCACATGAAATATTGATTTAAGGTCAAATTCAATGTTGAAACACAAAATAAGAGAAAAGAAGAGAAAAGAACAGTCTGTCATAGATCAGACATAGAACATTCTAGGGTGCCAAGATCCCTCTGGGATTTCGTGTTTAAATTTTGTCTGGGTCCATTCTCTCAATATCTGGGTCTACTCACAATATCTATATAGGAAATACAGCTGACTTTGAGGTTACCTTTGAAAAAAGACCATGTAATAGAAATTACAGATGGTTCAACATAATGAAGGAAATTGAGAAATAAAAAAAAATCCAGAACAGATAGTCACTGATTCAGAGTTGTTAGGACCTCACAGAGATAGAAAATGACAGGGTCTGAAAGTAAAATCCTGGACTTGTAGAATTTTCAGTCTCAGGTTATTGCACATTTTCTAATCATAAAGATTCATTCAATAAGAAATACTGATATTCTCGCCTGTGGACAAATTTGTTGATTTTGATTGTTGAAGGCAATATTATATTACAAGAACCTATCCCCATTTCCATCCTTAATATCTACATACATATACTAAGAAGAAATGCATTTACAATATGTCTACTAGTGTATGATTTGTCTTCAGTTCTTGACTAATTACTTCCTTGTGTTTATGTTTGTGTAATTGTATAACTGGAATCCAGATTAGCTAAATATAACCAGCATTCATTCATACTATCTCAGTTGAATCTCTCTGTAATCACTGCTGTGATGTATGTGAGGGTACTGTGATCTATCTGTATCATGTAGTCAGTAGAATATTTTGATTGGGGGGGTAATTATCTGTCTGCTCAGAACACCAGTTATGTTTTTCCAATATTCAGGTCATGATACTTCAGCACTTATTGTAAATAATCTGATGATTATATTGTTAAACTTGGTCAATTAAATATTATATCAGTCTGCTTGTCTAGCAAGTACTTGATATAGTACAGAACTCTTTGTTGACTCCATATTTTGAGTCTGAGCTATGCTACTTGAGTTATACTAAATCAACACTTGATGAATTGGTCAATAACTTTTTTATTAGAAAGTAGTTCACCATTCAATTCCTTTTAACAAAAAAGCTTCAAGTCAGTGTGTATTTTAATCACATTTTAAAGACTGATCTGATATTTTTATAAGATGAATATGTACAGTTAGAATATTTGCAGGCATAGAGACTCATTTTTGTAGATTGTGTCAAAATTTAATATAGGGATATCTTAAAATATGCTACATTTGGGGATTGGGTGGTTTAAGGATAAACCTTTTCTTTACATGTACAGTATAGAAAGCCTAATGTTAGAAGATGTATACAGACCAGAGATATATCTATGGTTATTGTGCTGCATATCTTGGGTTGGGATATGGAGGGATATTAAATATATTGTAAAATCAAAAATTTTCATTGAGGATTAAATTTTGTTATTTTCGTTAATAACAAAAATCAAATTAAAAATTTATTAGATTGAAATTTGTATTTAAATGAAAGACAGTAGATAGATAATGATGTGACTGATGACTGTAGAACACCTGTCTTGGATATATGTTTGTTTGAAAAAGTGAACTGAAACAAGATGCCCATATAGCAACTAATCTTAAGATGTGTGTAACTTTCTTTAACTTTGCATAAACTTACCGTAATCGGTCATGTATAATCCGCACTCTTTTCACTCTAAAATTTGTCTCAGGCAGGGGGATGTGGATAATACATAAATGCAGACTATACACGACTTATTATGGTAACAGGTTGAAGAAACAATTTTACCAAATCTGTTCTTATTTTGTCAGTTCAAATATTTACATATAGTTTATATAGTGTTATACTTTTCTGATGCTTTACTTATACCATACATTAAAAACAAGAAAGCAAGGTAACCAGTTGAATTTTGACTTTTGGCCGCTAGAGTCTTTGGACCAATGACAGAATCACTCTGTAGAATTTTGACTTTTGACCACTACAATTTCCGACCAATGACTGAATCACTCTGTGGAATTTTGACTTTTGACCACTTCAATATTTGACTGGTGACTGAATCACTCAGTAGAATTTTGACTTTTGATCAATATAAAGTCTTTAGACCCATGACTGAATCACTCAGTAGAATATTGACTTTTGACCACTATAAAGTCTTTAGACCTATGACTGTATTATTCTGTAGAATTTTGACTTTTGACCACTACAGTCTTTGACCAATGGCTGAATCACTCTACATTTTGACTTTTGACCACTACAGTCTTTAGACCCAGGACTGAATCACTTTGTAGAATTTTGACTTTTGCCAACTATTAACTCTTTAGACCCATGACTGTATCACTATGTAGAATTTTGACTTTTGACCATTACAGTCTTCGAACCAATGACTGAATCACTCTGTAGAATTTTGACTTGACCACTCCAGTCTTCAGACCCAGGACTGAATCACTCTGTAGAATTTTGACTTTTGACCACTATAAAGTATTTGGACTCATGACTGAATCACTCAGTAGAGTTTAGGCCCATGACCACTAGTCTTCAGACCCATGACTAAATCAGTCATTAAATTTTTTACTTTTGACCACTATAGTCATCAGATTCGTGACTAAATCAATCATTAGATTTTTACTTTTGACCACTATTCTTTGGAACCATAACTAAATCAATCATTACATTTTTACTTTTGACCACTAGACTTTGGACTCATGATTGAATTACTCTGTAAAGTATAAAGTAACAGGTTGAAAAAACAATTTTACCAAATCTGTTCTTATTTTGTCAGTTCAAATATTTACATATAGTTTATATAGTGTTATACTTTTCTGATGCTTTACTTATACCATACATTAAAAACAAGAAAGCAAGGTAACCAGTTGAATTTTGACTTTTGGCCGCTAGAGTCTCTGGACCAATGACAGAATCACTCTGTAGAATTTTGACTTTTGACCACTACAATTTCCGACCAATGACTGAATCACTCTGTGGAATTTTGACTTTTGACCACTTCAATATTTGACTGGTGACTGAATCACTCAGTAAAATTTTGACTTTTGATCAATATAAAGTCTTTAGACCCATGACTGAATCACTCAGTAGAATATTGACTTTTGACCACTATAAAGTCTTTAGACCTATGACTGTATTATTCTGTAGAATTTTGACTTTTGACCACTACAGTCTTTGACCAATGGCTGAATCACTCTACATTTTGACTTATGACCAGTATAAAGTCTTTAGACCCAGGACTGAATCACTCTGTAGAATTTTGACTTTTGCCAACTATTAACTCTTTAGACCCATGACTGTATCACTATGTAGAATTTTGACTTTTGACCATTACAGTCTTCGAACCAATGACTTGACCACTCTAGTCTTCAGACCCAGGACTGAATCACTCTGTAGAATTTTGACTTTTGACCACTATAAAGTATTTGGACTCATGACTGAATCACTCAGTAGAATTTAGGCCCATGACCACTAGTCTTCAGACCCATGACTAAATCAGTCATTAGATTTTTTACTTTTGACCACTATAGTCATCAGATTCGTGACTAAATCAATCATTAGATTTTTACTTTTGACCACTATTCTTTGGAACCATAACTAAATCAATCATTACATTTTTACTTTTGACCACTAGACTTTGGACTCGTGATTGAATTACTCTGTAAAGTATTCACTTTTGACCACTACAGTCTTTGGACACTTGACTGAATCACTTGGTAGAATTTTAACTTTTGACCTCTATAAATGCTACAAAGTCTTTGAATGCATGACTTTAAATCACTTAGTAGACTTTTGACTACATATATTATGAATGCTACAAAGTCACCAGACACATGACTTTAAAACACTGGGTAGAATTGTGACTTTTGACCACTCTAAATGCTACAAAGTCTTCGAACATGACTGAATCACTCAGAAATTTTACACCAGTGGAAACCCATGTTTATGGAAAAAAGACCTTGACTCTAATATTAAATGTTCTATCGTAAAAGCAATGCACATCAAGTGATATAACTAAATTTTATTACTTGTTCTATTCAGTTATAATCCCACTCACTTCAGCTTTATGTTTAGAAATAGCTCAAATTAAATCAAATTTGTGTTGCAAGTTTGGAATAAGTGTAGAAAGTGAAAGACAAAACATTAACAGTATATTTATATCACAATTAATAATTCAAGGGTGACTTCAGTAGCACATTTATGAGGATTTAAATAGTACAATTTCACAGAGACAAACAGCTTTACAGATTATCAATAATGGTTTAGTTCTAAATGTAACAAAACATTTTACCTTACTTAACAGGTGTCAAATTTTCATTGTTTGAATTTAAGCAAATTTATGTTCATGTTGTATGCTGAATTCTAATGTAGTGCAATATATTATGCCACCTACATTTACAGTGGTATCACTTGAGGATTTTACAAATCTATGCTTTTCCTGAAATACATGTATTTGTTTACTCTGAATACAAGGTTTCATGTTAAACATGTTTAAGTGAAGTATAAACAGGTCAATATAAATAACCTGAAACTATCAGTTGTATTGTCAGGGTTAAATTAGTGGGAGGACCGGGAAATTAAATACAAAAGAAGAAATGTGATTCTTGAATTTTCACTACAATTTCTGTTAATGGTACCATACATTTAAAATCTGTACAGAATCTATATAAAATATCAATGTTCATACAAGGAGAATATGCAAGGGGATGAATTATCTTCCATTCCCAAGCAAAAGACCCGCTTAAAAGAGTGTAAGAGATGGGTGAGAGCATGTGGAAGAAAAAAAATACTGTTGCTAGTGTTGGCAATGTAAACAAACATGAACAAAACTGGATTTACTTTTGTCTGGTTATCACAAAGAGTTGAGAATAAGAGTGGTTGTTAGCTATTGTGAAACAAATTTTAAAGGGTATCAATTTCAACAAAACTAGATTGCAAATTGTAATGCATCTAGTAAAGGGTTGCTTTATAATTTATCAACAATTTATCAGTTTTCGTTCAGAAAAAAGTTGGATCTTGATCTACCTAGAAGTAACATTGAAATATTAGCCCGCTTTAGAACTTGTAATCATAGACTTCCAATTGAAACAGGCAGACGGACAAATACTCCTAGAAATCAAAGACTGTAATATATGTGGGGATGGATTTGGATTAGCATATATTATGAAATGTAAAGCTCTTAAAGAACCTGAAAAATTATATATACCCATAGCATACACATTTCTTCTAAATACTTTAAAAGTGCTAGTTTTATAATCTCTTTCTTGAAAAAAATTATGTCATTAACAATTTATGCAAATGTAGATCTATAAAAATTATTAATAAAAGAGTTACCTCTCCAGGTTGAATAAAAATACATTAATCTGTACACTTTTTATGCTATATAGCCTATTTAATATAAGGATTGTACAACTGTTTTGTGTTTTCTCTATGTTGTTTTGTACAATGTAAGAATAAAATGAATTGAATTGAGAATTGGGATACAAAAAGCCTATTCCCTTAATTTCTACGATGATAAAACAACCTATGCAAAATGGCAGCAGAGAAGAATATGTGTAAAAAATGAAATAAAATAAAATAAATCATGTCAGCAGAGTAGTCAATATTGTTGACTGTCAGTCATTATAATTAATTTTAAATTGTCACCTCTTTTCAAAGTTTTTCTGACTACATTGAAATGATTTTACCAGTGTCGACCGTTGGTGAATTGCCTTATAGATTGCCGGTCGTTATGATTAATTTAAAGTTATCCCTTTTCTCTATATTACTGGAATAGTTGCTATGTCGGTCGTTAGAATACAATAATCCCATTTTGTTGTTGCAGTATCGATTGTCGGTCATTAGGATGTGATAAAAAAGTCCCCCCCCCCCCTTTCTGCATTTTTCGGTCATGTTGTTCCTTTATTTACTGCTGGTCATTAGGATACAATAAAAATATTCTTTTTCTATATCACTAGATCTATGCTATGTTATATATATTGACCGCTGGTCAGTAGTAGCCTAGGCTACACAGTAAAAAGTCACCACTTCCCATTCCTATATTATGACATTAACCATTGGTCAATAGGTTTTTAATTACACTGTTTTAAAAAAAAAATTTGACAAAACATTTGTTGTGCAAAGAAAAATCTATTATAGTGGGCTTATCCAATCTAATTAACAGCTTATAGATCTCTATTCTTTCCCATTTTCTGAAATTCAGCCAGATCAGAAATTTTTTTCAAACAGAATCCCAGACACTCTGGCATGTTCATAAATCTGTTATATCAAACAATAATATTTAATTCAAACTCAAATTCTCAATATCATCAAACTGACAAATTGTTCATATATATTTTTAGAGGGAAGTGTAAATACAAGCAGATTCCAGTTACGGTAAGTTTTTACCCGAGAACGTATTGATAGCCATGTTATCTCTACAGACAACTTGTCGGGTATCATGTGACTTTGACATAATGAAATATGAAACCTGCATCGGAATAGTCTTACATGATGAAGGTCTATTGGGTATCAAACCAACAGTTTTTGTGTAAATGAAATTTTGGCCTTACTACAAGACAATCTGTGAAGGAGCACCTTGAACAAGAATTTTTCCTGTACTCAGTTTATCCTTTCTGTGATGATTAGTGATGGCAAAATAATACAATACTATAAGTGATGGCAAAATGATACAATACTGTATGTGTACTCATGTAATAGACATTTAATTGAATATGCCATTGCCAGTTTTATACAGTGGAACCTATCATGAAATACAACTGTCATAGAAAACCATCTGTCTTAAGATACAACTCATAGAAAACCATCTGTCTTAAGAGACAACTCATAGAAAACCATCTGTCTTAAGAGACAACTCATAGAA
This sequence comes from Atrina japonica, assembly GCA_030159075.1. Taxonomy (NCBI): domain Eukaryota; kingdom Metazoa; phylum Mollusca; class Bivalvia; order Pterioida; family Pinnidae; genus Atrina; species Atrina japonica. The sequence continues at coordinate 198,054 of BROG01000097.1, forward strand.
AACCATTTGTCTTAAGAGACAACTCATAGAAAACCATCTGTCTGAAGAGACAACTCATAAAAAACCATCTGTCTTAAGAGACAACTCATAGAAAACCATCTGTCTTAAGATACAACTCATAGAAAACCATCTGTCTTAAGAGACAATTGTCATAGAAAACCATATGTCATAAGAGACAACTTTCATAGAAAACCATCTGTCTTAAGAGACAACTTTCATAGAAAACCATCTATCTTAAGAGACAACTGTCATAGAAAACCATCTGTCTTAAGAGACAACTCATAGAAAACCATCTGTCTTAAGAAACAACTCATAGAAAACCATCTGTCTTGAAAGACCAGTGCCATGAAAGACCACTTGCCTTGGGAGACTGCATTCTCAGAACCTCTTGGTTCATTAATCCTTTAGACAAAACCTCATTTGAGAGGTTACCTGTCTTGTAAGATAACATTTCAGTGGCAGAAGGGGTGGTTTTTCAAGACAGGTTCCACTGTATTCCAGTATTCACAATTTACTATTCATTTGCAAATATTCAAGCATCATGTCAGCTATAGGTGGATATAACAAATTTATAATGAGAGTACCTGTCGCAATTCATGAAAACTGAAGTATTTTTTTACATCTGTTTTATGAAAAACAATGTAATTTGAAATTATACACTTGTCTATGATGGCACTTGTTCCATGAAAACTAGCCACTTTTTGATTTCTACGATTTTACCTTTTGCCATTATGGAATTATGGGTCTTAATACTGTGAAAAAAAAAATTCTGATAATAATTCCAGTTTGCTTATCCTTAAGACATTTTTACACAATGTTTGGTGTCATGGAGAATAGGCACCATTCAATTTTTATTTTTGCCATTATGGAGTTATTGAACAAAATTTTATACTAATTTTTTGTGTGCTATGTAAAGGCTGACAGAAACTCCTATTAAACCATTTAATGCATCTAGCTAAAAGCTGAAAGCTGGTACAGAGCTAGATCATAAGAATTACAGGAATGATTTTGAACTTTGACTTTTTTGTTTGTTTGTTGAAGTTATAGACCTTTGAAGTTCTGCAAACACTTTGAAAATGCATGTGGTGGTCATATTATGTACTGTAGGCAGTGCTCTTGTTACTACATGTAAAAATAAAAAAAATGGACATTACTACTTATTTAAAAAAATTTATATATGAAGCAAATTATTTCATGAAATACTGTGAAGGCTTCAGTTTCAACATAAAAAATTGTTCGATAAATTATCTAAAATATGGGATTCATGTACTGAAATAACCTATAGTCTTTATAAAGTAAGATATGTCACAGAGTGATAAGTTTGTCAAGATCCATAGAAAGTGTTAATTACAAGTAAAGTAGTTCCTGTTAGCACTGTGGTAAGGTGTGGCATTCATATATATATATATTGGATGACAATATGAAAATTAACTAAATTTTAATATAGTATGTGAGAATGTTGTAGGCTAATATATCTTTGTTATAGCAATTACCGGTATGTGATCAATTACATTTTTATATAACATACTGTATTAACCAGAGACCCATTTTACAAAAGGTCTGAGTCATAAGTCAGAGATTTGGTCTTAGTACACTGCAACCTATCTTGAGAGACCATCCCATCTGCCACTGAAATGTGGTCTCTCAAGACAGGTGGTCTCTCAAAAGAGGTTTTATTTGCAAGTTTATTCAACCCAAGTGGTTTTGAGAATGTGTTCTCATAAGTTAGGTGGTCTTTCATGAGAATAGTCTTCCAAGACAGGTTCCACTGTAATACTACTTTGTGACTAGTGTTTTACTGTAGGACTTCAGATGTACAATAAAATCAAGTCCTGTTTTTATGATAATGTGTAGACCTAAATCATTATTGTTTAAGTGTCATAATTTATATGGGTAAATATAGCAGGTTTAAATATTCACTCTTAGTCACTAGATCTTGTAAATATTCACTCTTAGTCACTAGATCTTGTAAATGTTCACTCTTAGTCACTTGATCTTGTAAATGTTCACTCTTAGTCACTAGATCTTGTAAATGTTCACTCTTAGTCACTTGATCTTGTAAATGTTCACTCTTAGTCACTAGATCTTGTAAATGTTCACTCTTAGTTACTAGATCTTGTAAATGTTCACTCTTAGTCACTAGATCTTGTAAATGTTCACTCTTAGTTACTAGATCTTGTAAATATTCACTCTTAGTCACTAAATCTTGTAAATGTTCACTCTTAGTCACTAGATCTTGTAAATGTTCACTCTTAGTCACTAGATCTTGTAAATGTTCACTCTTAGTCACTAGGTCTCCTTTGAAATCTTGTTGTATCGGGGGTTGGGGGATCTTTTTATTAAAACTCAGTTTTAAGTCTCCTTTGAAATCTTGTTGTATCAGGGGTTGGAAGATATTTTTATTTAAACTCAGTTTTAAGTCTCCTTTGAAAATGTGTTTTATCAGGGGTTGGAGGATCTTTTTATTTAAACTCAGTTTTAAGTCTCACTTAAAAACTTGTATCAGGGTTGGGGGATCTATTTATTTAATCTCAGTTTTAAGTCTCCTTTACAAACTTGTCATATCAGGGTTTGGGGATCTATTTATTTAAACTCAGTTTTAAGTCTCCTTTACAAACTTTTCCTATCAGGGGTTGGGGATCTGTTTATTTAAACTCAGTTCTAAATCTTCTTTGAAAACATGTTGTATCAGGGGTTGGGGATCTTTTTATTTAAACTCAGTTTTAAGTCTCTTTTAAAAACTTTTCCTCTCGATGGTTGGGGATCTATTTGTTTAAACACAGTTTTAGGTCTCATTTAAAAACCTGTAGTATCAGGATTTAGGGGATCTATTTGTTTAAACTTTGTATTAAGTTTCCTTTAAAAACTTGTCATATCAGGTGTTCGGGGATCTATTTATTTAAACTCAGTTTTAAGTCTCCTTTAAAAACTTGTATTATCAGGGGTTGGGTATCTATTTATTTAAACTCAGCTCTAAATCTCTTTTAAAAAAAACTTGTCATATTAGTGGTTGGAGGATATATTTACTGTATAAGTAGAAATTTTAGCGAGGATGCAATTTTGGCATTTTTATGGAGTTATTGAGATTGCTAAAATAGAATATCGCTAATATTTCATTCCTCATCATAGGTCAAAGTTATCTTTTTTAAATTTTTAAATAGCTAAAATTACTTTTTGCTAAAATTATAAATCATATTTTTAGGATAAATGCTAAATTTGTGTCTCACTAAAATTTCCACTTATACGGTATTTAAACTCAACTTTAAGTCTGTTTAAAAACTTGTCATATCAGGTGTTCGGGGATCTGTTTATTTATAAAATGTTTCCCTTTCTTTTTAAATAGACTGGTAGGAAGTATTAATCTTCAGTTATGTTCTTTGTTACATTGTGCAGAGAAACCTGTCACATCAAACCCCTTACTACTTAGACACACTGTCACATCAAACCCCTTACTACTTAGACACACTGTCACATCTGGCATAATTTCATTTTTAATATTTTTATACTAAAACTCCCTGACTTTCCAACCAGTGCAATATCCCAATTTCCCAATTCCAACACATTTTTTGTCCAGGAACATAGATTCAAGGATTAAATTTCACTGTCAATTCAGGTACACATTTAGGATGTCACAGGTTAATTAACAAATAATTTAAGTTTCGGTTCTTATGTGTTCTTAAGAAGGAAGACAATTGGCATCATGCAATCACTGATTATTTGGAGTAGAGGAGGATGACTTCACAACCCATAGAAGATTTACCTGTAGTATTGTCCAATTGTACGGTCATAAGGTCCACCTCTTGATTTATTTATAGTGAGAAGTAATGACCAGGGTACTGTTTCACAAAGTCTTGTTAATTTATGATCATCGTATCATTATAAGATCCGTTTACATGTAGTTATACTTTCCGATTACGATTACGTGTGTTTCACAAATGCTTCATACAGGAATACTAAGTTGATCGCAAGTTACGCTCTGTAATAATAGTAACTGTTTAACTCATCAATCCCTGAGGTCAGACTCGCGCAAATCAATAAATAGTATGGTCTGCTGTCATAATACAGGAGTGAACAGGTTTATATTGCATGTTAAATTATTATGAGACTTTTATTCTAAACCTAGAAAACGCCTCTTTTGGATTTCAAGTTTTAAAATTTCTTTAATTGAGGAGCATACTTCCAAACCCCGTTTTCTGGACCACCTTACACATTGCTCTTGTGAGATTTGTGTTTGCAGAAACAATTTAGTTTGGTACATACATGTAGATGTAATAAGTCTGTCAATTTAATGGAATATTTTGGATAAAAAACGAGTCGCAATGTGATAATCAACTAGCAGGGTTTTTAAAATTGAACATTTCTGGGAAGCATACCCTGATGTGTATTGGGTAAATAATATGATGGTGTGGCTTCCCTCATGGTGAAAGTCTAACTCGGGTCTGTTTTCGGGGGTGTGGGGGAAAGTCTATGCTTCAACACCGATGTGGAAACCAGAAAATACCTCATATAAGGGTTCTGAATTGGATAATTCCAAGATTTATCTAGGGAGCATACCTCAGAACTGCCTACCACTTTCAATTTCTGGTTAAATTATTAATGTATGAATTAAATAGGCTAAGGATAAAGAGATCATGATTGTCTGGAAGCTACAGGGTCGCAATTCTGTCTTCATATCCTTGGTATGGTCCAGCTTGTACAGTACCATTAATAAAATTTAGAATGAATAAAAAGAAATGTCTATGAATCCTAGAATAAATTTGGTTTGAGCCTAACATTTTTTCTTTAAAAGCTAGTACTATTTCAATTTTTAGCATAATAATGATTCTGATCAAAATCCCTGAATCCAGGAATCCCTGGGTCTGATTAAATTGCATCCTAATTCCTGAAACATAACGCTACGATCAAGATACAAGTAGTTATAGCTGTAGTAAGTTACGCTAGGATTTACATTTATTTAGGATCATCTTAACTTATGACAGCTTTGTGAAATGGCTGTAAAACCAAAGATGTATCTACGATGGATGTACAACGGCATGTAGACTTAAGAAGGCTTTGTAAATTGATGCCCAGCCATTTAGTGATTAAAAGTTTGCATACAAAATACAAACATTTGTACCATGGATTAGACTACAAACAATAGAAAACAAGCTTTTAAATGGACCAAGACCATGAACAAAACCAAAACACCACAGTGTATCATTTGATTATGAACTCCAATGAAATCATAGATAGGTGTACTGAGAATGACTTTGTCACAAATCAGATGTATGAAGAAGAATGGAAGAAAGGTTTTTTTTTCATTGGTTTGCCAAATGAAAAGATGGATGAGTCTGACTCGGGTGACCTATATGACTTATTTAGCAAGTTGACTTATGAGGCTAATGATACATTGTACATTTTGATAATAATTTTGTATTTCTAGATTATATTGTCTTCAGAAAACCATGACTTTTCCAACACTCTGTGAAATGTCATTTATCACTGAAGAATGTCATACCAGACACCGTTTTACTGTATTAGATATACTAAAGAACTCTTGAGGACACATCATACAGATAAAGATGGGTGTAACCAAGACTGAATGAAACTCTATGTACAAAGATTCAAGATTACCAAATGATTTGTACATTAACTCCAGGTTACTCCATGACATCATGTATAGTAACTTCAGGTTACGCCATGACATCACTTATAGAAACTCCAGGCTATGACATAATATCATGTATAGAAACTCCAGGTTATGCCAGGACATGTATAGAAACTCCAGGTTATGCCAAGGCATCATGAATAGAAACTCCAGGTTATGCCATGACATGTATAGAAACTCCAGGTTATGCCATGGCATCATGTATAGAAACTCTAGGTTATGACATGATATCATGTATAGAAACTCCAGGTTATGACATGATATCATGTACATAGGCTCCAGGTTATGCCATTGCATCATGTATAGAAACTCCAGGTTATGACATAATATCATGTATAGAAACTCCAGGTTATGACATAATATCCTGTACATAGGCTCCAGGTTATGACATAATATCATGTATAGAAACTCCAGGTTATGACATGATATCATGTACATAGGCTCCAGGTTATGCCATTGCATCATGTATAGAAACTCCAGGTTATGACATAATATCATGTATAGAAACTCCAGGTTATGACATAATATCCTGTACATAGGCTCCAGGTTATGACATAATATCATGTATAGAAACTCCAGGTTATGACATAATATCATGTACATAGGCTCCAGGTTATGCCATGGCATCATGTATAAAGACCCCGGGTTATGCCAAACATCCTCTAACATAGGGGTCCAATTACAATAAATCTAAGTAAGATATTTAATATAACTATTCGATACATATGACAACCAAAAACTATGCCATGACATCATGTATAGAGACTCCAGGTTACACCAAGACATCATGTACAATGTATAAAGACTGTGGGTACATCATTACATCATGTACAGAGACTGTAAGGATATTTGGGTTATACATATTTAAAATGATTTGTATACATATGGATTTAATCATGTATGGGATAACCAATGTGTGATAAATGAGAAATATTTGTTATATATGTATTCAGTGTTTATATGATAATTTTGTGCAATGTTTGTTAAGTTCATTTGATGGATTGTCTAAATGTATCCTTTACAAACATGTTGTTGACAGATTTCAATGTCAAGTATATCTTGATAGGCCAATGATTCAAAAATGTAAATTGATTTTATGTAAATACTGTTTACATTCACACTCTTTGAATGTTGAGATGGGTAGGTATAACAACATCCCCAGAGATATTAGAATATGTGCATTATGTAATAGGAACGATCTGGAGGATTTTGTTTTGTTATGTCCAGTATATGAAGATCTGAGATGGCGCTACATCAAGCCATACTATATAATCGTCCATCTGTTTTTAAATCAGTTTAATTGCTTAGCTCAAGAAATACTAAAACATAACTAATCTAACAAAATATTTACATTTTTCTACAGTTGTTACTTGACAGAAATTGATTGATTAATTGTAACAATACAGTGGAACCTCACAATTAAGACCACCCAACTGACTGACCCAAAGTGGTCTGATTAGCGACGTGGTCTCTTAAGCGAGGGTCTAGACTATTCTTTGTCAAATTTCTATATCGTATTATTTTACATGTTGTACTTGTATTATTGTACTCAAATACTGTATACCATTATCATACAATGTGCATCCCATGCTAATGATGTAGTGACAAAATAAAAGAAGTCATAATATTCAGTGCATAAATATGTTTAATTTTCATGAAATTAAAAATAAGAGAAGTACAATTTTATGTTTAGTTAGTTCTACATGTACAATGTATCTCACTGACATTACATTGTATTAGCCTCTTTATATAGTTATCTGGTACGAGTTTATAGAATTACAAAAAGTTTTAAACAATGTTCCATTTTAGACTTTGATTGGTGGTCGTAATGCTGGGAAAGCGAGGTGGTCGCATTAGTGAATTTTTTTTAGTAATATTTAATAAGAAATTCTCAAGAGACTGAAATTTTATGGTCTTAAATGCGAGGTGGTCTTCTAACCGAGGTGGTCGTAATATGAGGTTCCACTGTATTTCAACCCAAATTTATTATGTCAACTTTAAAATAAAATATATGTTAACTTCAGTATACAAGATTCTTAGTTTAATGATATTTTAATTTCATTTCAACATACATGTATTTTGCTGTACCCTCTGTTGTCAACATTTTACTTTATATTGAGCAATCATTGTACCTGTATGCTGTATTGCATTTGATTGAAAAGAGAAACAAAGAATCCTGTACAGAGACTAGATATTACATCATATACACACACATATATAGATAGATATTTATATATATATATATGTGTGTGTGTATGTATGTATATATATATATATATATATATATATATATATATATATATATATATATATATACACCTCTGGTTCGAATCCTGCTAGGGTCATTTCGAATTAAGTGGGAAAGTTTTCTTGCGGAAGGTCGGTGGTCTTTACCCGGGTAAACAGGGTTTCTCCTCCACCAATAACAAAATCTGGACGCCATCATATGACTGATAGATTGTTGAGTATGGCGTAAAACAAAAATTCAAATATAATATACAGTAAAACCTGTATATAGGGGCCACCCAAGGGACCAGAAAATATTGGCCTTTATGTGCAGGTGACCCTTATACACAGGTTCAATTTAGTTGAAGTATGCAGTCAAGGGACTTTTCAAAACTGGCCTTTATAGACAGGTGATCCTTATATAGAGGTGGCCGCTATAGCAGGTTTTACTGTATATATATATATATATAATACATATATATATATATATATATATATATATATATATATATATATATATATATATATATATATTTAGAAAGAGTTCAAAACATCACATTTCATGATTTTCTTCTTTAATTTCTGTAAGCGCTTTTGCCTTTACAGGCTCTTCAGACAGAATACATGTTGTTAAGATGCTATTGTTAACTATTAATAGGAACAAAACGATTATTTTCTATAAAGTTTTGGATTGAGCAGTCTTATAAAGAAATCTTCTTTGGCTATTCTCACTGCTTGTTCTTCAGTCCACATTTCGAAGAAGGGAAATATTTTAAATTTCCCCCTTCGGCATGTTGCGAAATGTTCTCAGCACGGTGTATTACGTACCGTGGGACCCCTTATTTGTTGTTTATGCACCCTTACGCATGCTATATATATATATATATATATATATATATATATATATATATATATATATATATATATATATATATATATATATATATATATATCAACAATCTTTTCCCCTCCCAAAAATGCAAAAAAAAAAAAATAATTTCCATTATTATTGACATGTACTGGGAACGTGTATATAGATAAATACTCAACTTTTAACATGCTTTATTTAATTTAAATAATGTTTAAATAAATTTTGACTAAGCTTCAGATTGAATAATAATTCAGTCATTAAGAAAATAAATGTCCTAGTATAAAAGTTTATGACCTGGGTATTGTTTCAATACAATTTGTTTAGTATAAAGTAATTTTAAAGTTGGCCTTTGACATTTTGGTATTACTTTAACAACACACGCAGTATATGATTGTTAACTTTACATTTAATGAGTAATGAAACTGGATTTGATCCAATTTCTGAATATCAAGCTAGATGTTTATTTCTTTGCCTGTAGGTAATATCCATGTTCAGGTTGCTGTTTGCTATATTCACATTTTACTAAAATCTCGTGAAATTAGGCAAAATCATTAACAAGTAAAAAGAAGTGAAGCCATGATTAAAGTGATAGTGATAGTTGCAGAAAATATTTCCAGCAATTTCATTAGTATATACTCATATATATATATATTTTTATATAGTGGTACCTGTTTTATGAGACCATCCTTTCTGCCACTTAAAAGTGATCTCTTAAAAGAGGATTTATATACAAAATTTTAACCAAATGGTTTTCAAAACGTGGTTTCCAAAAGACAGGTGGTCTTTCATGACATTGGTCTCATGACTGGTTCCAATGTGTGTATGTATGTATGTATGTGTATGTATATATATATATATATATATATATATATATATATATATATATATAGTATAAATATATATATATATATATATATATTGTGTAAATATATATAAATATACACATTCGAACTTCAATAAGTTGAATTTCTTGATGCCTCGAACTATTGACAAAGTTCCAAATAATTCTGTTATTTAACTCTAACTTATAAATATTTTATAATTCGAAATTTATGAGTAGAATTTCTTGATGTTTTGAGATAAATGTTTTTCTGTAAAAACAACATAATTTGAAGTCCAAATTTACATGTGTATAAAGTCACCCCATGGAAATTCTTCTCCTCATAAACACTCCATGTTTTAATTTCATGAAAATTCAGTTAATTTAGCACTAATTATTATTTATAATGAGCGTATATGGCCTAAATGGTTTCGAGGCAGTCAAAAACACCTTATAAAACCTCTGAATCTAAAAACTATGATATATATGTGTGTGTGCATGAGAGAGAGAGAGAGTGTGTGTGTGTGTTAGTGTGTGTATGTGTGTGTTTGTTTGTTTGGGGAGATTTATGTTTGATTCAGCTTAGTAGGCTTACATACAGTGTTGAGGAAATATTTCAAAATGTTTATATTTCTTCAGGAATCAATATCTGTCACTGTTTTTAATTCAGTTATTGATATTTTCCCTAAGCTTACATTACTATTAATAGTAATCAATTATCACTGAATAGTCTGTGTATCTAAACAAGCTGATGGTGGTGTATTGTTATTACACCCCCTCCTGGCCTATTTCTAGATGATCAATATGGACTGCTTTCTGTTCTACTTACATGTTATGGCAGCTACACTAAACCTAGTATGACAAATTTCCCTGTACTGGTGTACATCAGTTAATCAGTAATACATATTATGTTGGCAATTTTCCAGAGGTCAACACCAGGACAGATATTTTACTACAGTAAATATATTGTAGTTGTTTGTTAGTCCCCCAGGCAGTGGCCTATTAGATCACCATACAATCTTTCTTCACTACTCTGTCTTATCTATATACATATCATTTTGTTTAAAATGCATGTTCATTTTACACTTCAGTGGTGTACAATATCCAGTGGTTTGTAGTATAGTAATTCAGTTTTGTTGTGGGAGGTGTCACTATTTGGGAATCAATAATGCATGAAGGCTAAAAGTGGGATGAAATAAATAGAAAGATATTCTTTATCTTTTTTAGCTAGAAAATCCTGTGATATGATTCAAAAGTCAAAATCTTGGAAAGAAGAAATCAGAAATAAATTTATTCAGAACAAGGAAATGACCTGTGTATATTGGTTAATTTACTCAGCAATAGATCAGTTTTCTAGCTTTAGGAAGTATACATCTAAATGTACATAGTAGGATAAATTTTCTGAAGAAAATGAATTTGTTTTTGTTTGCTATGTTAGTTTTTTGCAGTATTTTACACCACATTCAATAATTGTTCAGTCATACAGTGACAGGGTGAGTGAGAAAGCCCAGTTACAATGTACCCAGAAAAAGATTGACAGTCTTCCAAAAGTAAACTGGCAAAGTTTCTCACAAAATCAACTCTAAGATTACAGGGAGGGAGCTGAAACCTTCTCAAACAAAAAGAGAGAGGCTTTTTGATTGTAAGCATGTATTTTATTTTTTTTTTAGTTTTATAACAAATGTAAACTGATAGAAACAAAATTGCAAGGTCAGACACCAGCTTTTAAGTTATATATAATTAATTAAAAATGTGCCCACTGTTTAACACAATCCTACAGTATTTAAAAAGATAATGTCCAGGAGGGCTAGCATATGCCATATGCCTATAATTCAGTAGTCATCAAAGTCTAATGTCCTAAGTGTTATGCAATATATAACTGAAAAGAATGGTTTAGCTTGTGTGGATACACACTGTCTGTGGTGATCTGGGCTTGTGTGGATACACACTGTCTGTGGTGATCTGGGCTTGTGTGGATACACACTGTCTGTGGTGATCTGGGCTTGTGTGGATACACACTGTCTGTGGTGATCTGTTCTTGTGTGGAAAGTCTACCTTTGGTGGTCAGGGCTTTTGTAGAAACACTGACTGTGGTGGTCTAGACTTGTGTTGAGACACACTGTGTGTGGTGGTCTGGTCTTGTGTGGAGACACACTGTCTGTGGTGATCTTAGCTTGTGTAATGACACACTACTTGCGGTGATCTGGGCTTGTGTGGATTATGGATTTGAATTGCAGGTCAGACTGTTTAACAATGGTATACTCTGATTCACGTTACTTGGCGGGGCAGAGTAACCCTTTTTTCAGTTATGACAAGCAGCACAGGAAAGACATTTTATTCCTCACTGGATACTCTTGAATGTATGGTCAACAGAGGGTTCATGAGACTCCACCCCACCAGGTCATACTGTTTTTTTCTATAGTAACTGTTCCTTTGTCATTTTCAAGACATAAAACTTATTAGCTGTCATATTAACTTTTTAAAGAATTAAGTTTGATAAAACATTTAATAAAGGGTTTTGATCAATTCCCTATGTATGGTACTCCCAGTGTTCTGTTTTTTTGTTTTTTTTTGTTTTGTTTTTTTACCAACCAACAACCAATATAAAAGATGAATTTGTGACCTTAATCTTTATTGAACTTCTGTACCAATATAGAGAGATGTGCAAAATCTTAAATATTGATGGACAGCCTATCACTGACCACAAAATAACAGAAATTGTTGTAAATCTTTTACAGGTTACCCTAAAAGGAATGACCATTACCTGCAGGTTATGATAGCAACAATGAAGACTTAAAAATAAAATTCATTGAGAACGAAAAGGAGGGACCCATCCGATATATATTTGTCTTAACCGCCACATAACCTGAACGATCGCTCCCCTGTTATTTTTTGGTCTGACTATGAAAAATTCAAAGGACTTAAGTGTGTAAGTGTGAACTCCTTAATTACAAAGATCAAAACAATATTCTTAAGTCTAAGAATATGCCCCCACCATATAACTCAAACTATTGAGTATGGCCTAAAAAATTAATAAAAATTTCGAAAAATCAAATTTCAGCAAAATTCTTTCATAAAATCATTTTTTCACATATTAACAGGTAAAACACTTAAAATTATTGCATCATAGTGAATACAAGGGGAGATAATCAAAGAAATTTTCAATTATGTCTCGGGTATGGTTTTTTTTTATTGGAGGAGAAAACATGGTTACAATGTACCAGAGTAGAGACAACTGCAAGTAAATTGGCATTTCAACTTTCTGAAAAAAATCAGCTTAGGTTCCAGCAGGTTTGAGCCTGTACTGACAAAAGGTGAATGACTTCATGGTTTCAAGTGTGGTTTGTCTAAAAAAAATGATGCTAGTATATATAGAGCATATATTCTGAATCAGATTGAACTGTTCACTTTTAAGATAGTTCCTCCTTCCTCCATTAACATTAAAAAAGAAAATAATCGTAAAAAGAAGTGAGAAGTTATAAAAGGGTGTTATGTGTACAAATACCATCTTATAATGTGTTTGTGACTTACAACCCTCAGCCAAGACTTACTCTAACAAAGTACTTGTATATATTTCTATTTATATAGTATATCCTACAGCAAATATTTATCAAGTAATCCACTTATTATTCTTGTAAATATAAGAAAGTGTGTCAAACCACTAAAGTACTCGGAAAATCGGAACTGACTGTTTAGTTCATATATAGGATATAACAAGAGTTTCTTAGTACTATAGAGGTTCAACACTATATAGCTAGTTTATTAAGTAGCTTGCCATAAGTTATTACAAACTTGAAATTAAATGACCCAGTTAGCTGATTTCTTACACTCTTAACATTTTACAATCACTTGGAGATACACTCAGATAGCATTTGTCTTAGTTATGTGTATGTTAATGTTGTCCCAGTGGGAATCTTTATTTCAATTGGAGAGAACACCAGCTGTGAGGTGCAACCAGTCAATTTAGATAGGCTATACTTTAGACTTGAGGTCAGCAATGTATTGATGGCTCATACTTTTGTCTGCTCCAGAAATTGATAGAGGTTCTGAGGGATTTCAGCATTAAAAATACAGGGCTGGATGATACCTTTTTGATACAGGGTCCTGTATCGTCTGAATGAGAAAAATTTTCACCCCAAGGTGTCAGTGGACAGAATACAGACATAAGCAATATTTACTGATTAATTCAAACACAAGATTTACATTTATGTAACTTGTAGAAACAAAGAAATAGAGAGGGTAATTTGACTTTCACATAGGAAAGGGGTCCTTAATTGACTAAATACAAGATCACAGTGGTTTTGACATCTGCACATCAAAACTATTTACAAGTTCACTTTGTATTTCCCTTTCACCTATCTCCAGATTTTGAAGTTATTATGTAGACAGATAGATAAACATGTAGGTAGACAGACAGACAAACAGACAGACTGATAGACAGATAGATAGATGGATGGATGGATAGATAGATAGATCAACCTTAACTTAACTCGATCATCATTTACCCCTAAAGGCACATTAAAGCAATATAAGCTGTCACAATGATTATTTTTGTTCAATGATAGTTGAGAACATGATAAAATGTGTGTTCAAATGCTGCATCAAACACATGAAACATTGTAAAAGATCTTCTTTTCCAAGTTATTTGTTTTATTAGAATTTAAATTTTCCCCTTCCTTAAAAATCCAGCTGTATTTCCGTAGGCAATAACCTTCCAGATAAACTCTTTCGCCATATCAAATATACTTCGAAATTCGGTCAGGGTATCTCGGTCCTTTATACTCTTGGACTATGTTAAAGTCGGCCAATTTTTAAAATACAGGACATGAATTTTTTTTTTGGAAAGTACATGTATTATGTAATATATATGCCTTTTAACCCAATTTTAAATTGGATGAATATATAAATAAATATATCAAGTCACTAAAAGAAATTTTTCCGATCTTGAATGTTACCCTGAATGCTGACATTGACAAAATCAAAACAATATAACTGTGAAAAGTATGCGTACCTCATGTTTTACAATCACGCCGGCATGTCCAGTGGAGTTGGGCAATTCATGATCATATGTGTCAAGAATGATAAAGCAGAGAATGCAATGTGAAGAATTAAAAATTGGTCGAGATCACCCAATATACCCGGAACGTGGACAATTTCAGAAACAAATGTTTTGAAATGACGAAAAAGGCCAACTTTGCCTGACTTAGGTATGAAATGATGATGTATGAAAATAAACGCAAAGGGTAACTAGAATAGAATGTATATTACCTGCAAATAGCACGTATTTATTGGTAATCTTCGTAAAAAATTACCGAAAGTTAATTATGGTGGACAAAGAATAACTTGATATTACGGGTTACATTTGGCAAGACTGTTGCAATTTTACACATGCATTTGTTATTCTAACCACCAGATGATCTCTTTGGAATATAAATGAAATAAATTATTACATAAAATGGGCATGTAAAATTTTTCACCTGCGACAGCTCACATCACTTTAAGACTGGTCTAAGTCATTAACTTGCAGAAGAGTCCCTTGTTTTTCAGGGGTTGATGAGTTAATTAGATTTAATTTGTAGATTTAAGTGATTTGACTATCATGAACTTTATATATCATCTCTTATTAGTTAATACTGTATCATGATGATTAATGAAGTCGAAGTTCACAGCAGAAATTTCAAGGACATTATATCTTATCAGTCATCAGATGAAAATGAATAAAAATGTAAATCATTTTTAGATAATGTGTCTTGATTTAAAATACAATATGAATAGTTCTCTAAAATGTCTCCAAGTTGCAATGTTAGATGCCTACAAAAGTTGTTTAAATGCCTGGCTGCTAAATTGTGAGATAAATCAAGAGGAATCTAAATTGTTTATTTTACTTAAGAGATCTTTTGTGTATGCATGTAGGCCATAAACATTTATTTCCTTACATTCAACTTGTAAATAAGAAAGTGTGTGAATATCTCATTTTATTTCTAATACAATTAATACGGTAATAATATATATGCATTTTTTAGAAATAAAATGTAAATAAGATTTAAATTACAGTGTGTGGGGTAGATAGTTTCTCTGTAATATGAGATGTAAATTTCACTGCAAACTTAATGTTGTTAGATACGGTAGCTTCAGTGACGTCAGTAAAACTACTTGGAAAGAAAGGGGTGACATTGAAAATTATTTTTGATTGTATAATTACATGAAAAATTATATGTATTTAAAGAGCCATCCAGTGTTGTATATAACAAATTCTGTGGGTGTTTATAGGTGACTTGGTGCCATTGTTCATCTCTAGAATATATTTTTCTTATATTAAGTGGTAATATCTCATCATGTGGCATAGCACAAACAAATTAAAGTGTATGTTACCTGACAAGACAGGTGCACTGCTTTTGAGATTTAATTTGAATGTTATTAACTGTGTCTTGCTGTTGCTATATTAAACTGTAACATGATAATTATTCCCTGCTTTTGCCAAAAACGGGATATTATTTTGGGTTTGTCCATCTGTCTGTCTGTCTGTCTGTCTGCTTGTCACGCTTCGTTTTCATGCAATCACAAACATTTCTTCAAACTTGGTAACAAGGTTAAATGCCTAAAGGACTTGGCCATGAGCTACTTTTGGCAGATGTTATTTGTCGCAGTTATAGCCCTAGATTCACAAAAAATGTTATTTTCTGCCATTTCTGTGCAATCATGGAAATAAATATTATCTGATTTTCTTCAAACTTGGTCACAAGATTAAATGCCTAAACGGCTCAGCCAAGTTCGATCGCCACTTTTGGTGGACGTTATTTGGCACAGTTATGGACCCTACATTAACAAAAACTGTCATTTTACCATGTGTCTGCTTAGCATTATTACAAGTACAGTAAAACCTGCTATAGCGGCCACCTCTATATAAGGATTACCTGTTTATAAAGGCCAGATTTTTCAAGTCCCTTGACTGCATACTTCAACTTAATTGAACCTGTGTATAAGGGTCACCTGCACATAAAGGTCAATATTTTCTGGTCCCTTGGATGGCCCCTATATACAGGTTTCACTGTATATGATATTCAGTCTATGCTTTTTTCAACCAGTTCACTTTATTCCGTAATACATGTTAGTTCAATAACACATCTAAATTGCATATAGTTTTTGTTCGATTTCCAAGCAATACATCCTTTGTCAACAGCATGAAAATTACATGTTTCAACCTAACCTCAAAAGAGTTTACCTACAATATGATTACCCCTTTATGAAAGGGGGAAAGCAGGGGATATAAATTCTAAGAATTAACTTGTTTCATATTGTTTTGACAGTGTTTCTCTTATCTGATAATGCATAATTGTATTTTTTTAAAGCTTTCAGATGTGCATTTAGAAGTGCAGCAAGAGATGCCAACTATTGACCTGTTTTTTCAGAATCTTTTCAGGTTTAAAAGTACTATGACCACTTTTTTTATGCTAAAATACCTTTGCAGACTGTTTGAAGCCCATGTTATTGCATAATGGGGTTTAATTTGTGAGAAATTTCTGTAGTCTGTGAGAGAGGAGAAGGGTGTTTGTAGTCTATGAGTATGACTGCCTAGTGTGAGAGAAGAGACGGGTGTTTGAAGTCTATGAGTAGGACTTACCGAGTGTGAGTGAGGAGAAGGATGTTTTTAGTCAATGGGTAGGTTTAAGTGTGTGACAGCGGAAAGGGGTGTTTGTAGTTTATGAGTAAGACTTACCTAATGTGAGTGAGGAGAGGGGTGTTTGTAGTTTATGAATAGGACTACCTTGTGTGAGAGAAGAGAGGAGAGGGGTATTTGTAGTTTATGAGTAGTACTTACCTAGTGTGAGAGAGGAGAGGGGTGTTTGTTGTCTATGAGTAGCACTTACCTAGTGTGAGAGAGGAGAGGGGTGTTTGTAATCTATGAGTAGCATTTACCTAGTGTGAGAGAGGAGAGGGGTGTTTGTAATCTATGAGTAGTACTTACCTTGTGTGAGAGAAGAGAGGGTTGTTAGTAGTCTATGAGTAGCACTTACCTTGTGTGAGAGAGGAGAGGGTTGTTAGTAGTCAATGAGTAGCACTTACCTAGTGTGAGAGAGGAGAGGGGTATTTGTAGTCTTGTACTCTATGAGTAGAATTTACCTAGTGTGAGAGAGGAGAGGGGTATTTGTTGTCTATGAGTAGTACTTACCTAGTGTGAGAGAGGAGAGGGGTATTTGTCGTCTATGAGTAGCACTTACCTAGTGTGAGAGAGGAGAGGGTTGTTAGTAGTCTATGAGTAGCACTTACCTAGTGTGAGAGAGGAGAGGGGTGTTTGTAGTCTATGAGTAGCACTTACCTAGTGTGTGAGAGAGGAGAGGGTTGTTAGTAGTCTATGAGTAGCACTTACCTAGTGTGAGAGAGGAGAGGGTGTTTGTAGTCTATGAGTAGTACTACCCTAGTGTGAGAGAAGAGAGGGGTGTTTGTTGTCTATGAGTAGTATTTACCTAGTGTGAGGGAGGAGAGGGGTGTTTGTAGTCTATGAGTAGGACTACCCTAGTGTGAGTGAGGAGAAGGGTGTTTGTAATCTATGAGTAGTACTTACCTAGTGTGAGAGAGGAGAGGGTTGTTAGTAGTCTATGAGTAGTACTTACCTAGTGTGAGAGAGGAGAGGAGTATTTGTAGTCTATGAGTAGGACTACCCTAGTGTGAGTGAGGAGAAGGGTGTTTGTAATCTATGAGTAGTACTTACCTAGTGTGAGGGAGGAGAGGGGTGTTTGTAGTCTATGAGTAGTACTTACCTAGTGTGAGGGAGGAGAAGGGTGTTAGTAGTCTATGAGGTACACTTACCTAGTGTGAGGGAGGAGAGGGGTATTTGTAGTCTATGAGTAGCACTTACCTAGTGTGAGAGAGGAGAGGGCTGTTAGTAGTCTATGAGTAGCACTTACCTAGTGTGAGAGAGGAGAGGGTTGTTAGTAGTCTATGAGTAGCACTTACCTAGTGTGAGAGAGGAGAGGGTTTTTGTAGTCTATGAATAAGACTACCCTAGTGTGAGGGAGGAGAGGGGTGTTTGTAGTCTATGAGTAGTACTTACCTAGTGTGAGGGAGGAGAAGGGTGTTAGTAGTCTATGAGGTACACTTACCTAGTGTGAGAGAGGAGAGGGGTGTTTGTAGTCTATGAGGTGCACTTACCTAGTGTGAGGGAGGAGAGGGGTGTTTGTAGTCTAAAAGTAGGTTTTAGTCTGTGATGGAGGAAAGGAGTGTATGTTGTCCATGAGTAGTATTTAGTCTATGAAATAGGAAAGGGTGTTTGAATACTACTAATAGAGATTAATGTATGAGAGAGGAGAGGGATGTTTGTAGTCTATTAATAGAGCTTAATGTGTGAGGGAGGAGAGGGGTGTTGGTAGTATATGATTAGGACTTAGTTTGAGAGATGAGAACTATGTCTATGAGCGAGGAGAGTGGTGTTTGTAGTATATAATTAGGACTAAGTCTAAGAGAGAGAGGAGAGGGGTGTTTGTGGTATATAATTAGGACTAATCTATCAGAGAGGAGATTGTTTTTTGTAGTCTATTATAAGAATTTAGTTTGAGAGATGAGGACAGGGCTCTACAATACTAAAAAATTCACTCTTCCTTTGGCCAGTGAAGTAGAAATTTTACTAGCCAGACAGAAATTTTTACTCTCCAATATATATTTACACACACACACACACACACATGTATACATGTATATATAGTGTGTATGTGCTCTTGTTAAAATAATTCTGCTGGATGAAATGAAATAAAACATGAATTTTTTTAACTGACATGACTTTTTGTTGTTTCAATCCATTTAAAACAAGATAACAAGATTTTGTCCTGTTTTTTTTTTTTTAATATATCCGGTAGTGTTCATATTGAGGCACCCTTAAACTCTGTTTTTGAATTTGTAATTCCGGTTTCTTACAAAATTTACAAAACACTGTGTCTGCTGACAAGAATTTGAAATTTAATCTGTAAGTTAAAATCGAGAGTCAAACACCCGAACGATTGACAAAAACCTATAAAGTTATTTATAAGGTTTTTGTCCAATAATCGGGTGTTTGACTCATGTTTTTAATTTACAGATAAAATTTCCAATTCCGGCTATGCCTGTCAGGTCTGCCCGCCCTAGCTATAACTTGGTTCCAGTATTCTTGTAACACTTATTTCGTTTAAATTTGCTAATGTCCAATGAAGAGGTAGATGCTTCTGTTGTAATCGATGCTGAAAAGAAAAGGTCATTGTATTCTGTTTGGAAAGTTTCAAGTCGAAAACATGACAGCATACAAAGTGTTTTTATACAGTAATCAACGTGAGTTAGATGCTCTAATTTATCAAAACTGAATAACCAAATTGGGTGCTGTAAAGCGCATAACAGATCATGAGTTCGATAATATAATTTCACAGTGTAAACGGACAAACTTTTGATTTCCGGCTCGGGGAACTGTCGCAATGTGGTGACTGAATTACAATAAATACTCGCCGCAACCTAAAAAATGGTCGCATTTGCGAGTGATTTGGTCGCATTGTAGAGCGCTGGAGGACTATGTCTATGAGAGAGGAGAGGGGTGTTTGTAGTATATAATTAGAATTAAGTCTATGAGAGAGGAGAGGGGTGTTTGTAGTATGTAATTAGGACTAAGTCTATGAGAGAGGAGAGGGGTTTTTGTAGTATATAATTAGGACTAAGTCTATGAGAGAGGAGAGGGGTGTTTGTAGTATATAATTAGACTAAGTCTATGTAAGGGGTTAGGACTAAGTCTATGAGAGAGGAGAGGGGTGTTGGTAGTATGTAATTAGGACTAAGTCTATGAGAGAGGAGAGGGGGTGTTTGTAGTATATAATATGTAATTAGTATACTAACTAAGTCTATGAGAGAGAGGAGAGGGTGTTTTGTAGTATATAATTAGGACTAAGTCTATGAGAGAGAGAGGGGTGTTTTGGGGTGTCTGAGTAGTTTTTGTATATATAATTAGGACTAAGTCTAAGAGTCTATGAATTAAGGAGAGAGAGAGGAGGTGTTTGTAGTATATAATTAGGACTAAGTCTATGAGAGAGGAGAGGGGTGTATTTGTCTAGAGATATAGGGGTGTTAGGACTAAGTCTAAGTCTATGAGAGAGGAGAGGGGTTTTTGTTAGTATATAAGAGGAGAGGGGTGTTGGTAGTTTGTAGGACTAAGTCTATGAGAGAGGAGAGGGGTGTTGGTAGTTTGTAATCAGGACTAAGTCTATAAGAGAGGAGAGGGGTGTTTGTAGTATATAATTAGGACTTTGTAAGGAGAGGGGTTTTTGTAGTATATAATTAGACTAAGTCTAGTTTGTAAATCAGGAGATAAGAGAGGAGAGGGGTGTTGGTAGTTTGTAATCAGGACTAAGTCTAAGAGAGAGGAGAGGGGTGTTGGTAGTTTGTAATCAGGACTAAGTCTATGAGAGAGGAGAGGAGTGTTTATAGTCTATGATTAGAACTTAATCTATGAGAGAGGAAATGGGTGTTGGTAGTATATAATAAGGACTAAGTCTATGAGAGAGGAGAGGGGTGTTGGTAGTCTGTAATTATGACTTAGTTTGAGAGATGAGGGATGTGTGACTAGGCCCTTCTCTGTACATCACAATGTTTAACCAGCAAGAGGTATCATAGGTTCTAGAGTAGAGTGTCAGTGAGCCTTTGACTATATATCATAATGCTTTAACAGTGAAAAAAGATATTGCTTGCCTTAGCTAATTAGAGAGAAGCCAAATACACAGGTTAAGCTAATTATATGTATTTCCCTTCAAGGGCTTGTATGGCGTATTGGTTCTAAAGACTATTATCTGTCCTTACACTTGAACAAGAAAGATAGATCACAAGAATGTACACACAATTTGGATAATAGGTTATGGCCGTACTTGTCTCTATTTTTTGTAAGATCCTATGCTATGTGTATACGTATTTCAGTGGTAGTTGTAGAACTGTTCAGACCTAATATATATTATCCTCCTACTATCTATATCCCAGTTATAACATTTTAGGATGTCAAAATATTTGTAAATCTCAAATAGAGTACATGTTAAATCAGACAGTTAGTCAGGAAAGATAACTCTTACCTTTACAAGACATACATGTCGCAATATCAACATACACAGAATATAAGTCAAGCATTTGACTCAAAAGGTTATGTTCCACACTTTACCTTTTGTGTAAACCTTTACTAATTTTTACTACCACTGTAATTTCTTAGCAGTAATTAAAAACAATTTGAGTAACTAAAAAGTTGAAAAATCAACATTTTTTCTACCTGTGTCATATATTAAAGGTATTTAAGCTGTCTCAATGATTTTTGTTCCCTGACATATAGTCGAGAATATGATAAAATGTGTGTTTAAATACATTACATGTACCCAACAAGTTAAACGTTATAAAAGATCTTCTTTTCAAAGTTATTTGTTTTTTAAGTTTCCTGTACATTAAAAAATTCAGCTGTATTTCCATACGCAATGACCTCTCAGATTAACTCTTTTCGCCATATCAAATGTGCTCCGTAATTCGGTCAAGGGGTCTCATCCCTTACGCGCTCCATCTATCAGCAATCTGGGCCTTTTACACAATCGGCGTATGTTAAATTTGGCCAATATTTATGTGTTTTGTATTTACTTTTAAAATACAGGATATGATTTTATTGGAAAGTGCATGTATTATGTTAAATATATGTTTTTCAACGCTATCTTAAATACCTGAAGAAAATTTGATAAATATATGAAATTTTTCCAATCTTTAATGTTGTCCTGTATGCTGACATTACCAAAATCAAGTAACTGTGAAAACTATGCCTACCTCATGTTTCACAATCACGCTGACATGTTGTAAATTGATGGAAAAGACCAACTTTGCCTGATTTAGGTATGAAATGATGTTGTACAAAAATAAATGCAAATGGTAATAAGAATAGAATGTATTAACTGTAAATAGCATGTGTTTATTTGACACTCGGTAATCTTCTTAAAAAATTACTGCAAGTTAATTTGCATTATTGTTGCTGTTATACACATGCATTTGTTATCCTAACCACCAGATGGTCTCTTTAGGATATATATATATATATATATATATATATATATATATATATATATATGAGATAAAATATTGCATAAAATGGGTGTGTAAAATTTTTCACCTACAACAACACATATGGCTTTAAGTTTGTAAAAGGAACTCACAAAGTGTCTAGATGGTGTAGAACTTTTTCACACCTTTGTGTCTAATTTGGAGGTGGATTTTTATAAAAAGAATTGCAGTGAATGATATATTGTTTTAAGTAAATCAGAAACATGTTATGGTAGAAATAGATAACAGATATAACTTGATCTACCTGGGAAATGGCTTTTTGGAGATTTCTTAATTCATGTCACAGAATTGAAAGTTTTCTTTTTCTTATCTCCATGCCTCAGAATCAAAGATGAGGGAGACATTATTTAGGATCTCTCTGTCTGCAATCTTAAAGATTGTTTTTAATGATGTTTTATGCCCCACTCAATAATTTTTCAGTCATATGGTGGCAACATACCTGTTTATAATGATGGAAGATAGAACCCAGTCACAGCGTAGCCTACCCTGGAATATACCACCAACATTCTGCAGGTAAACTGGCAAACTTTCTCACAAAATCAGCCGTGGATGCAAAGGAATTCAAACTTGTGCTGACCAAGAGGTGAGAGAATTCTTAATGTAAAAAAGTATGTTCAAACCATTCAGCCACAGATGCCCTCCCCCCTCCCAAATTAAAGAAAAGTTAGTCATTTATAGAAATGACAAAGGTCTAATTCCTATATATGGTATTATTCTGCTTGGTAATTGCAAACAAATTATGGGTGCTAAATTCACTTTCACAAGATTGCTACTCGGTTTTGTCTATTACTTTTTTATAATTCATCTAATTGAAATCTAAGTCCCTTTTACTGTTATTCAGCTACATGCATGCATATGATCTGTAGTGATCATTCTGAGCTTTATATATACAATGTACTTTCTACTGTACTCAGCTACATGTACATGTATATATGATCTGTAGTGATCATTCTGAGCTTTATATATACAATGTACTTTCTATTGTACTCATGTTTATACATGATCATTCTGTATATATGATCTGTAGTGAGCTACATTCTAATATGCTTTATATCATACAATGTACTTTCTATTGTACTCAGCTACATGTACATGTACATTATATCTGTATGATCATTCTGAGCTTTTTATATACAATCTTTCTATTGTACTCAGCTACATGTACTGTATATATGATCTGTAGTGAGATCATTGTGAGCTTTATACAATGTACTTTCTATTGTACTCAGCTACATGTACATGTATATATGATCTGTAGTGATCACTCTGAGCTTTATATATACAATGTACTTTCTACTGTACTCAGCTACATGTACATGTATATATGATCTGTAGTGATCATTCTGAGCTTTATATATACAATGTACTTTCTATTGTACTCAGCTACATGTACATGTATATATGATCTGTAGTGATCATTTATATATACAATGTACTTTCTATTTACTCAGCTATACATGTATATATGATGTATCTTTGAGCTTTATATATACAATGTACAGCTACTGTACTCAGTACATGTACATGTATATATGATCTGTAGAGATCACTCTGAGCTTTATATATACAATGTACTTTCTATTGTACTCAGCTACATGTACATGTATATATGATCTGTAGTGATCATTCTGAGCTTTATATATACAATGTACTTTCTACTGTACTCAGCTACATGTACATGTATATATGATCTGTAGTGATCATTCTGAGCTTTATATATACAATGTACTTTCTACTGTACTCAGCTACATGTACATGTATATATGATCTGTAGTGATCATTCTGAGCTTTATATATACAATGTACTTTCTATTGTACTCAGCTACATGTACATGTATATATGATCTGTAGTGATCATTCTGAGCTTTATATATACAATGTACTTTCTACTGTACTCAGCTACATGTACATGTATATATGATCTGTAGTGATCATTCTGTGGTTTTGATACTTTCTGCTCTTAACTTTACTATTAGCATGGTGTATACAGAATTGATCATTCTGTGATTATATATTGTTAAGAGGATACAGTGTACAATGTATTTGGTTTGAACAAAATTAAACCCCAGTTTGACCCAGGCTACTTTGAATGGCCACTTACATATAATATTTAGGCTACAAATAGTATTTGAGTTAAGCTGCTCTGAATTTTCTTGTATACTTGTATGCAATTGCAATAGAAGCTGGACAAGATTACATCGCATACACACACAGACACACACACATACACACACACACAGACACACACACATACACACACAGACAGACACATACCCAGACACACACACACACACAAAGAAACAGACATCCTATATGTAAACACTAACACAAAATCACACAAGCACAAACACTTTTAACTTGAGTTAAAATCGAGAGTTATTTGACTGCATTTTGAATTACAAAATTAGCAGTTGTGGATGGGTCTATATAATTCCTGTAGTTTACATGTTAAAGGGTTGTCTGTTCAGGAGAAATATTTGTGTTTTGTTTATGATGTTATGGTGTATATTTACTTTTGATGTGTTTACTGTGACTAGGTGAAATATATTGCACAAATTGATTTCTAATTTTAAAAGTAAAGGGATAGTGAAAGTTATCTTTCAGATTTAAAGGTTTAAACACAAAGCTTGGGTTATGATTTGGAACATTTTTTAATCATTGTGCTAGATAGAATCAGGTAAAGATCTTGCCTTGAAATCTGTGCAGTACTTTTACTTTGATAGATAGAAAAGGTTTGGGAGATAATCTTAACTGAAATAAAATTTAAAGGTTGAGACTATTACATATGTAGATTAATATATGTAATGTGATAAACACCCTCAGTTTAAAATTTGGAAACAATTCAGATTACTAATATATGGATGATTTTTATGTATTTTTCAAAATATTTTTTTATGGTTTTCGTACCATAAGTTTTTTTTATTGCATGAAAGATTCGCCAGCTATTGTTTAATTTCTGTAAATCACTCTTGGGTGTATACTAATGCAGATATATAACAGATCATGTTCAATATTACATAGTACCACAGCTTTAAATCTATTCCAGAATATCTATGACTTATACCTGACAATAGTACCTTGGTATTAAGCATAATCCTAATGTGTGCAAATTATCCATGACAATTGTACATCAGCTTAGAGCATAATCCTAATGTTAGTGACTTAAACATGACAATGATACATCAGCTTTGAACCTATTCCTAATGTGTGTGACTTATACATGACAATGATACATCAGCTTTAAGACTTGTCCTTATGTGTGTGATTTATACATGACAATGGTACATCAGCTTTAGGCCTAATCCTAATGTGTGTGACTTATACATGACAATGGTACATCAGCTTTAAGCCTAATCCTAATGTGTGTGACTTAAACATGACAATGATACATCAGCTTTAAGACTAATCTTAATGTGTGTGACTTCTTCATGACAATGATACATCAGCTTTAAGATTAATCCTAATGTGTGTGACATACACATGACAATGGTATATCAGCTTTAATCCTATTCCTAATGTGTGTGACTTCTACATGACAATGGTACATCAGCTTTAAGCATAATCCTAAAGTGTATGACTTACACATGACAATGGTACATCAGCTTTAAGATTAATCCTAATGTGTGTGACATGTTTATTCACACCATGGTACCTCAGATTTAAGCCTAATTCCAAATGTCTGTAACTATGACATGGTACTGTAGCTGATCCCAGCTTTGAGCCTGATCCAAAATGTTTAATACTTTCTATAACACAGCATGTATTGTGTATACATTGAAATACAATTTTGTTAACATTTAAAAAAAATATTTGTTTTGTATTGAAGTAATTTGTTTTTATCAAAATTGTATGGATGTTTTTATTTTAGCAATTAATTATTGTTTACTGCCATGGCTAAGTGTCATCTCCAATCACTTAATACAAACCTTGGCATAGTTTGTGACCATCAGTGGTCACCTGTCAGGTACAATACAGGGAGTTGCTTAATAATTAATACAGACTATATACAGAAATATAGTTGTCCAGTCTTAAGTATGGTCTCTTTATATATAGGGGATCACTAGGGCTGTCCTCTAGGGGTCCCAGCCCTGCTTAACCCTTATTTAAAACTTATTTTTTGAGAAAGTTTGCCTGTGTACTTGGGAAAGGCAGGTGGCCATTTCCCTGGTACATTGTAACGGGGTTCTCTCCTTCATCAATGAAAACTGGCAGCCACCTGAAAAATTGATAAGTAAAACACCATTCAAACAAAAAAACCTAGGGAAGTCTGTACGAATTTATCCAGGTTTAATATTAATTTTTAAACAAATCATTATTGATATGTCCAAATTAAAATACTGAACAAAAAACCTGGTAAAGGAAAGAAATTCATTATGATTGCCAAGGTTGTTGACAGCCAACATAATCAATTCATCAATTTATTAATTATCTATTTAATTGTACCTAATACATGTATAAAGATTAGGGTTAGTAACTTCAGATTTTCAGCTCAGATACAGCCTTAAACACGGACTTGTCTAATAAAACAAGAATTCTGTCCATTAATAATGTTCATCTAGGTCTGTTCACAGTGACCGCCGGCAATGGGTCACTCGCTTAGTTTTTCGACAGACATAAAACTTACAGGTGATGGCTGCTTTTGTCAAATATCATACTGTAGATTTGAAAGGGACACATCAATAGCTAGAATATTGTATATAATTAGAAAAAAATGATAGAAATATATATTTTTGATGACAATAATTCGCCTAAAATAAATTGTACTTTTAAAGTATTTGTAATTATATCCTGTCTTTAAACTCATGTACAGTGTGTGTATGCGTGTGTGCATGTGTGTGTACCATTATGCAACTAAATACACATTTGCAATTTGTATGATTTTATTTACTTAACACTAAATGTACATATACAATTTGATCAAATGTTTACTGGCTTTAAAACATATATTGAATGTATATTTGTATACGAGTATTGTCCGATTCACACAAGATGGCGGGGCAGAGTAACCTTTTAATTACCATACAGATGATTCTACTCACTTTTAGGGTTATGACAAGCTGCATGTGAAAACATTTTATTCCTTACTGGATACTCTCTTATGTATAGTGACAAGTAAGAATAGTTACTCTATACAGTGTTATTAAATGATATGCTTTATTGCATAAAAATTAAACTTGTCCTGGTCATGGAAGGGTTCACAAGACTCCATAGGTTATAGGTTTATATGGATTAGGAAAAAAAGTCACACACAGGAAATAAAGTCAACGGAAAAAAAGGTCTATACACATTGTATGTACATTTCCATAGATGTAAATATATATAATATAATATTATAATATATATTTATCACCTAAAACTAAATGGACATATATACAATCTGTGTAACTGTGTAGATTGTCTTCTAAAAACAAGTATGTATGTAGTTTATGTGTGATATTAATTTCTTACAAAGTACTTGTTATTGTGCCCTAATTTTTTTTTGTATATATCATAACAAACAGTTCAGACTGAAAATTAAGTTTTATAACTGTGACTCTACGGATAACAATAAAATATGTAGGTCTACATTAGTACAGTGTATGATACTTAGATACCATTTGTCCCGCCCTTGAGAGAAGTTATATTATCATTTCAAATTTCTGTATGACAATGGCCAGGATTACATCTGAGGTGGATGGTACATTTGCTGTCGCACCTCTCTCAAACAAACTGTATTATATGTTCCTTTGATGTCAGGTGCCTTTTTCTTCTCTCATTTTGTTGTTGTTTTTCGTCAGACTACAAAGAATTTTGAATTTTAAATGGTGTTTCATGCCAAACTTAACAATTTTTCAATTATATGGTGTCCACCTGGGCAGTTGAAGTTTTTAACATGGTTAGTGGAGGAGAGAAAGTGCTTTAGTTATACAGTATACCTGGGAAGAGACCACTGGCCTTTAGCAAGTAACTAGCAAACTTTCTCAGAAAAATCAGCAAAGGTTCCAGTGGGGCTCAAACCCTGTGTGCTGACTTTAGAAGGAAAGACTGAGACTTGTTGATTATTAGAAGAGCAATGCTCATAACCACTTTATCATGGTATAAACTGTGCCCCTCAAATGACTGTGCAAGGAAAATACCACTCTATTTAACAATACCAGTGAAAAAAAGATCTGTGGATGTCTCTGTCCATCTGTTTTTCTCAGCTGCAATTTGGGTGAAAAACCTGCAAATTAAAAAAAGATTTTATAACTGAGTAGGCCTATGCAAATAAAAAAAAAACTTCACATGTGAAAAACTGCGCAAAGGTATTAATAAATTGAAGAACATTGTAAAATATGAACTGTGTGTGAAAAAAAACTTTTACTATGACCTTTCAGTTTACCTTGACCTTCATAACCTAGTCATACTGCATTTAGCTGCTGCTTTTTGTTTTTTCATGCATGTAGATTTGGATATGCAAAGGCAATAAATTTTGTATAATGATCAATAATGAAATTTCTGGCGCCTCCATATCATTGAAGTATTAAGACCTCTATTCTAGGTTATATAAGTCCTCTATATCTTCCAAATAGTCAGTGAAGATAACAAAACAAATGACTAATAACACTGTATGTTTTTGCCTTAATAAATTACATCCATCTAGACCATTTAGAGGTTTCTTCATTATCGGACGTTGTGCCGGACTACAATAGATAATTACACAATTACCTGTAGTGTGGTGTCGGGCAGTTTTTAATGGTGGACAGGTACCTACAATTACCTGTAGTGTGGACAGGTACCTAAACATCCCACACATGGGGGGCCCCTCAGACTAATCACTATCCATATGTTTTGGGAAAAACTGTCCTATCATATTCAGATTATCAAAGACCATGACCTTAACATCATTGCATTTAGCCTGTTATATTAATTTCAAAGCAGTTTCTGTATCTGGCACCTCAATTGATTTTACTTTAAAAAAGTCCCCTTGAGCTGAGAAATATGATGGTGTCATATCGGAAGCGAGATTGTAGGTGTCTTCTATGGCGTCCGCACTCCACATACTTATCACAGTGTTATATTAATTTCATGCATTTCTGTATCTTAAATTTGTGATGTGGTGTCTTCTATTTCCACTCCACAAAATTATATGTATCGATTTGTTTTATACAAAAACGATGTTTTATTTCATTTACATAATTTTTTTATACAAAGATAATAACATCGTCTTGTAACACATTGAATTGAATTAAATAAAATGTCAGTAATGATAGTAAACACATTTATATAACCTCAATGATCTTTTTTTTCTTTTTAAAAGCAGATTTGATTTGTCTTTATCAAATCTCATTTTTTTTTTTTTTTTTGAGTGAACTATTCAGTCTTTTTTGTTTTTTTTATCTTATCAATTAATGAAAAGGGTACAATTTAAAGATAAAATCCTTCAAATAAATATTTGGGTATGCAAAAATTTTGATAATAAATGTTAAAATCTCAACAACAACAAAAATAGAAAAAAAAAAAATAAATAAATAAATAAATTAATCAAGCCTTTGACTTTAAAAATTATCATTCTTCCAAATATTTAGCAATCAAACCGAGAATATATTTCTTCCAGGTAAGTCTAGTTATTTATTTTCTGCATTCCAAATTCAACTGTTATATTAGAATATTCAGAATTTAGTATATTTTAAAATTTGTGATAACAAATTAAGAAATACTTAATTTTAAACATTCTAATATACCACAATAACCATAACATCATTTTGAGTCTCCCAAGCTATGTGTGTACATGTATGTATTACATGTCATAAGTGTGGGGGCTAAGCCACAATTTTTAACACCTATGTCTATCTCCCCCCCCCCCCCCCAGTTCCAACGCCTATGCATGTTTTAATACTTCAAAATAAAGCCTATATCTATTCCATATAAATTTCAAAGTCGTCTAGAAAATTAAAAAAAATGTGATATATATTATTGACAATAATTCCCTTTTAGATGCATAAAATGGCAAATATTGAAGTTTAAAATACAATTTTTCCTTGTCATTTCGGAAGGGGCACACCCCCTACCATACCCTCCCCCTTTCACTTAATTTGACACAACTGGTACACGCATATATATGAAAATGACATTTATAAAAGGTTGTATGCATTTTCTACCCCAGACAAATTTCTAAATGTGACAGGTATGAATATAGATATATAGTCATTAACAGCAGTAATATTACCATGTGACAATGGGTGTGTCCAGGTCAGGATAATTACTCAGCAAATATATCGGCTATAGACAGTTGTATGATATGTTTATTGGTTATGGGATGATATATACAATCTAATTCACTTATATTGAACCCTGCTACATTGAAATCCTGCTTTTTCTGAAATTTGTTTTCGTTTTACCCAATCAGAATGGAGTAATTTTAGTTCCTTACCAGAGAAACCTTGGGGACTGCATCTATACTGTTACAGTTTTGTAATTGCTCACCTTTTCACTTAGAATGTTGATTGTGTGTACAGAGGTCTTTTTGAGGACTAGTATACATACTGCAGAGTAAAAAATGAAAAAATACATTTGTTTTTCTTTTATTTTGCCATTAGGTCTTGGCTTTACATTTTTGCTCAATGTGTGAGGTTAAGATTTTGGTTAAAGTGTTGCAGTTGTAGCATGTATTGAATCACCAGTACTCAGAATGCATTGTTTTTTTTATAACACCAAGATTTAGACCACTTTGATTTGAAATTTATATGTACTTATAGAGGTACAGGGCAATTTAAGTGTACATTAGCTTGTGAGAGGTAAAACACGTCCTAGTATCTATATTTCTTGTCAATGGGACTGGCTTATTGTTCTGGTTTCATTGTTTGTAACATTTTGGTTTTCTGTCAAATAACTTGAGTTACTACTCTTAGATTTTAGCCAATTTTGATAGATTGTTTTCTGTTAATGGGATCTAATTATGATCTAAATTATGGCCAACGTTTGGAGAATCATAGTACTACAATTTCTTTGTGAATCACTTGGCTCTTGGCTCTCATGGCTAAAGCGTTCCTCATACACATCTTAGTTGAATTATTCCAGTGTACTATAGTAGATTTTGAACAATCGTTCATGATATTAATATGAAATGAATAGTCTCATGATAATGAGTGACAGCCACAATCAAGTGGTAATTAGGTGTGTCATGGACACATCTTATAATGATAATTTGATACAAACAAGTTGCTTGTCTAATCTACAATATTCAATCTGACACACAAAACATGACCACATGTATAATACGTTCTTGAAGAACACTTCGTACAGCACTGAGACAATACAGTAATATCGGATCAAAAACAATCAGTATGATATAACTCGGATACACTGATCCATACAATGTCAAATAATATGGTTACTATGCGTCTCAAGAAAATGGGGAAAAGGTTGTTTTTGATAAATATTTCATAAAAAAGTTGCACATTGGGACAATATTCATGCAATCAACAGACAAAACCATAGTGGTAGCAAAAGTATCAAATTGCCATGGATTACATCATAACCTACTGTATATTTCACTGATAATCATCAATTGCTAAATCCTGTTTTGCTGGGTCTGACAGTAGTTAGATATGAGTCAGATCTCTGTATACAAAGTATGTGATAAATAATTTCATTTTAGCAGAATTGTTATTTGGTCCTCTTGTCACTGTAATAATTTGTAATTTGATATTTATATTATTACTATGTTTTTATCTAATCCTAAAACTTAAGGTATATAATAAATCAATATCATACACCAATAGGTATGGATTTGTTTCAGATTCCCGATTTAGAAATTTTCTAAAGTACAGTGCACTGCTGCATTTTCTCTTAAATAAAACTGAAAATATCTTATTGAATTGTTTTGTAGTGAATAAAACTGATGGATGGTAACATTCTGAATACTCTTCATTATGATAATTAAACCTAACAGGACCAGTTACAATATATGTACAGTGAAACTTGTATATAAAGACCCTCTTACAGACACAACAAAACCGGTCTTTATAGGGAGGTGGACCCTCTTACATGGACACAACACAAACCAGTCTATATAGGGAGGTGGTCTTTATTTATAGAGGTTACATATATACAGTGAAACTTGTATATAAACAGACCCTCTTTTAGGGACAGTATATAAACTTACAGACACAAAACAGTTCTTTATAGGGAGGTGGTCTTTATATAGAGGTTACATATACAGGAGGTGGTCTTTATAGGGAGTGGATTACATTATATACAGTGAAACTTGTATATAAAGACCCTCTTACAGACACACAACCAAAGCTAGACTTTACCCTCTTAGGGAGGTGGTCTTTATATAGAGATTACATATACAGTGAAACTTGTATATAAAGACCCTCTTACAGACACAACAAAACCACTCTTTATAGGGAGGTGGTCTTTATATAGAGGTTGATTTGTACACAAATAGTACAATTGGGGGCAGCAAAGCAGCGTCTTTGTGACCAGAATGTCTTTATACACAGATAAACAGCTAAAGCAGTTTTTACTGTATTCTGTGTACATCTATAGTTCAGTTGGACCTGTCTGAGAGACCACTCACATGAAGTAGCACATTTCTGAAGAGTGTTTGGTTGTATTTCAAGTCATATTATCTTATCGCTTAACTAAATTTAGATATTAACTTTATTTATTTTACACAAAACAAAGTCAAGTAAATTCAACATATATAAATGTCTCTCATTGGCTATGGTGTTGGAATGAGGATGCTTATTAAAGGAGGAAACTGGAGTACACACAGACAATGCATGTGTCCGATCTGGTGACCACATTGTGATTCCATATATACTCCCCTGTCCAGTCCAAGGATCAAAACTTGATGTCAATTTCTTGTAACCTGGATTGCATTGATGTCTTGAAAGACCGCTATCATGAAAGACAACCTGTCTTCTGAGACCACATTCTGAAAACCACTTGGTCAAGTAATCCTTTGAATGAAACCTCTTTTGAGAAACTACATTTTAGTGGCAGATGAGGTGGTCTCTCAAGACAGGTTCCACTGATACTTTAACCACTTATCCATGACGACCCTCAAAGAAACAAGTGAGTTAACTACTGGGCATCAATATATTTTTAACTGAAAAAGTGCACTTTCACAGGTTTTATTGTATGGGGTCAAAATTTGGTTTTCCATTAAACTTTCTTTTATTGTTACATGTATAACTTGATAAGTTTAAAACAATATCAAAAACCAAAAAGCCTCTAGTTTGATATTTTTCTGCAAGGGTTTCATAAAAGAACATAAAAAGCGTCAGTATAGCACTTTTCCATCTCACTGTAAATGCAATTCTAAAAGATACAATGTAAATAAATTTTTCAGTTGTCCGTAATAAAATCATTTTATGAAAGATAAAGTACTGTGATGAATGAAATTTCACCCCTTTCAAAAGGTTTTAGTATAGGAGACAAATTATGTGAAGTAGTCAGCAAAAAAGTACATTTGTATTGGTGAACTTTGTGTGTAGATAGAATTCAGCATTCATAAACCCCCAAAAACAATGGACTCTTTAGTAAATCAGTGACTTAGACCAGTCCAAATGTGTATCTAGGGGTGAATGAGTTAAGCTGCTTTGTAGATTATAATTAGTCTCCGTCAACAGATTGCCCTTTACATTCAGAATTAACCAAACATATACTGTAAACATGGACATATTTTCGCCTTTCTACAACAGAAAACATTCACCCCCATCTTAAACTGCCCTAAGTCACCTTAGTTACATGAGTGTCGTCTTGTATCTCCATGCATAATTTATTCAGCTTGAAAATTTCTCCTTCATTTTAAATTGGCCTCTTATCTAATGGTAAATATGGTGAATATTAAAGGGGCATTAGCTGTGTTTTTTTCAAAACATTTTCTCTCTTTTTGGCTGGATTGTGAAACAAAATCTGGGCTTATGGCGAAGTCTGTCTGTCTGTCTGTCCGTCTGTCTGCGTCAACAATTTGGTTAAGCTCTTGCATTTAGGTCCATTATGGGAAGACAATATATGATTTCTCTTTGAAACTTCACATGTAGATAGACCTTGATGAGTACTATCCATCACATTCTTTGTTTTTGAATTTTGGAGGGGGGGGGGGTGAAAGTAAAAATGGGGGGTGCACTCCGTCAAAAATTTGGTTTAGCTTATGCATTTAGGTACATTGTGGGAAGACCATAGATGATATCTCTTTGAAACTTTTAAAATATGTAGATAGACCTTGAAGAGTAGGGGGTGGGGGGGGGGGGGGGGGGGGGGGGGGGGGGGGGGGGGGGGGGGGGGGGGGGGGGGGGGGGGGTTTTTTTTTTTTGGGTGCTATCCATCATAACCTATGTTTTTGAATTTTGGAGGGTGAGCAATGTAATAATGGGGTGGTAGACTGCATCAACA
Organism: Atrina japonica; assembly: GCA_030159075.1. Taxonomy (NCBI): domain Eukaryota; kingdom Metazoa; phylum Mollusca; class Bivalvia; order Pterioida; family Pinnidae; genus Atrina; species Atrina japonica. The sequence goes on from BROG01000097.1 coordinate 233,073, forward strand.
ATTTGGTTTAGCTCTAACTTTAGGTACATTGTGGAAAGACTATAGATTATATCTCTTTGAAACTTCAAATGTAGATAGACCATGATAAGAACTATTCATCACAACCTTTGTTTTTGAAATTGGAAGGTGAATAAAAGAAGTAATAAGGAGTGAAGTTTGACTTTACAAAGGTACTATGGGAATCTATGGGAAATTTTTAATATTTCATTATAACTTGAAAGTGGTACAGTTTAAAACAATTAAACAATATATGTTCTTGTTAAATTTTGGAGGGGGATCAAAGTATTAATAGGGGGTGGACTGTCAGCATCAACAATTGTTTAGCCCTTGTGTTTAGGGTCATTATGGGAAGACTTTTATAGATGATATCTCTTTGAAACTTCACATGTAGATTGACTTGATGAGTACTATCCATCACAACCTTTGTTTTTGAATTTTGGTGGGTGGATCAAGGTAATTAAGTTATGGAGGTAGGGATCAACATTTTTGTTTAAGCAAATTCTAAACCATATGGATAGAGGTACAGACCTCAAACTTGGTCTGTAGGTTACCTAAGTGCAATTGATTTATGTGTATAGCTCTTACTTGTTATTGTACATCAAGTACAAGTAGTAAAAGTAGAAAAAATCAAAACAATTATGTGTATTTTGATTAACACAGCTAATGCCCCTATAAACGAGGGTGAACATTTCCAGGTATACAACAAATCTTATGTGTATCATACACAATATTTAGCTTATCAATCATTTGTTGTCAGGTCACAGTTCAAAATGAACAGACAGATTTTTGTGACCTTACAAAAAGACACCCAGTACATAGATCAGATTTGTACTTAAGAAAAACTAAAATACAGATGGCTGATCAGCCTGATTATTGTTAGAAAATGAGGGAGAGTCTGTCAATTCTTTGTAGAAATAACTGCTGTTTATGGTTAGAGTGTAATGCAGACTGGATTTTCAAGGGTATATATTGCCCTTTGAAATGTGCACAAGATTAAATTTGTTTATAGTTGGTAATAAGGTAAAAGGAGATAACTACATAATTGCATAGTAATATATTTATAATGTTACACACGTATGCATTTAATAAGGATATCAGCCATAACAAAAACTTACAATTAGCATCATGTAGTAGTGACGAAAAAAATCAAAAGTGCACTTGGAAGCTTGTAAAATCATGTACTACATTGTTCAGGCAGTCACTTGCCTGATCACACTGGCCACAAAACAGATTGGAGTCAGATAATGGGAGAAATGTGATTGTTGATTATTGTATACTCCTAGTCCAATCATAATTCATTATTTCAGTGGAACCTTGCTATTCAGACCATCAAACTGAGTGACTGATTCAGTGAGGTGGTCTCTTAATTCAACAACCCCTGAAAAACAATGCACTCATCTGTAAATCAATGATTTGGGCAAGTCCAAATGTGTCTTTAGAGGTAAATGAGTTAAGTGGGGATCTGGACTTACCAATAATATATATTAAGAAATTTTCAAGAGAATGAATATTTCTATTTTTAAATACAAGATAGCCTCTAGTTAAGGTTCCACCTTACGTATATAATTTGTATTAGTATAAGATGACTTGTAAATGACAAAAATAAACATGCTGGCAGCACATATCAAATGAGAAAATATTTTGTGTGTCACAGCAATGTGGACTGACCCAACCTGTGGTTGTAAAATAGCCCATAACCTGTATTTATGTTCTATCTGGCTTGCCCTGGTCATTTATAAAATTGCTAGATTTCTTCGATTATAGAAAACAAATATCTCAGATTAAGCTGTTCATTGCACTTTAGGAGTTCTGGTATCTTCTTTTACAGAATTACTTGTACTCAAATACATTTACTGCCTGGTGACCAGTCTTCTCTGAAACATGTTATGATATGTGAAAAATGGATACGATTGTGGTTTTATGGCTTGTATACATTTGTATGATTAATGTTCTGCTCAGGCATGTTGAATTATTATCTTTTGTTTCTTCTTCAAATGCCTGTGAATGCTGAAACAACACAACTTTTTCATGAAACCTTTGCTCTGGTGAGAATTGGTACTTTGTAAGAACTGGTAATCATTGAGTACATTTAAGACCAACGGATATATCTGAACTTCTCAGGTGATTTCAGTTTTAATATCTAACCTAATAAATCAGGTTTAAGTGATCACTAAGCATTTGACAGGTAAACAAACACAATAATACATTTAGATGTGTGCAGGCAACCAATTATGTTTGGCAAAGCCTCTAACATATACAACAAACCTACAATGTGTTTAAGATCACTATAACACTTTACATGGTTATAGTCAAAATACTTGTACTATATACAGACTCAACATTTCATTGTTTAGTATTTAATTGGTCAGAAATCAATCCAATTCTTCCATGATTTAGGTGCATGTGTACTCAATGTGGGTCAGTTGTGGTAAGAATTTTCTTGACTTATGGGGTACAGGTTAGACAGACTGTACATATACACACATACTAGTATCATTTTAGGACATACATGTCTGTAGAGAAATTTCCAGGGAAACATAAGATAGCTGAGTCAAATCGAAATACAACACTTTCAAGATTTAGTAGTATTTCCCCCAAGATATATCTTGTCAACAAGTACCCTATAAATGGAAATGAAAATTTAACAAATAGCACACATGTGCATCTGTGCATGAACACACACATTTATTTGGTACCAATAAATATTTTAGTAAAGTACAGAAGTATAAATACACATTTATTGGTATGCTTAAAGTTTTTATTTCAGCTGGTCTGAAAGTCTAATTTAGCCCATTGTCTGTCGTCATCTAATGCTTGCTCCTAGAAAGGGACTGTTTACACACAAAAAAGAAATATTGCCCATAGAGCCTCCAAAAGGGACTGTTTACACACAAAAAAGAAATATTGCCCATAGAGCCTCCAAAAGGGACTGTTTACACACAAAAAAGAAATATTGCCCATAGAGCCTCCAAAAGGGACCAAAAAGTATCAGAGCATGGTACATCTTTAAAGATCTTCTGCTAATGAACCAAATATCAGATATCATTTTTAGTTTGCATTAAGCAAATATTTACAAAATTTGTGAAAATGTAAATATTAAGGACACTTCAAATGATATAGAGTATAGTTCTATACAAATGGCTTATCTTCTCAAAACTGATTGACTTTTTGTGTTCAGAGATATATAAGAAAAATTTAAGGAATTATCTAAGCTTCATTGTAAGTTAATTTCAAGGTCAATGGTCAAGGTCACAGACTTCTAGGCATACTGAAAATACCATTTTTATATGCCTGTCTGTCTGGTTGTTTTATGGAGCAACTCGTACAATTATGGCCTGATTTTCATCAAAATTGGTAGGATGCTTCACTGCATGCACTGTTCAGATGAGTGTAAATTGTGAATTTTCAACTATATTTGGTAGTTATTATGACCCTTTTATTGCCAAATATGGGAATTAAGTACAAAATGCAAGAACTTTTTTGTATTTCCTTCAATTCCTTTCAAATTTAATATATAATATGGATTTTATTGTCATGTTTCAACTTTCTGCAGAATTGGAGTTACATGTATGTCCCTATGTGACCTAGTTTCTGATTTCTTGCGTTCAATTTCCTTGTGGGCGCAACTTTTCCAACCGAATATTTCATGATTTGGCATGTGTGATTGGTATCATATGATGATGTACATATTCTAAAATGTAGATGTTGCATTAATTTTCATGAGAAGTATGGCCCTTTGATTGCCAAAAAAGGGCATTATATAGAAAATGCAAGAACTTTTTTATTATTCATTTCTTGTTGGTGCAACTAGTCCCATAGTTCTCATCTGATTGGTGTCATATGAAGATGTGCATAACTTAAAATGGAGATGCTGTGTTAATTTTCATGAGAGTTATGGCCCTTTGATTTGTTTGTTCATTTATTTGGGCCATATTTCACCTAGATTTAACACATTTGTTTCAGATATACCTCTAAGTAGATTGTTGATTTTCCAGTTTCTTCATCTTGGTGATATAACCCAGGTGACCTATTTCAATTCTGTTTCACTTAAGTCAGTTGGCCTAGTTGGAAACACATTTTACTAGTTAGTCCTTTGGCAAATTCACTAGTTCCAAAGTGTTAAAACCAATTACCAATTTGACACATATTTACTGAATTGAAACTAGAATTACCCAAGTTAACCATTTTTGTGTTTTTATATTTTCATGAGTCAAATCAACTGTGATTTTCTTAGTTTAAGTTCTGAAAAAACTTAAAGGGCTGATTAGGTAATTCTGGATGCTTACTCCTCCATGGCACCTGATCCCACCTCTTGATTTCCAGAGGTCCATTTTTACTGGATTTGTATCTATGTCCTGGACATTCTATTGATTTATACTTTGGTATCTGAGATTTTTTATATCGTAATGTTCATACAGATTTATACTAGCCAACTGTACTAGCTGAAGCACAACCTTGTCTTGTCAGCTGAAAAGTTTTTAGTCTCGGACTAGTGGACTAGTGCTAATTTTGATCCCTGATAGCTTTAATGGGTCAGCAATTGAAAGATCAGCAATTGAAATTATTTTTTGGGTGATTATTTTATGATTTCATCAAAGTGTCTACTGGCCAATATAATTGTAGGAAAATTATTCCCAGAGATATAGAAATTGCTTGATCGATTATCACCTTAAAACTAAAATTGCAATGTATGTGGGTTAGTAATGAATCACTGTAATCCTAAGAAGCACTTGTGAATTCCTTTAATTTTTTCAAGATATGACTAATATACATGTATGAGGGTAGCAGAAAATAAGATTTTTTTACCATAGTCCCTAAAGTAATGGAATAATTTCAGGACTTAAGTTCCCTCTCCCTCTCTAGAAAATTCCAAACTCAGACCTCATTATTATCACACCAATTCCTTCCCTCTCTGCGAAGCACCTGCCCAGGCCTCTTTAAATCAAACCAGTTCCCTCTGTGTCTATTGATATCACATGATATGAGCCTCACAAAATCATATCGGTTCCCTCTCTAAAAATAATACCTGATCCAGGCCTCAAAGTGTTGTGTTTTATATATGTTTATAAATCCACTTGACCCCCATATTGTTGTGCTTTATATGTCTACAAATCCTATTAATTCCCATATTGTTGTGTTTTATATGTTTATAAATTCTGTTGAGTCTGATAGTGTTGTGCCATATATGTCTATAAATCCTATCAATTTCCATATTGTTGTGTTTTATATGTTTATAAATCCTCTTGACTCCCATGGTGTTGTAATTTTTATGTCTATAAATCCTCTTGACTCCCATAGTATTGTACTTTTTATGTCTATAAATCCTTTTGACTCCCATAGTGTTGTAATTTTTATGTCTATAAATCCTTTTGACTCCCATAGTGTTGTAATTTTTATGTCTATAAATCCTATTGATTCCCATAGTGTTGTGCTTTAACTGTCTATAAATCCTATTGATTCCCATAGTGTTGTGCTTTAACTGTCTATAAATCCTATTGATTCCCATAGTGTTGTGCTTTAACTGTCTATAAATCCTATTGATTCCCATAGTGTTGTGCTTTAACTGTCTATAAATCCTATTGAATCTGATAGTGTTGTACTTTATATATGTCTATAAATCCTCTTGACTCCCATAGCTGTGTGTCTGATGTTTGTTTATATATCTTATTGCCTTCAATGTTAGTGTGTTTTATATATACATCCCATTGGGCCTAAATTAAAATAGGTTGATTTTGCCTGCCTACCTACCCAAAATGCTGTCACCTAAATTATTTTTTCACATATTTTGTATCCAGATTTTTTATTTCTGGTCCAGTTCGTAAGCCAATCTTTATTTACTTGTTTCTTTAATGTATTGTTTACACTCTTGAATCACTAACTTGAAGCTCCTTCTTAGACCAGGCCCTGGTTCCATATATCTATAGAATGACTTAAATCTAAAAACAAAAGAATTCTCAACTTTGGCAAATCCTGAAGTGTTATTGGTTGAGTAGGTCAAGTTGAGAATATTCTCAGACTTAAGTAAATTCTCAAGTTTTATGCTGTGGGGCCCAGGTGAGCTTATAATAGATACATGGATACACATATAATCTTTCTTCACATTAACTGTATATGCCAGAATTTACAGTTTTAAAAATGTATACACAGAATGAGGAAATTATTACAACATTCCTTTCGTGCTTTGTTTGATTTCCTTTTCTTGAAAAAATATAATAATTTCCCTGCCTACCTACACATACCTTGAAGGTATGGCCTTCTCGCCTAGAACTGTGATTTATATTTGCCCAAACATTCCATTTCCACCCATAATGGTGTGCTTTACATGTTTCTATTCATCCTATTTCTATCTGGCATAGTTTTGTGTCTTATATTTGTCCATACATGATACATCCCACTGCCACCCATAATAGTATGCTTTAGTTGTTTCTATTCATATTCATCCTATTTCTACCTGGCATAGTTTTGTGTCTTATTTTTGTCCATACATGATACATCCCATTGCCACCCATAATGGTATGCTTTAGTTGTTTCTATTCATATTCATCCTATTTCTACCTGGCATAGTTTTGTATCTTAGTTTTGTCCATACATGATACATCCCATTGCCACCCATAATGATATGCTTTAGTTGTTTCTATTCATATTCATCCTATTTCTACCTGGCATAGTTTTGTGTCTTAGTTTTGTCCATACATGATACATCCCATTGCCACCCATAATGATATGCTTTAGTTGTTTCTATTCATATTCATCCTATTTCTACCTGGCATAGTTTTGTGTCTTAGTTTTGTCCATACATGATACATCCCATTGCCACCCATAATGGTATGCTTTAGTTGTTTCTATTCATATTCATCCTATTTCTACCTGGCATAGTTTTGTGTCTTAGTTTTGTCCATACATGATACATCCCATTGCCATAATGGTGTGCTTTAGTTGTTTCTATTCATATTCATCCTATTTCTACCTGGCATAGTTTTGTGTCTTAGTTTTGTCCATACATGATACATCCCATTGCCACCCATTATGGTGTGCTTTAAATATGTCTATACATCCTATTGTCTGATACATATTTGTGATTAGTAACTTGTCCATGCAAATTCATTTTTATTATCTTCTGTTACATTTGTCTTCGTTTGCATATTCTTATTTTATCTTGACATTTGTATCCCCTGCCTCCTACATTATTGTGGTTTATCTAGACATATCCATTCTCTGCCTCCTACATTATTGTGATTTATCTAGACATATACATCCTCTGTCTCAGTCCAACATTATATGATTTATCTGGATCTACACATCCTTTGCCTCCTACATTATTTTGATCCATCTAGACCTATGCATCCTCTGACTTCTAAATTATTGTGATCTATCTAGACTTATATATATACTCTACCACCTAATTTGTGATTCATCTGGATGTATACATCATCTGCCTCCTAACTGTGATTCATCTGGACCTATGCATCCTTTGCCTCTTACATTATTGTGATTCATCTGGACCTATACATCCTCTGGCTCCTAACTGTGATTTATAAAGCCCTATACATCCACTACCTCCTTTAATATTGTGATTCATCTGGACTTATACATCCTCTGCCTCTTACATTATTGTGATTTATCTGGATCTAGGCTATACATCTTATGCCACCTACATTATTGTGATTCATCTGGACCTATACATCCCCTGCCTCCTAATTGTGATTTATCTAGACTTATACAGTCTCTGCCACCTACATTTTTGAGATTCATCTAGACCTATACATCCTCTGCCTCCCACAACATTGTAATTTATCTGGACCTATACATTTTTTGCCTCCTTTATGTGATCCATCTAGACCTATACATCCTCTGCCTCTTACATTATTGTGATTTATCTGGACCTATACATCCTATGCCACCTACATTATTGTGATTCCTCTGGATATACATGTATACATCTTTCTGTGATTCATCTAGACCTATACATCCTCTACAACCTACATCAATCATCTGCCTCCTAATTGTAATTTATCTAGACCTATACATCCTTTGCCCCCTACATTGTGATCCATCTAGACTTATGCATCCTCTGCCTCTTAATTGTAAATTACCTAGTACTAGTGTTTTAATGTAATTAACTACCAGTATATCATGATGAAACCTTCATCCAAATGTTGAACTGGTTTACCTGTATTGAGTCTTTTATACTTCTGATGTCATTTTTGCTGACTGTGCATTTTATTTCTAAGGTTTTCAATCCCTAGGCAAAATCTTGTGATCACATGGGAAGATTCATGCATAAATCTATTTCTCCAAACTTTTGTTTGGTATAAATTTACTTGTCCAGACTTAAAGACACATTTACCTGTCAAGTGATAGCTTTTGGCATTTTAAGTAGAAAAACAAGAATGTGACCAGAGGTAGTCCTACTCTGTAAACCTCTGAGGTATTTAGTATTTGATATTTTGTTTACTGTCTCAGTATCCTCTCATAGTATGTATAATATTGTAGTGTTGTGGTTGGTAATTTATATTTTCTGTCTTAATATCTTAAACATCGTAGAGTGGAAAATGTCTAGTAATATACATGTATCATAAGTTGTTTCATGAATGTTTTTGTATACAGTCTAACCAGTTCATATGGTCACCTTTGTTAAGAAGTCACATCTTTTTACCAGTCATTTTAATTTCCTGTCACAAACATATTCCTAATAAAATTATGCCCAATTACGCAGTCACTTTTGTGAAAGTTTCAGAGGTCACCCCTTTTTGGGATTGAAACACAGGGTTTGACAGTAACTTAAAGATTTTTCTGTCCAGTCAGGCAAGTAATATGAAATTTTAAATCCCAAAATGAACTTGCTCTCATTATGATCATGCATATTTTGCATTTTTGGTTTTTGGGATTTTTGGGGTTTTTTAAATTTTTTTCTTTTGTTTTCAAAGCCTAAAACTGGTACTGGAACAAGTCTGCCACTTTGTTTACTGTCTCAATAGCAAGTGCAACAGTAAACACAGTAGGGAGCGAACTAGTGTGGTTTTTATGCACCCTTGGTCAGAAGTTTTACAGAGAGGAAGGGAACGGTGTGATTTTTATAATATCTGGATCAGAAGTTTTCTATAGAGAAGGATGGAACTAAAAAAAGATTGTTAAGTGTAAGAATGAGTCGTGTTTCAGATGTGCAGCATTTGTGGAATGTATGCTGGCAATGGTGAGTTTGCAGGTGGTTTATGACAGAGCTGGGTTAATGATGTGCTTGATAATCTTGAAGTATATGGAAGGATAAGGATATAGGGCTGTAAATTGACAGTCATGCTCTCCCCTTTTGCAGACTTGTGTGATTTTGGCACTCATCCATTCATCTGGTATCTTACCTTGGTCATTGGAAGCCTGGGAGATACAGGATAGGGATGAGACAGGTTTGATGGCTGCCTCTCATAGCAACTTTCCAGGAACACTGTCGTGACCCGAGTTGCTTTACTCAGACTGATGTTTTAGAGCAAATACTTAATACTCAAGTTCAACTTTTATTTTATTATTTTGACTGAAAAGGAAACACATTATTACTTTTCATCATTTACACAAAAAAATTTGTGTCACTTTTATTTTCTTGTTAAAAAAAAAATAATAATGGTACCTCGAGTAAATTACTCAAAATTTGAGTATGTACACAAACAATCTTTAATATTTCTGAAGTTGCAATGATGACATGGATTACTTTTCATCATTATTTACATGTACCATTGTATGACATAAAAATACAAGCATGTCCAGTTGCAGCATAAATTTTGTGTTTTTACCCTAAAATCATGAAAAATTAGTTGAGGTTGATCAAATTTGGTGACTTTTGTGCCATAGTATTTTAATAACAGTTTGAAAGAATGAAAGTGCTAATAGATAGAAATGTACATCTTGTTGTTTCATTTATACCACAATTATTCAGCAGTAATTCAGATTCAATTTCAAGGTGATAATTGATCGAATATAATTTTAATCTTTAAAAGTACTTTAGCTACAATTCTCTTGGCCTGAATACCTAGAATTTGTAGACCTTATTGATGAGATAATGAGAAAATCACCCAATGAAAATATGTCGTCATATCATAAGATATAGGAGGACAGGTGCTAATTTATTACATTTTTATTGGGGTATTTTACCACTACCTTAAAATGTGTGTGTGGGTGTGGGTGTGTGTGTGTGTGTGTGTGTGTGTGTGTGTGTGTGTGTGTGTGTGTGTGTGTTTATTCAAGTCCTTATTAATCCTGAATTGGATATTTCCAAAATGTACCCCACATGAGCACATTACCGCCCCCCCATAGCTGTCGCTGAATTCAACTTCAATTTCAGGTAAAATTAATAAAAAAATGAAATATTTCTCAAGGATAAAGAGGTTATAATACAGCTACTAGGTTGAAATTCTGCCCAGATTTTAAGTTACTTTTTAACTGAATGAAATGTCTTTTAAGAAAGAGTGCACTGTGAGGCGTATTTTTGCATCTGGTTGCAGAAACTTGCATAAAGCCTAATCCCCTAACACAATATTACTTAATACACCAATTAGAATTATGTGCATTGACCAGGGAGGCACTCAGGCGGTAGCAATGAGAATCTGCCACCTGAAGTTGACAAAATAGGGGTTAAACCTTTATTTTTTCATAGAAAATGTCATTAAAATTAATGATAAATTTCCGCTCAGCGAGGACATTATACAGTTGCTACAACTGTAATTCTTCAGTCTGCATTGTATAAAAGTTGTGCAAACAGTTTTAAAAAGTATAATTCTGTGTCCCAGCCTACCACCATGTATCTAACTTTTGATATATAGTTTAAAAAAACTGCTGGATCAATATCTTAATATCTTCAGATGAAATATATGTTGTCAGTTTAATAAAGAGATAAATGAATCACAAGTTTTGTATCTTTATTATATACCCCTCGAAGACGTCATATTATGGTATGGTGTTGTCTGTCTGTCCGGCTGTTTTATGCAATAACTCAAACAATTATGGCCCAATCTTCATCAAACTTGGTAGATTGCTTCATTGCATGAACCATTCTGACGAGTTTGTAAATCGTTAAAATTTCAACTGAGTTATGCTCCTTTTAATTTCTAATTGCTTTATGTACAAAATGCATGAACTTTTTTGTATTTGCTTCAATTCCTTTCAAACTTGGTGTCATAAGAAGCAATAAAGTTTAACACATAATATGGGTATTATTTGTGTGTTTCAACTTTACGCAGAATAAGAGTTATGGCTCTATGTAACCTCTGGTTTCTTGTGTTAAGTTTTCTACTAGTCCCACAGTTTTCACCCAAATACTTCGCAATTAGGCAGGTTTGATTGGTAATATATGAAGATGTGCATATCGTAAAATGAAGACGCTGCATTAATTTTCATGAGAGTCATGCCCCTTTGATTGTCAAGAAAGGACATTATGTAGAAAATGCAGGAACTTTAATATTTCATTTAATTCCTTTCAAATTTAGAAAATGCAGGAACTTTAATATTTCATTTAATTCCTTTCAAATTTCTTGTGAAACAATAATGTTTAACATATATTACAGGTTCAGCTTCCTGCCACATTTTGAGTTATATCACTTTGTGACAAGTTTTTAATGTTCTTGCTCAAATGTTTCATTTCAAACATTATACTGGCCGTAAGTGCCGAGTAATGGCCCCGAGTTGAAGCCCTTCACCAGTATTTGGTGATGTTTCCATGTGAGTGAAAGATTCTTGAGTGGGACATTAAACAACAATAAACAAATAATCAAACATTACACAACAGTTGTTCTCAATGAGACAGTGTGTCATGACTTTGACTCAAGGTCATACCGCATAGGTCAAGATCACTGTAGCAAACTTGCATTTGTAAAATGATCTATAACATATACTAACATTTCCATCATAAAGTTTATAGTGTATACCTTGGTTACCTAGCTGACAGTGACAAAGAATTCCAATTTTACTTATCCTCACATATTAACCAGCACATATTCCAGCATTTAGTCCTAGTTATTGCAGACAGTCATGAATCTTTTATTTATTCAATGTCTGTTTTCACATGTAGTACATCCATTTTATGTAATGCTTCAATCAGAAAAAAGTATAGATTTCTAATAGTATACAGTGCAGGCCTATATTAGATATCACATTCCTGTGATGTATGCTTTATACAGTAATAAATACTTGTGCTTACATAGATATCAGGACACAGTGACACAATACATTGTTAAATTTAACTTATGGTTAACTTTATGTTAAATTTGACAAAGTACATTTGTGTTACCTGGTCAAGTTCTCATTTTCTTTGGAACATAATTCTTCTTGTGCTGGTTGATTTTCAAGTGTTTACTGTGCTTTATTAATAAAGTCAAACTTGTCTATAAAGGCCAGTGAAGGAGGCAAGCATTCTATAAAAGTAGCCATTATAGACAGATGACCTTTATAATGTGTTTTTCATTATGAATTAAAGTTAACAAAGATTATGTTTTAGTCTAGTTCACTTTGTAATTTTTGTAGAGAGTATGAAAACTATACATTTTTGGACAACTGGACTATATATGCCTGCATGATCACTCGTATATAAAAATAAAAAGGAAAACTTGGGTGAATTAAGTTTGTGGTTGAATCTAGTTCATTTATTGTGATACCATTGGATTCCTTAGGCCTGAAAATGGTAATTTAGCAGTCTACGCCAAATTCTTTTGGTTCCCACAGGTCATTCGGGCCTGTGTTGTTGGGTTCCACACAGGTCCAAACCAAATATTGTCAGTCCGAAAAAATTTATAAGGTTAATTGATAAACCCCAATTATTACACAGCCTTGATGGAATCCTGATCATGCAGACACAGTCACTTTGACATGCAGTGCTCTACAACAATAAGAAAATCACTTTTCATGTGAACCAATAGTTTTACTAGCTAGCCAGGGATTTTATATATATATATATAGGCCAGGAATGTTTATAAGCCCACGTTTTTCATATTGTTATGGCAAACTTAAATTCTATTTTTTGAATTTTTAACGGCCGATACGACATAAATATTCTGCGTTTCGACAGAATTTACAAAGCAAGCGCCTGTCTCCTTTTCAAACACTAGCCATGACTCAACACGAGTATTTCTTTAACCAAGATCTTTCAAACTCAGGCTAGTGTCTGATGATGAGGCAGATTGTTATCTTGAAATTGACACTGATTTAAAGAAAACGTCACCTTGTTCTGTATGGAAAGTTTCAAGTTGAAAGTCGTACAAATGTGACAGCACACAAAATGCTTTTTTGACAGTAATCAATGTGAGTCAGATGCTCTAATTTATCGAAACTGAATAGTCAAAAGCATTGTTGTAAAGGGCATAGCTGATCATGATTTCGGTGATGTAATTTCCGAGTGAAACCAGAAAACGTTTGATTTCTGGTTCGATAGAAACTAGTCGCGGTATGTGACTGATTTGCAAGTAAACGCTCGCCAAAACCTAAAACATGGTCGCACCTGCAAGTGATTTAGAGCTTTGTTATGAACAAGTAATGACTTGGTGTTAGAAAAAAATTGACGAGTGCACAATCAAGGAAAACTATTACTCAAAACGGCATTGTTCATGTAGTCAGGAAATTGGGAGAAGAACATCGGTCTGAACGGATTTTTGTCAGTCGAGACCGATGGACCAATGTTATTGGCATAGACTGATTTAGCTGTCAAAATAAAAGCTGTAGGTAATTTAGAAGCTGATAAATTGATGAAACCCTTCTTCAAGGTAAAATCCAAGATGGCCACCATACAGGACTTGGGCAAATAAAACATTGTTTTTCTAATAGCTTATACTATAAGGTTTCCAAAAATGTACAGTTTTCATACTTTCTACAAAACTCCAACGAAACTTAGAATTCAAACACGGTGAACCTGACTATTTGATGACCTTTATAGGCAGGTGCCCTTTATACAGAGTTGATGCAAGTTTAGCAATATTTAAATAGATTGTTTAATCCTGTAATAGTCATGTTTATTATATTTAGAATATGGATATATTTAAACGTTTCACTTGTAGGTATATCTAAATGGTTCACTCTTTATTTCCTGAATAGCCTGCAGTGTTGAAAGGGTAAATGGTAGAAGGTCAATTATTTTACATGCTCTTTGGAATGTGATTTTTTAAAAAGACAAAATCAAATTAGATAATTTGCATAAAGATACATGCCATATGTACCGACAGGACGCCTAATAACCCGGAAAATCAACCTCCTAAAACCTGTCCCGCTGGAATACCGATTTTCCCGAAAAATTTGCTTCTGTCCCAGATTCCAACTGTTCTGAAATTTTGTCCACATGAAGTCTCAAACTCCTCATAATTTTTAATTAGCAAATGTCCATTAATCAACTGGTTGACACTTACAGGTAAATAGCCTATGGGCAAAATTGTTAATTATTGAGGTTTTAATGATTATATAACATCATCTCATCCACTGATTGGCAGTTAATTGGTGATAAGACTAGGCCAAGTCTAAGAGAGTGTATGTAGGTCATACGCTCGGATCACCGATGAGTAGAAGCATGATACCAGCCATCAGACTTACTTATTACATCTTATGGTCTCAAAAGATATTTGTAATGTACTTCAACAAAAAAAAATATATATAAAAATTATTATTTTATTTTTAATCAAACATGCAAGGCATTTTACCTCAAGGTCTAAATTGTCACAAAGCACATGTAATGGCAGACGTACTTCCAGAAGTAATATAAACGGAACCGGACTGGTATTTAAATTATGAAAACTTAATTTTGTTTTTAATCATAAACAAAGTTGTTATTTATTATTCAACTGGTACATGTATAAACTTGAAAAAATCATAAAATATATATTTAAAAAGCTTGCAGTTGGCTAAGTTAAGTAATTAAACAAAACAAGGAAAACATTCAGAAGTTATAAAAACTTTGATAAAAAATTTCCACCTCAAAATTAAAGATCTCAGTTGTGGCATAGCAGTTGAACTGATTTCTGTCACATGTATGCCTTAATACACATGTAAAAAGACTGGGTTGGAGAACTCAACAGTGTTATAATATTTATGTACATGGCATAATGTCATGTAAATTTAACATTTTAGGAACATGCTACCAGTTCCAAGTTCCAAAAAAGTGTAATCGTCACTGCAAAAAAAGATTGTAACATGTAAAATAAAGAATTGAAAACAATTTTGTATTTATTTAACACCTGAAAAGTGAACTAAAAAGTGTCCCAGAAAAAATCCAAGAATGACCTCAAAAATATGGTGTGTATGCATAAAAAGTAAAACTCTTGAGTTTCTCTGATGAGATGATAATGAGGTCAACTACATTAGACTAACGTGTCCTCCTGATGGCATTTAAACATGCTGATAATGTATGGTAAGCTTTTTGATCTCAGTGAAAACTAAGAGAGGTAACTCTTATTTAAGATTGATAAAAATCCTGTGTATTGTTTCTAATCTATCAGTGACTAATGTTAAAATACTGACAGATATAAGACATCAACAGATGGTGAGCTATTCAAATTGTCCAGCATCTATCGTCCGTCAATCCTGAACAATTCTTGTAACCACGTTCTCTCCTTCACCACTAAAAACTGGCTGCTACCATATAACTGAAAAATTGTTGAGTGTGGCATAAAAAAAAAATCAAATTTCAAACTCGTACAAAGTCCATTGTCTTTCACTGCTTATGCTGTGTAATGTGTAAGTGTAATGTGAAGGAATGCTCAATACAATTTCTAATGAAGGTTTAGGTATTACGACTCTGTTCCAGGAATTCAAACCTAGGATCTCTTGTATGAAGAATCCTCTAGGTAACTTAGCTGTCTTCAGCATTTTATATGTCCCCTAACCAAAGAATCTTGGTGACTCATTACCATTGTCCTTTATCTGTCTTTGTACATCATGTTTTGTTAATTTTAGACATTTTTATATCTTTTATATCTATCTATATAAGTACTAGTGGGCCAATTTTAACCAAACCTAGAAGATGCCCCTTGTGGAGTTGCATGATTTCAACATCTACAAATTTGTCATACATCTGAAATTGTTTGTCAGTCTTCTTATGGAGTTATTACACCTAATTATGATTTTAACACTATTTTGCATTTTTTGTTAAAGTTTTATTTGAGCCAGGTGAGAGACACATGCTATTTAGAGCCTCTAGTTGAAATCATCTCAAGAATCAGTTGGCTAATTTTAACCAGACTTGGCAGGTACTATACTCAGATTTATCTAACTTGGCGGGCGTAGTAACCTTTAAATTATCATACAAATGATTCTACTAACTTTTTGGTTGCGACAAGCTACATGGGAAAAATGTTTTATTCCTCAATGGAAACTCTCATGTATGTTGATTAGTCTTACCAGCGTAATTTTGATGTACAGTCTGGTCCGGTGGAGTTGCGCAGCTCAAGTTGCGATAACGTAGTTTCACTTTCGGTTTATCGGAAGACGTCTCCGTCTTGTGCACCAGAGAATTATCCTGTGATTTTCAGAAAATTCATTTGGATAAAAGAAAACTAGTATGTACTAAAAGCATTTCCCCAGTATAGGTTGTGATTTTTTATTTTCACCAAAAGAATTGAATATTACTCAAATCCGTCATGCTGTGACGTAATGTTTTGACTGAAAAGGTGTACTGCATTATGAATATATTCAAGTAGCGGGAACTAGGTCAAGCCACTCAAGGGTACCATAATCGAAAACAAGTAGTTAAAATTAAAATAAGAAATACCATTCCAATGAAACATCATATTTACTATTAAAAGAGCATAAAATGTGCCTTAAGATGCTCTTTGTTGGTTTAAATAGTCTGACCAGATTAATTTATCCAAACGAAGCAGCTGTGATGATCGATTGCAAGGCTCTTGTGATTGTGAAATGATGCAATCGGTATATATGCAAATGAGAACGGACCTTGATATTAATTTGGACCTTGTTGTAAACTGTAAACAACCCAGTCATATTCACTGCGCAACTCCACCGGACATAGCGACAGCCTTTGAAAACGGTTAGTTGGTATTTATTTGCACTTACATTAGTGTTCAAAACTGAATTTTAAAATTAATATTTATATTTTTTGAATGATTATATGGTTTTGACAAAATTGTGGATGTGATTGTGGTTTTAGCCATATGTAAATCGACCGATAAATGCTTAAGTGCGCAACTCCACTGGACAGCATTGTAATGCTTTATGACCTGAAATTTGACCTCTTCCAGGTCAGGATAGCTTCACAAGACTCCACCCTGCCAGGTTATATTGATTTTACTATATCTCTATGTGAAGTCACGTATAGTTTACTAAAGGAAAAGGATTACTCTGTTTGTTGCCATAGCTTTTGAGCCATAGGAATTCTGTATACAGGGTTATTTTCACCCTGCTACACCTGCAAATGGTTTCACCCCATTTTAAATTTGCCCAGATGGTTACAATTCCAATTTACAATATGATTTTTTTTTTATTTCATTGCAAAATTTTATTTAACAATTAATGCTTGTTCTTGTCGACTTTCTGCTTGATTAAATTAAAGTTTTTTTAAAATAATTTTGCATGTTGTTTAAAATAAAATATATAATAGATACTCTCTGCAACTATTAACATATATGAACTTACCATTTTAAATTCACCCAGCTTTGAATTCATCCTCTGACTATAAAGTCAAAAGGGGCAAAACAAATAAAATGGGGACGAAAATTTCCCTGTAAACAGTTTCAGGCCCCAAGATGCCTACATTGTATTCTTGCTTCTGTTTACAGCCATGTCCATTTTGACGTACACAGTGAAATGATGTGCAAACCTGTTTTTAGATCTGATATTAAATTTCCAAAACCTTCAGTTAATTGATGAATTTTGGATTGGTTATGAAAATAATACTAGGTTAATAAGGCATGCGATTATAACCAAAGCTGATTTTATTGGCTGTCAAATTTACATGAATAAGAAAAGGAATGCCAGAGTTTTGGTTAACGGCACACCAACAAAACTGTATCTCGGAATACCTGTAGGTATACAGAGTTAATGCAGAGTATTTCATTAAAACATTAGATATACATGTATATGAATTAAAAAAGCATTGACTCTGAAGGAGGTATTCAGGGTTACAAATCAACTATCACATAGATACCTCCATCTATCCAATAGATACCAGGATGTGTCTATTGGATAGCTTAATTCCGGTACTCTGAATATCTGGTAATATTCAGCGATATGCTCTCTTATCACATAGATAACAGCCTGTTATGACTTAGATATCTGAGGATCAAACTTGGTTTTCATGAATATTCCTGTTTTACTTCCTGTTATCACATAGGTAACAACGTGTTATTATTTAGATATCTGAGGATCAAACTTGGTTTTCATGAATATTCCTGTTTTACTTCCTGTTTTCACCTAGATAATAGCCTGTTATGACTTAGATATCTGAGGATCAAACTTGGTTTATCTGTTTTACTTCCTGTTTTCACCTAGATAATAGCCTGTAATGACTTAGATATCTGAGGATCAAACTTGGTTTATCTGTTTTACTTCCTGTTTTCACCTAGATAATAGCCTGTTATGACTTAGATATCTGAGGATCAAACTTGGTTTTCATGAATATTCCTGTTTTACTTCCTGTTTTCACCTAGATAATAGCCTGTTATGACTTAGATATCTGAGGATCAAACTTGGTTTTCATGAATATTCCTGTTTTACTTCCTGTTTTCACCTAGATAACTGCCTGTTATTACTTAGATATTTGAGGATCAAACTTGGTTTTCATGAATACACCTGATTTACTTCCTGTTATCACCTAGATAACAGCCTGTTATTACTTAGATATCTGAGGATCAAACTTGGTTTTAATGAATATTCCTGTTTTACTTCCTGTTATCACATGGATAACAGCCTGTTTTTACTTAGATATCTGAGGATCAAACTTGGTTTTCATGAATATTCCTGTTTTACTTCCTGTTTTCACCTAGATAATAGCCTGTTATGACTTAGATATCTGAGGATCAAACTTGGTTTTCATAAATATTACTGTTTTACTTCCTGTTATTACATAGGTAACAACCTGTTATTATTTAGATATCTGAGGATCAAACTTGGTTTTAATGAATATTCCTGTTTTACTTCCTCTTTTCACCTAGATAACTGCCTGTTATTACTTAGATATTTGAGGATCAAACTTGGTTTTCATGAATACACCTGATTTACTTCCTGTTCTCACCTAGATAACAGCCTGTTATTACTTAGATATCTGAGGATCAAACTTGGTTTTCATGAATATTCCTGTTTTACTTCCTGTTATCACATGGATAACAGCCTGTTTTTACTTAGATATCTGAGGATCAAACTTGGTTTTCATTATTATTCCACATTTACTTTCTGTTATTTCAAATATATTTGATATTATCATATGACTTTCTACCAATGAGCATTCTGATTGGCTCATTTCATAGATGTCAATTTTATGGTTATACCTCTTAGAGGTGAATACAGTGAACCCGCTTTACAACGACATTCATTATAACAGAATATTCGGTATCCGACATTAGATTCCGGGAACAAATGTACAAAACTCAATATAAATAAATACTTTACAACGACCCAACATAGAAGCCACCTGCTGATTTAGCTATTTTTATCAATCTTGATTTTCTTCACAGTTGAGATCACAGGTACAAATAATTGTGTCAATAGAACAATTAAAATGCCAATTGTTCTCTGATCTGCACTGATAGGTGACAGGCGTCAACAATTACCTTACCTGTACTGCAGTAGACCTAATGTTTTTAAAACAGGTTTTGTTAGAACTGAACGACATTAAAATACAAGCTGTGTACAAATTGGAAAAAAGATAATTAAATAATTAAAAATAAATAAACATTGGTGACAAGTTCTGTTAGGCTACATGTCTGCGCATATGTGGTTACAATGGTGCATTTTTAAATTACTTCAGTTTTTGTGATAGCCATAGACATTTTAGTAAGATTTTATTTATGAAAGGCATTTTTAATTAAATTGTATAAGCAATCTCTGCGTTTTTTATTTAAGCAATAAAGAATCTAATTTGGAATCAGGTACATTCGGGCACTTTGTACATGATCTGTGCATTTTACAACATCACCGATTTACGGGAAAAAAAAAAATAATTGTGCATCGATGTTTACAAAATTATCTTGCATAAATATGACAATTAAAAGGATGAAAATTGTATGAAATAACAGAATAAGAACTGTTATGACTTTCTGTTTAATTTATTTACATGTAATTATATGCATAAAGGATATTCAAGGGAGCTAACTTTAAAATGCCCACCACATCAATTTCGTTACAGTGACAAATTATATATAACGTCAGTCCTATATGGGAACAAACATGGTCCTTGTAAAGAGGGTTCACTGTATAACATTATAACTAAGCACACCAGTACATTATCCAATCAAAATTTTGCTTTTGTCTGACATTCAGCATATTCTTTAATTAGAACTTTTTACTAAAATCTTTTCTTAGCTATAATAGAGTGAATATTAACTTTGCGTCATCAGTATTTTAGAAGTGTTATAGTTTAAACTATTTACTGGTATTGACTTTTTAGGTGATGCTATGAGTTTAAAGAGCGAGAGGAATACTGCCTTCTTAAGTAGATAAATCTTTGAATTTACCTAAAAGAAGTCAATAAATGTATAATATCTAACCATATCATTATAACCGATTTAAGATAAACATAAACCTTTATCTTACCTTGGGGGAAAATTGGAGGAAAATCCATATTGCTTTGCCTGTTTGGAACACCTAAAAAAGAATTTAAAAACTTGTCAGCAGAGATATACATATATATGGAAATGTACTGCCTTATAGATGTTCTGTCTCAGATTTTCAGGTAGGAAGATCTAAAGGTTTAGTCTCCTTGCCAATAATATGTTTGCCCCCTCAAGGTTGAATTTTGGAGGTTATGTTTTTC
Organism: Atrina japonica; assembly: GCA_030159075.1. Lineage (NCBI taxonomy): Eukaryota > Metazoa > Mollusca > Bivalvia > Pterioida > Pinnidae > Atrina > Atrina japonica. The sequence goes on from BROG01000097.1 coordinate 254,014, forward strand.
TAAAACCTTATAAAAAATGCTACATAATGAGACATGTTAGTACTCTGGGTGTTTAGGAGTTTTGGGGAAAAATACATATAAACTTAACAAAAATTGCTGAAAATTGAAAAAATCTCAATTAATCCTTCATTTATGGTCTCTGTTTGCAGTGAAAGTACTGGTTGTATGGTAGATATCTTAAATGACAAGTATTGACCCATTTAATAACCATTATTTATCAAATTTGGTGTTTTGGGATAAAAAATCAATTTTTTAAACAGAAATCTGTTAAAAAAGTATTATACTTTAAAACCACTTATAACACATATTTTTACCAAGGTGTTTTTTGGAGAGTTTGTTTTTCAGAAAGCCCATCAGAAATGCTACAAATTGAGCTTTGCCAGCACTCTGGCCACTCAGGATTTTTTGTGTAAAAATCTTCTTCTCAAGAACAGTAAGTGTTTAATTTGTGAAATTAATATGGTAGCATCAATGGAGATTCAAGTTTGTTAATATGGTGGCCCTTGGAGTCAGGATTTTCCTTGTGTCGAGCCAAGTTCATACCTGGTCCCACCTTAACATATATAATATAATATTTTATTTTGTTATTGATGAATGTTTATTCATAGGCACTGAAAGATAAAAGAGGTAACTTTCATCCATAGCTTTCAGTAGTGGAACATTGTAAATCCCAAATTTCAGCTTTTCTCTGTGAAAGAAAGTGCTCATGTGAGTGATGTGGCCAATAGGCCTCTTCTTTATCAGCTTTCAGAAAATCATAACCTTCAAAATTCCCCTGGGGGGACAGGGGTTATTGGTGACTAAAAAAATAATTATTATGCCCCTGCAAATAGATTTACAATTTCATGCATAGGTTTACATAGTATGCTAATATATAATCTCTTAGGCAGTATAAATTTGTTCAGCCTATGCATTTTAATTGGAGAAGCAATTTTTTTATGTAAGATGTTTTTTATCAAGTGGTAGAAATATTCAATGAAACACTTGTGAAATGGTAAGTCTGGTTTGATGTTGACACTTGTGAGATGGCAAGTCTGGTGTAATGTTGAAACTTGTGAGATGGCAAGTCTGGTGTAATGTTGAAACTTGTGAGATGGTAAGTCTGGTGTGATGTTGATACTTGTTAGATGGTAATTCTGGTGTGATGTTGACACTTGTGAGATGGTAAGTCTGGTGTGATGTTGACACCTGTGATATGTAAGTCTGGTGTGACGTTGACACTTGTGAGATTGTCAGTCTGGGTTGATGTTGATACCTGTGAGAAGTAAGTCTAGTGTGATATTGACACTTGTGAGATGTAAGTCATTGACATTGGTGTAAGTGACATTGACATTTGTGAGATGTAAGTCTGGTGTGACATTGACATTTGTGAGATGTAAGTCTGGTGTGATGTTGACACTTGTGATATGGTAAATCTGGTGTGATGTTGACACTTGTGAGATGGCAAGTCTGCTGTGATGTTGACATTTGTGACATCTGTGAGATGGTCAGTCTGGTGTGATGTTGAAACTTGTGAGATGTCAGTTTGGTGTGATTTTGACACTTGTGAGATGGTCTGTTGGTTTGATGTTGACACTTGTGTATTGGTCAATCTGGTGTGATGTTGGCACTTGTGAGATTGTCAGTCTGGGTTGATGTTGATACCTGTGAGAAGTAAGTCTAGTGTGATATTGACACTTGTGAGATGTAAGTCTGGTGTGACATTGACATTTGTGAGATGTAAGTCTGGTGTGACATTGACATTTGTGAGATGTAAGTCTGGTGTGACATTGATACTTGTGATATGGTAAATCTGGTGTGATGTTGACACTTGTGAGATGGCAAGTCTGCTGTGATGTTGACATTTGTGAGATGGTCAGTCTGGTGTGATGTTGAAACTTGTGAGATGTCAGTTTGGTGTGATTTTGACACTTGTGAGATGGTCTGTTGGTTTGATGTTGACACTTGTGTATTGGTCAATCTGGTGTGATGTTGGCACTTGTAAGATGTAAGTCTGGTTTGATGTTGACACTTGTGAGATGGCAAGTCTGGTGTAATGTTGAAACTTGAGAGATGGCAAGTCTGGTGTAATGTTGAAACTTGTGAGATGGTAAGTCTGGTGTGATGTTGATACTTGTTAGATGGTAATTCTGGTGTGATGTTGACACTTGTGAGATGGTAAGTCTGGTGTGATGTTGACACCTGTGATATGTAAGTCTGGTGTGATGTTGACACTTGTGAGATTGTCAGTCTGGGTTGATGTTGATACCTGTGAGAAGTAAGTCTAGTGTGATATTGACACTTGTGAGATGTAAGTCTGGTGTGACATTGACATTTGTGAGATGTAAGTCTGGTGTGACATTGACATTTGTGAGATGTAAGTCTGGTGTGATGTTGACACTTGTGAGATGTAGGTCTGGTGTGACATTGATACTTGTGATATGGTAAATCTGGTGTGATGTTGACACTTGTGAGATGGCAAGTCTGCTGTGATGTTGACATTGTGAGATGAGATGGTCAGTCTGGTGTGATGTTGAAACTTGTGAGATGTCAGTTTGGTGTGATTTTGACACTTGTGAGATGGTCTGTTGGTTTGATGTTGACACTTGTGTATTGGTCAATCTGGTGTGATGTTGGCACTTGTAAGATGTAAGTCTGGTGTGATATTGACACTTGTGAGATGGTCAGTTTGGTGTGATATGGACACTTGTGAGATGATCAGTCTGGTGTGACAGTGACACTTTTGAGATGGTCAGTCTGGTGTTATGTTTATACTTGTGAGATGATACATCTGGTTTTTTGTTGACACTTGTTTAATGGTCAGTCTGGTGTGATATTGACACTTGTGAAATGATCAGTTTAGTGATGTTGATACCTGTGAGTTGTTCAGTCTGGTGTGATGTTTATACCTGTAATATGGTCAGTTTGGTGTGATGTTGACACTTGTGAGATGGTCAATAATAATATACATGCAAATATCTTGTTATAATATTACTTGGCAAAAATCATCAGTTGGACCTTTGAAGAAGTAAATTTCCTTTAAATCAAGATATTTGTGTTTTTGCTATTGTGATGTTTTAATGTAAAGGAGAGGGGGGGGGGTTACTATTGAATATTTAGCGATTTACTTATGTTTTGCCCCAAAATGTGTTGCAGATTAACCCCTGCCCTGGAATATTAATTCTATTCAGTATATCTACTTTCATTTCCAACAGTTGAACTGAGCATATGCCCCCCAGATCTAGCAGTTAGGGGAACCCCTTCTCAATTTTTTTATTGGGTTTCAAGGGTTTTTTTTCTGGTGGATTGATTTTAAAAATCCTAAAATTTGTTCATTCCAAGCAACTTTATGGAGCACATGCTCCTCAAACCCAATTTTACAATTTCCCTAGTTTTTGGCTTTATGTGCTGAAAATTACGAGAAAAAGAAAAAATATTATGTCATCATCATCATCTTGCGGCCTCAGCCGAGATCGAATTCACCACACCCTCCCAGTGCCACCTATCTGACATTTCTCTAAACAGTTCTTCCTTGGGTATGGACGTGTCTCGCTCTATCCTATCCGGGCGGCCTCAGCCGAGATCGAATTCACCACACCCTCCCAGTGCCACCTATCTGACATTGCTCTAAACAGTTCTTCCTTGGGTATGGACGTGTCTCGCTCTATCCTATCCGGGAATGTCAACTTGCACGATCAACCATAGGATGAAGGGTGCCTCCAGAGAACAAAAGATGACACAAGTTCATCAGTGGCACGCAAATATTATGTAGGAAAACTACTAAAGTCTCCATGTGCCCAAAATCATATCATGGCCCTTTTAAGGCTATTTAAGTAGAAATGTCAAATTGAAAGACTTTTGTCATCTTTGTCTTATATCTTTTTTTTTTTTTTATTATATAGCAGGGTTGCAGATTATCCCTTGAAATTCAGGGGCCAACTGGGCCCATAAATTAAACCAAACTTTACAGGAATTATGTATGGAAGATCCTTTACTAAAATTGCCCAAATTTTTCCAATCTGCCAAAAAAACTTGGCCGCCAGTGCAGGACATAGTTCAACATTGGACCTATGGGGAAACACATTTTGATCATCTTCTTTGAAACTACTAAAGCAAGTTGAACCAAACTTTGCAGGAATAATATATGGAAGGACCTCTACAAAGATTGCTAAAAAATTTCTGAACTCTTGGGAAAATTGTTATTTGATCATCTCCTCTAAAACTACTGAACCAAGTTGAAAATTTACAGGAATGATGCATTTAAGGTCCTTTAGTAAGATTGCTCCAATTTTTCTGATCCACCAGAAAATATGGTCACCAGCGCAAAGCCTGGTTTAACATTAAACCCAATGGGGAAACACATTCAATGATTTTCTTGACCTCTAAAACCACCAAGCCAGTTAGAACCAAACTTAGTCACAATAGTGTTTGGTAACGTAGTTTAACATTGGATTCTATGGGAAACACATCTGAAACTGCTTTGCAAATTGAAACTAGACTCAGTCAGTATAGTCCAGGTGAGCTATACACCTCTAGTTTGTATCCAGATTTTTTTCAGGTCCAGTTCCATCAACCAATCTGTATTTACTTTCTTTAACATATTATGTACATTCTAGAATCACAAACTTGAAGCTCCTTCCAAGACCAGGTAAGCTTATAATATATACATGGATACAAATCTTTTTTTCTCATTAACAGTATATGCTGAAATAACATTGTATTGAAAATGTATACATAGAATGAGGTAGGAAGTTATTACAACATACCTTTTTCGCTTTGTTTGATTTCCTTTTTTTGAAAAAATAAAACTGCCTATGTAAGGCATGGACAGGCAACATCAACCAAGCAATTTTTTAACAGTGGCCCTGTCGAATTTGTTGTGAGAAATCACTCGTACAAGACAAGCTGTTTTTGAGACCACATTTTGAAAACCACTTGGTTAAATAATCCTTTCAATGAAACAATTTTGGGAGACCACCTGTCCTGTAAGACCACATTCTGTCAGGGGCATCTAGTGTTTGGATCGTCTGTTTGTGTGTCTGTCTGTCAGTGTATCTGGCCGTCTCTCCGTAATTCCACCCCGCTTACATATAAAGTGCAATATTTCAAGTTTGGATTGTGATACAGTAACCAAACATAGACTGTAAGTTCATCTAAGGGTTGTTCACACTTCACTTACATCACATGCCCCTAAGAGTGGGGTGGGGTCAAAATGTAGGACATTGCAATATTCATTTGCCAGCATAGAAATTTGTTGGGACTGGGGGCATATGTGTTTCACAAACACATCTTATTATTCCCTATGTATTTTATATAAGGTACATTTTAAAAAAAAAATCAACAAAGTCTTTTCCTATTTAATTTAAATATAATTTTCACCATAAATGATTAAAATGTTTTTATGTTTTTGTGTCTGTTTTGTTCAGATGATGAGATTTGCAAGATACAATGTTTATAAGATACAAAAGATACAATGTTTTTATGTGTCTTATTAATATGTGTAAAAAGGGAATATACAAAATTTAATGTTTAAATTGCTAAATCTCAAATACAGAAAAATTCAACAAAATGATCAAATACACAATGGACCTATTAGATATTATAGATTTTATGATATAAATTGGACCAAAGTTGATTTAGAAATGATTGTCAACAAAAGTTTTGAAAAATTGTTGTTTAAAATGGATTATATAGAGTAAAATTAAAAATGTGCATTAATTTTGGTGTGTCACTGTATATGTTAATTATCATATTCTATGCAACAAGTGCCCAGTCCCTATAAATGCCCTTCCCACTACAATTGTATAATTCAGATTACTCACTCACCCCCCCCCCCCCCAAAAAAAAAATAGAAAACAGAATAATGTTGATAGGTGTCCTGGGTAATAACTACAACTTTACTACTGTGCCTTTAGAAAAAATTAATGGATTTGGAAATATGACCCACTGTTGCTGTTTTTTTTTTTTTTTTTTTTTTTTTTTTGTCTTATGGACTACTCCTTTTCCCCATTTTTTGGCACCCAGGGCATTTATTGGATGGGATAAGGTATTAGTGCTTTTAAACATGCTATAGCATAAAGAACAAGTCAGCCTCTTTTTAAAGTTAGCCACAGATCCTTTATTCATCAAGGGCAAATTTGTTGCAAATAAACAAGTTTTGATTTTGGTTTACGATTTACAACTAGTTTGCAAACCAGTTATGAAACTAAAACTAGTTTCCTATGACTGAACAAATAAATGGTTTAAACTATTACCGGTAATATGGGACACAGAAAGAAGTAAACAGTCGCTCTTTTATATGAGATGTAAAAATAAAGGGGAAAATAATACCAATTGTAGAAAAAGTGTTGATCTTATTGCTATAATCATTAACCCTGATTATAAAATGTTTCCACTTTATGAATTGCTGGAGTTAAATATGCTTAAAAGCAGAAGTCACTCTGGTAATGTCCATGTTAAATAAAAACATGAAAACATGATAAACAAAATGACAATTGATAACTGATCTATTTCGAGACTGAATTCATCAATTCACCATTTTGATATTATAAAACGTATCTCTGTCATTAAGAGTACAGTTTTACTGCCGGGGTACATAAAATGTCCAGAAACCACATAAAAGGTATCCGATACTACTACAGGTCCATGTTGTTGCCACCATATTGTTGTAGCAACAAATTTGCATAAACCTTCTAAACCACCCCAAGGGGCAGTTTGAATGGTTTGATAAACTAGTTTGGGTTTAGGATAAAACAAATGAAGAACTAATTTTAGTTCAGAACCAGTTTAAAAATAATTTATATAACAAATGGAAAGTTTTACTTAACTGGTTCAAAACTAAACCCTGTTTCTGTAGAACAAATTTGCCCTTAGTTCAGATTGAATCTGTCCTTTTCACTGTATGTTTAAGATACAAGTTGTGACAGTGTGGAATAGAACATGTCTTGACAGATCATCACTTATGTGAGGGAAATGTGGTGTTTCAAGATATTAACCGTAAATGATCTTTTAAGATTTTATTAGAATTTGGTCTCTTATACAAGTTGTCTCTTGAGACAGATGGTCACTGATGCAGATGGTGTCTCAAGACAGGTAATCTTAAGTGATCTCCTGAGATATTAAGATAAGTGCTCTCTTATGCATGGGATCTGTTATGGATGTGGTATCTTAAGATAAGTGGACAAATATTTATGTCATCTATCTAGACAGGCAGTCTCTTTAGACAAGTGGTTGTTTATGCAAATGGTCTCTCAGGACAAGTGGTCACTCATTTGAATGGTGTGTAAAGACAAATGGTCACTCATACATGTGGTTTCTAAACACAGTTCATCTCCAGATTTTTGGGTGTGGTTACAGCACCCATTCCCAATGCAAAAATGGCTTGTATTTTCCCAATACTATGCAAAATTTACCAATTTTGAAATCCCCCCCCCCAAAAAAAAAATTAAATAAAGTACTTTCAAACAAATGTCTAAAATTAAGTGTTTCTATTTTAGTAAAAATGTTTTATTTTTCCCAAAATTTCTGGACCCTGGACCCAGAATTTTAGAGGTGGAAAAATCCCCAGTCTCTGATGTAGTTTGGTCTTTTAGGACTTATTCCTCACTACTAAATGAAAAAATAATGATCGTCTAAATTTATACTGTCAAATCATTTATTTTTCTAAGTTTAAATTTTCATGGCTTTTCCTTCCAAATCAAATTTGTTGATATTAATTTTCCGAAATTTTGAGCCCTAAGTCAGTGCTTTTGAAAATTGTATAACTCCCAGTCTGGGATCTCTGATAAAAAAATGGTTTCATCAGTTTCAATTTTGCGTTGGATGTATGAAAAGTAGAACATTATATGGATGTAATTTTGTATAATACTCAAGCATTAATACAGAGGTACTTGAATGCTACATGTACAAATCATGTTTTTTATATTCTTGACATGATAGATGCTTTTGTTTTAAAATGATGATGGTTACATATTCAGGATTTTGTAATCCTTATGTTCTTGATTTATTTATTTATTTATTTATTTATTTATTTATATATATATATATATTTATTTATTTATTTGTTTGTTTGGTTTTTTTAAAGCAACCTGTTGCAATTACAAAAAAAAAAAAAATTCTTTTTTGCTTTTTTTTAATCAGTTTTTAGTTCACTTGAACCAAAGGTTCAAGTGAGCTTTTCTGATCACCTTTTGTCTGTCATCTGTTCATCAGTCTGTCCATCCATCTGTCTGTCCATCTGTCTAATAACTTTTCACATTTTTGACTTCTTCTCCAAAATCTTTTAAGGGATTTTGATGAAACTTTATAGGAAGCAAGTACTCAAGGTCCTCTACTAAGTTTGTTCATCTTGGCCAGATCGGCTCAGGGGTGTATTGAGAATGAGGCAAAAGAAGCCCCAGGGGTTACCTTTTTAAAAAATTTTCTCCTCCAGAACTGCTGCATGGATTGAAAAACTAATTGCATGAGTGATCTACATAGATGTATCATTAAAGTTTGCTCATTTTGTAGAAATCTAAAATAAATTTGACATGTTTTTGACATCTTGTAATTTTCATCCATTTTAGTATGATTTTTTTTATTTTCTCCTCATTTATTCATTATGATGCATTTATTTTTTGTGTTTTACCTGTAATTAGGTTGATAAATGCTTGGGAGCTTGTTCTTCAAAACTGCTTCAAGGAATTCAAATAAATTTTACAGGAAACATGTACTCTAGATAGAATTTTTTATAAATTTATTAAGACTGCAAAAAAGGGGGTTAATTTTTTCACAAGGTCAGCTTGTTCTTAGAAACCAGTGAAGAGACTTTGACGAAACTTTACAGGAAGCAAGTACACACAGTCCTCTACCATTTTATGGGTTTTCTTTCTGTATTTGTAGATTATGCCCACTTGGGCCTCTTGCTTATTGTTACATATTTATTTTTTATCATAACACACTTGGTGTACTGTACTTAATCATCAACAAAGCAAGAATGAGGTGAACTGGAAAATATTAATTCAAGATATATTGATTATGTTAGTGTGACTTCCAATATGTCTACTGCATAATTAGTTCAAAGAAATTGGAAGAATTCGGAAAAGAAGTAAATATTGATAGATAGAACTCTTGATTAGTCCTTTCCCTGCAACAATGAGGCATTGCCTCGATTCTCAAACAAATATCAAAGATGTACAAATATCTCCATAGTGATAGTATACATCATATGGAATCTAAAAAGACAACATACCTGAATTGTAATCCATTCTATTTTACATTCTTTGTTAAAATCTGGGGTGTTTCTTTGCCACAAGTCTATTGTATGGTTATAGCTGATATCTTAGCTTCAACTAAAATGTTTTGGATTCCTGTAGTTTGGCCAATATGCAGGTGTATCTGATGATTACGGCTGGTTTCACTACATTTCTATAAGAACAAATATATTTTACACCCCCTCAACTTTATCATTGGTTGTCATATTTGTGTTGGTGGTGAAATTGTTACACATTTTTAACTTTTTGTATTATTCTTGCATATTTTATGTACCCCAGCCAAGTGATGTCTAAAAATCTCTTAAGTTTAATATATAGAGACTTTCTAGTATCTATCAGTAAAGTTAAATATTAGATACCTACAAAGCAAATCTCAGTTTTATGAAAAATTACTGATTAAAATTTATGTTAATTTTTTAAAGAAAAATTAAGTAATAAATTACTGGAAGCTGTTAAATTTTATTGTAACATCCAAATTGTTTTTTTTTTTTCAGGCCCCTGTGTTGTACTGATTTTAATGTAACCCTGAAAATAAACAAAATTGCTTAGGAAGTGTGAAGACTTTAACATGTATCTAGATGTTTTCTTTCGAGTCTTCATATATTGAATCCTTTACTTTTCCCTTAAACTACATGTTTGTAAGTTGTAAACTGATGTAAATGTTTTCTATGTGCATTTTTGGCACATTGTTGAATATGATCAGTTATTTTCTTATCAATTTCTCATTTTACCCATATAACAGAAAATATTTCTTCCACCTTGGACAGGCATATCTACCATTTTGCCAAGCCAGAATTTCTCTGCACATACCCTAGGATGTAGAAAAGCTACACACGCTATGATGTTTTGATATAATTTCATCATGTAGGACTTCTATGTGATGAGAATTTAATACAGTGTATTAACAGGTTTTATTTACATGCAAAAACATGTATTTTAAGCCTAGGAGAAAAATAATCAAATGTGGATTGGAATGATCCTGGTAAGAATCTGAAAGTCTAGTCATCAGGAAACACTCAGATTGGACAACCGAATTCTTAACACTCGATTTGAGATTTCCTTATACACACATCACACCCATATAAGATTCTATTAATCTATCATGTAAACTGTGACCGACATGAGAAAAGGGGACCTTTGCATGTTTATGTGTAGTCTAAGTGTATGACACTTGCCAGTGGGCAAATTCTTACATAGGTCAAGAAGTTCATCTTTTTAGCTCACCTGACCCTAAGGTCGGCGTCCATCTGTTAACTTTTTAACTTTTGCATTTAAACATCTTCTTCTCAAGAACCAGTGGGCCAATTTTAACCAAACTTGGCATATAGCATCCCCATGTCAGGCAGCATAAAGTTTGCGAATGAAAAAGGGATAGGACCAATAGGGACCCTAAAAGGGGTAAAAAAGTACCAAAACTTGGTACATCTTTAAAAATCTTCTTCTAATGAACCAATGATCACATGAGTTTCAAATTTTGCATGCATGATTATAAAGTCAATATCAACAAAGCGTGTGAAAGAAAATGAAATCTGTTTATAAACAAGCCACTAGAGGTCGCTTCAGTAACACAGGGTATATTTGTATTACAAATTGTTTAATAACTCAAAACTGATTGACTTTTTGTATACAAAGATATATGAGAAAGTTGTTAGGAATTATCTGAGGATCATTTTGACAAAATTTCAAGGTCATGGGTCAAAGGTGAAGGTCACAGCACCTAAGTAAATGGAAAATATGCTTTTTTGTAAAATTTTCGACATTTTTGACTATTTCACCAGAACTATTGGACCATTTTCAACCAAACTTGACAGGAAGTATATCCATGTAAAGCTGCTTAAAGTTTGCAGATGGACAGGGTATAGGAATATGTATGCCATGGCTAAATATAGAACGAATGAGTCTGCAGATATTTTTTATTACATACAAATCTTCAAAATTATTAAAGCAAAAGAAAAAAATGTTACCTTAAAATGAGCGGCTTGCAAAATTCTACAAGTATTTCATTTTAGTTGAAATTGTGGGCTCGACCCTTATGTGAATTATTTCTAATTTTTTAAGTCGATTTTTCATGTTTTAAGATTTTTTGGTATTATCTGAATAGTAAAATAGGTAGAGTAAAAGTGAAAGAAGCAAAAATGTTCAGCATGCAAAGGTGTATAAAAACTCAACAGGGCCAAATTGTCAGATCGGCTCTTATTGGAGTTATTTCCCCTTTAAAGTGGATTTTTCATGTTTTTTTTACATTATCTTGAAAAGTATAATCGATAGAGTAGTAGTGAAAGAAGCAAAAATGTTCAGCGTGCAAAGCTTAATAAAAAAAATCAGAGGACTGAAATTGTCAAGTTATCCGTTTTGGGAGTTATTTTTCCTTTTAGCGGATTTTTCAAGTTTTGTCCTATTGAAAAGTATAATAGACAGAGGGAAAGTGATAAAGCAAATAATAAGCAAAAATGTTTAGCATATAAAGATCTACAAAAAGTCAATAGGGCCGAAATTGTCAGGTCAACCCTTATTGGAGTTATTTCCCTTTTGAGTAGATTTTGTTTATGTTTTTTGGATGTTTTTTGACATTATCTTGAAAAGTATAATATGTAGAGTAAAAGTGAAAGAAGCAAAAATGTTCAGCATGCAAAGATGGATGAAAAAATCATTAGGAATTAAATTGACAGGCTGATCCTTATGGGGGCTATTTCCACTTTAAAGTGGATTTTCATGTTTTGGGATGTTTTTTGACATTATCTTGAATAGTATAATAGGTAGAGTTAAAGTGAAAGAAGCAAAAATGTTCAGCGTGCAAAGATTGACGAAAAAGTGATCAGGAATCAAATTGTCAGGTTGACCATTATTGGAGTTATTTTCCCTTTTAAGTTGATTTTTATGTTTTTGGATTTTTTGGACATTATCTTCAAAATTATGATAGGTAGAGTAAAAGTGAAATAAGTAAAAATGTTCAGCATGCAAAGATCTACTAAAAAGTCATAGGACTGAAATTGTCAGATTATCCCTTTTGGGAGTTATTTCCCCTTTTAGTGGATTTTTCATGTTTTTATTTTGTCTTATTGTCTTGAAAAGTATAATAGATAGAGAGAGAGTGAAATAAGCAAAAATGTTTAGCATTTAAAGATCTACTAAAATGTCAATAGGGCCGAAAATGTCAGGTCGACCCTTATGGGAGTTATTTCTCCTTTGAAGTGCATTTTTCATGTTTTTGGTGTTTTTTGACATTATCTTGAAAAGTATAATAGGTAGAGTTAAAGTGAAAGAATCAAAATGTTCAGCATGCAAAGGTCCATGAAAAAGTCAACAGGAATTAAATTATAGTGAATATTTTCATGTTGTGGGCTGTTTTTCCCTATTATCCATTGATCACCACAGAGATTTACAAATAATTTTTGTGCTGAAATTGTGAAGGTGATCCTTGTGAAAGTTATTTCTCCTTTTAAATGGATTTCACATATTTTCTTGAAAGATCTATTAAAAAGTCGGCAAGGCAAGTCTACCCTTATGCTAGTTAATTCTCCATTTCAATGAATTTTTCAAGCTTTTGGTTGCTTTTCAGTATATTGTCAGTGAAATACATTTCACTCAGGTGATTATTAAGGCCAAGTGAGCCTACTGTTTTTCATGTTTATTATCCAATTATTATATTGTTCAATCATTTTTAATGTTTTCTGCAATGTTGACCACTTTTGCCAGGTGAGCGACTTACGGCCTCTTGGTCGTCTTGTTTCTTGTTGGAATGCGGTTTTACTTTGGACTTCAATTTTTATCCTAACAAATCGCTTTGTAAACTACTTTAGTTTGTATTTGTTGCCATGTTGCTCATTTGTTTACACGTTGTCCCTGACACACTACCAAAAAACGCCTTTGATATGAGGAGTTCCACTAATGGAAATGTATTGTATCACTAATGGTATTTTTCCAAAATTGGCAGAAAAAAGGCCTGTAAATAACAGTATTGCTAACCAAAGCCAGGGTATCTGTAAGAGAACTTCAAATTAATGACAGCTGGTATCAACAGTTTGTAGATAACTTTCTCAAAATGATTTCTTTAGTTTCTCTGAGTGTTTGGTATGTGCATTTAGAATCTCCAGAGATATTGAAAACTAGCACTTCTGCAGTTAGACTGTGCTCAAGCTCTGGATCTGAGAAATCTACTGATATATGTAAATCAGGATGAAATGACTTTATTGTTTCTGCTAATATGCAGAACTGACAAGACCTACTCAAGCTTGTTTAAAATCTTTTTCATGTCAAAATTTCAAATTTCAAATTTTTTTTAACTTGTGGACTTGTAGAATTTGTGAATATCTTCTTAAGTCTGTATTTGATCCCTTTCATGTTGTGCCTGTTGAGTAACTCCGATGACCTGTTACATTAGTACCTGTGGTCTTCATTTATAGTTATACATTTTCAAGGTTAGGCAAAAAAGGCTATATCATTTGTGGTACTAGTTGCCATGAGTTCTGATAGATAAGGCTAAATTGTGGCATATTTAGAAAAGGCAGAAAGGCTATATGATGTGTGGTACAATCTGCCATGAGCTCTGATATATAGGGCTAAACTGTGGTATATTTTGGATAAGGTAACAAAAGCTATATACCCTATGTTTCCAGTTGCCATAGTCTGTGTGATAGGTTGGGCTATTTTTGGAAAACCTGAAAAATACTTTTTTTTATTTTCAGATTTCTAGCTGACAAATGGTTCTGATGGTTACAAAGACCTCTACCAAAGGGTAAAATCAATAATGTTTAGGTCAAGATCTTTTTTTATATATAGATCATCTACATATATGATAGTATGCAGTTTCAGAAGGCATTTTAACTAAAATGTTTATGTGGAAAACTGTTAATGCATGTGACAGTTACCAACGGAGAAACTTGATCTGGAAGTCTAAACCCACATAATTCTTCTGTCATGCTTCATTATGCGTATAGCAATTTTCCCATTTTTCATTTGTTTCTATTGTAAGCCTAGTGACATTTAGTGTAAGAGAAAGGACATTTCGAAGACTTCAGCTGATCTACAATTATAAAAACACCTACGGAATCAAAGCTACTCAGATAATCCGAGACAAAAGCAGCATCAAGAAATTTGTGTAATATTGATTTAATGAAAGTCCTGATTATCTGTATGGACTACTAATAAATTTTTTTTTTATGAAAATTGATAGTTTTACATACCAATAGATGTCAACTGATGTGTTATAAAGATTAGAAATAAATACAAATATATATATATATATACATGTATGTATATGTGTATATATATATATATATATATATATATATATATATATATGAGCCAAATGCTCAGAAAATGGTCATTAAAACATTTGGGGGGGGGGAAATTTAGATTTTGACGTCTTCATTAAGTTAAAAATATGTGGATTTCAAAAAAATATGAAATGAAAGTGAGTGTAACTCTTTTTGTTTCCAGCACAAAAAATAACTACAAAATTAGATATCTTACGTTGGATGGAATTCCTTGTTTTCTCGCATTTCATTGGTTATGATGTGAGGACCATTTTCTCAGCTACCTCATATGTTTGTTTGTTTATTGTTGTTTAATGTCCCACTCAAGAATATTTCACTCATATGGAGACATCACCAAATGCCAATGAAGGGCTTCAAATTTTGGCCTATGCTCGGCATTTGTGACCATTGAGCAGTGAGGGTTCCTTAACGTGCCGACACCTACTGTGACATGGAACCTACAGTTTTTTTATATATATATTTATATGAGCATGTTACAGATTAAAAAAGATTTATTTTTATCTTGAACTAATTATCAATTGGTTTTTGTTTCACCATGACAAAGTGGTGATAGCGAGACATAGGCACTGCTTTTCCAATGGTGACACTGTTTGTGACTTTGCGTTTAGCTCCAATGCTAAGTTTTGGTTACCAGCCTGCTGTTCAGTAAATATTGGTGCTAGGTTGATGATATATGGCCTGAATGTTCCTTGAGGGTCTAGCATTGATGTTGTGATGTTTAATTTGTTTTTTAGCGTGATGTTTTGCAAATCACTGTGTTTATCATCAATGTGAAGTTTTTGTTATATTGCTGTTCAACTGATACTGGTGCTAGCTTGGTGATATTTGGTCTTGATGTTTGTGGGCTTCTAGCATTGAAGTGAAGAATAATTGGGAATATTTTTTTATTTTTTTGGTTTGCTGTGTTCAGGTCAATGATAAGTTTTAGTTACAGATTTGCTGTTCAGTTGATGTTGGTGCTAGATTGGTGATATTTGGTCTGGGTGATTCTGATGAATTTAGCATTGATGTTAAAAAGTTTGATTGAAAACATTTCTTTGATTTTGGTTACTGTACTTAATATTTCTTGCAGAAATCTGCTGCGCTCAGATCATTGTAACATTTTCATTAGGGTCTTGGTTCTCAGTTAATGATAGTGTTAGGTTGCTTATAATTTGGATGGAGATTCCATTAGGGTAGAACATCAATGATTATTGATTTGCATTAGGGTATTTGGGGGTATACACCCCACCCCCTTAAATCTATAATTTTATGTATTTCACATGCCTACCCCTAAACCATATATAATCTTGTTTTTTATGGGTAGACACATTTATTGGTTATGATAGGGTCCTTGGGGATCCTGCCCCACCCCTTGGAAATTTATATTTTTACTTATAACTTAAAAACCTACTCTTATTAATACTGCATGTTATAGATGTTTGAGTACATATAGGACAGAAAAAAACTGAATTTTTGCCTAAAATAAATACCATGTGTACTAATAACATACTACATAACACATAGCAGTTTTCAAAATTTTTGCTCCAGAGATGTGAAAGTTGTCTATAAAACCTAATGTAAAATACAGGTAGAAATTTAACTCTATTCTGAAGTGTTAAGTTACTAAACTGAACAGCGGTGATAAATTGCGAACTGTTTACGGGCCATTTCAGAAAGTCAAAATTATAAGATTATTTAGATAGTTTGAACCTCGATCTTTCATGAAATACTAGTTCATGTACAAAACCACTAATACCCAGTTTGGTCGCGTCTTTCATGGCATTTACGGTCTCACAGGATTTTATTTAGGCCTAGAGGAGCATTTGCCCTCTAAAAAATATAGTATATTCTGTTCACAGGGTGGATTTGACGTAAAATGTGATTAGCGATCTAACGTTTTACAGAAAACCTTTAAATGATATGCGAAAAATACCCAATAGACAGTTTTAATTTGTTTAGGTACAGATTGTTTTTGTAGACACCGTTTCTAAGTAAGCGGATAACATGACTACTTTTTAAAATCTCCGAAACTAGTCTTTTCTCAGATATAAAGCATATATTCAGACCTAAATTGCATTGTCATCATTGACGTTGAAAACTCAAATTCTGTCAAACTGTTTCCTTATTCCCAAGATGCTACAATGTGCTACTAAAAGGGCTCTTGGTCCTGTTAGCATATCCAAAAGAATGAAACATTTTTGCTCAAATCAATAATAATCTTTGACACAACCCCTTTAACTTTTACTTTATTTCAAATCTCTTTAACCATGTGGAAAAGGTTCTGTATATTAAATTTGCATATGGTAAAGGTGTTTATATTCAGTTAATCGGTCACTTGTCTTCACATGACAAAAGTAGGTAATACAGGCTGTTCTGTTGAGTGTTTTCAACCATTGTCATGAAATGACAGAAATTTTAAAGATTTTCTAAGAGTATAGGGCTTAATCTTCTGGATGGATTTATGTAGTAAATACTTTGCAGTTATGTATCATACGTCCAACAAATTCATTTTACGTAAGATAATGGATCCAGATATAAATGCCCTTGAGAAAATCATGAAAAACCTTGCCCTAGATGTACCCAAAGCACTATAAAATTATACTTTGCTACATTTGGTGTCAAAGCAGGAACCAGCGAGACATTTAATTACATGTAATTCATGTTCATTCAATACTCTAAAACTCTTGTTACTGGCATGAGATTGTGTTAACTCATCAACCACTGAAAAACAATGAACTCTTCTGTAAATCCATGACAAAAGCGACCCATAGACGATCAGTTTTATTGTCAATATGTAATAATTTTTTTGCCAAACAAACAACATCATGAACATGTCAGTAGCAAAGTTGTAGCTGAATCAATTTATACTGGAATATATTGTTTTGTACAGGGAACTCCCCTGTCTGTGGAAAATTAAAAGTGATGAAGCAAGCAAATTCACATGACCATAAGGGTGTCTTCCCATTAACCATTTCTTTATCAACCGTGTTCTTTTTCTCATAGGCTTCTGTCTTCAGGGATAGTGTTAGAGCTATAGTCACTAATGCATCATCCGTATTGTTATCAATGATGTGTTGGTCACGACATTTAATGTGTAAATGACCATTTTATTGCGCAATATTATTGTGCTGTTTTTGGTGGAGCCATATTTCCTCCAAGATATTGTGTCAATACTATTTACAATGAAATTGATCGTGTATGGGCCATTTTAGAATGAGCTGACATTCTCCCTAAGATAAAATATCCATCTTGGTATTGGATGAGGTTGGTACAAATGTTTACTCAGAGGTAGTATGGGTAGTCTTGTGACTTTGAAATTAATGTATTTTATACATTCTGTGACAAAAACATTTTGTTACCATTAATGACAATTGGTTTCCATTATTTATTCTTTATCTGAATAAATCCTGGACTTAGTTGTCACATCATAAAACTACAAATGAATGAGATCATTGCTGGCAAATTGATACAGAATAAAAAAATGTGTTGTCTGCTGACACAATTTAAGGCCATTCCAAGTTTTTTCTGTGTTAAGTGTCTGCGTGCGCTTTGGTTTTGGACATCCGATTTGTAAAAAACAGACTCACAATTGATAATCTTGGAATGTATGTTACTTACAACACATGAAAAGAGAGTGTTTTACTTTTTCAGTTGGTTTGATGTAAACATAGTGTTCATATAAATTAAAGCTAATATAGATCTACACAAATATCTAAAATACTTTAGCACAATCAGTGTACTGTAATGTACTTTGATTAGAAGGACTCTTTACTCAACTTAACTCCATTATCTGATGCCATGTATTTCTATTACATGATCTCAATTGTAACTGAAGAGTTTTGTGTTTTTCTTCAACTGTTTTGTGTGTGTTTTCTGAATAGGTAGTTAGGTTTTCGAATGCAGGGTGGATGTTTAACATAGAAAAAAATTGGTATGCCTAACTGTAAATACAAAAGTGAGGTCAGAAAGGTCAAGGATCCAGGTATATGTTGCAGTAGTAGCAGACTGTGGACTGATTTATATACAGGTCATAGGCGTCGGAAGCAAATTGAAAGTAGGGGGGCTAAACCAACTTAAAACACACACACGCCAGAAGTGGGGGGGCTAAACCAACTTAAAACACACACACGCCAGAAACGTCTTGGGGGCTAAGCCCCAATTTTCAACACCTATGCCTATCTTTGCAAAAAAAGTTGGGGGGGGGGGGCTAAGCTCCCCCTAGCCCCCTGGCTCCGACGCCTATGCAGGTAACCATCGATGGTATTAGTTCTAGACTGTAGTGTGCCTGGGTTGTCCAAATAATAAAATCATAAAAAATGGTGGAATTTATAAGTGGTATACTACTCTTAACTCAACAATTTATGTTTTCCTTTATCTGATTATTGGCATCAAGTTAAATCTCTTGGAGAACTGCACAAGTATGTCATGACAAGGATTGGTATTTTTGAACTAGTGAAATGTTTCATTGTCTAGTTATTCAGAGACATTTTTTGTGATGCTTGGCTTATTCTCTTTCATTTAACTATTTAAGCTCACCTAGTAATGCTGTTTTTGCCCAGAATCGGGTCTTATTTTATTGTGCCATTTATGTGGCAAGATAAACAGGAGATGCTAATACAAGTGGATTTGATTAGGATACATATAGCTTTTTGCCTTTGTTTGTTCCACCATTCACTGGCTGTTTTCATCAGGACATTGCTGCTATAAACACAAAGCAAATAATGTCTATGGATATGCAATACAGCAAAACCTGCTTTAGCGACTACCTTTATATAAAGACCAGCTGGTCATAAAGACTTTTTTTAGATGTTTTTTAAAATCATCTTGAAAAGTATAATAGATAGCAGAGGTTCAAAAATCAGTTTTATTGATTCCCATGGCTATTTTGCCAAAATAATAACCCATTTCTGGTACTGTTGAGGATAGCAAAAAACAGTCTTTATGACCAGGTGATCTTTATACACAGGTGGTCACTAAAGCAAGATTTATTGTATTTTTTTTATACCAACTCACAAGCAACTTATTTAATCAATGAATTCATGTATGCCAAATATTGCATTAATGGAGTACTTACTGTAGGAAAATATGAGTACCCAAAGAAAAAATCTGCTGACAGACCAGGTGACCACCATACAACACTTGTACCTCATATATTTCCTGATTTACTACAAGAATCAATCCTATACTGCATTGGTGAGAGAGGACCATTGAGGGCATCATCTCTAAACATTTAAAATTTGTACATTAGTTTTACTAGGGATTTGATTTTGATAAACCTTTAAGGTTCTGTTTATGTGTCACTAAAATGATTTTAAGTGATTTGATTGATGGAAGATTGACATCCAACTACAGTAGGCATTCTTCTGGATGTGTGTACAGAGTATTCCACTGGACTCTATATTGTGCCTTTGTACTAAATCTGGATCAAGTCTAAAAACTAAGAATTAAGGAGCCCTGTGACTGAACGAGTGGTTAGAGCATCACACTTTAAACCAGAAAGTCTCTCACTTCTCATGGTCGGGGCAGGTTTGAGCCTGGCTTAAACTTTTTGTGATAAAGATTGCCAGTTTACTTGCAGAAGATTGGTGGTCTCTTCTCCACCATTGAAAATTGGCCTCCATCATATAACAGAAAAATTATTGAATGTGGTACTGAAAAACACCATTTAAACAAAACAAACATTAATTGGAATTGACCAGTTATAAATGCAACAGAGCAGGCCTTTGTATTTCAAACATTTTTTAAACCGTGGATATAACAAATATGTCAATCTAGTACATATAATCATATCAATGTACTAATAGTGATACTACTTTTTTGTCGTTGTTGATATTATTCCGAGTTCAGAAATCGCACTTTCAACACAACAGAGAAAGTCATGAGATCATGCTATTTGTCGTAACAAATTTATTTGTGAAAGATTTTTATAGAATAAAGTTGAAGGCTTTGTTATTTTTGGATAATATTGTTATTTTGAGATTATTTATAGAAAATCCATCAATGAGCTTAGTCGTAATTTACATCATTTCAGGAATTTGTTGATGTTCATGATCAATGATTAGCCGATATTTATTCATTGATGTTGTACCAAAAAATTACATCAATTGGGATTTTTATGCGTAACTGTATTAATGCCGATCAATAAACGTTCACTTATTTTAACAGATTTTAAATTTTGCACGAGTAAGGTTTAATGTAGTTTTACTATGGAAAATAGGGCAGTCAAGGGTCAGGTAATTTATGTCTAAATATAGGTATTTGAGTTATTTTTGTGTTGATGTTACAAAAGTATTTTTCAAAGAGCAAATTATAGAAATATACTGAGTTTTTATGTAACAGAACATTGGATAATTCTAATTCATTATGGGCATATTCTACCCTTTCTCTAAAGATTTATTATTTAAAAAAAAATCTATTTTATTTACTTATGACTGCATTTTAAATACTTTCTCACCTACCTAAAAATATCTTACTATAAATTTCTATTACCTGCTTAGAGATTTCTAATATTTCACCTGTTTATATGATTTTGAAGTCATCTGGCTAGAAATTATGATACTTCCTAGATCATCATCTGTCAAGAAATTTCTTTTATCTCATTTGACTGTAAATTATATACACAGGTGGTTTGTACTACTGCCATAAACAGAGGCTTTATCTTTCCATCTGGGAATATTTCTGTTTCTCAAAAAATTGGGAAAAATCTAACAACATTAGAAATATATATGAATATGTTTGATTTAGATCCATTCAAATTTGCAAAGCTGGCTTTAAATCGTGTTAGCTGAAGGGGTATATGGGAAATATCTTGAGCAAGGTAAAGAAAGAATGCCGATATTTTTTTATCTCTACAATTATATACAGTAAAACCTGTATTTAGGGGCCACCCAAGGACTAGAAAATATTGGCCTTTATGTGCAGGTGACCCTTATACACAGGTTCAATTTAGTTGAAGTCAGTCAAGGGACTTGAAAAAACTGGCCCTTATAAACAGTTAATTCTTATATAGAGGTGGCTGCCATAGCAGGATATACTGTATATGCAGTGGGCCCTTTATGATTTACAGCATTATAGTTTCAAATAATTTTATTAATAAAATACAAATATAAAATACTCCTGTTGAGGTGAAACGGTGTTAATAATAGCTTTAATCCAATTCAAATCAAGCATTTATTTGAGATATTTATCATCCAAAAGAGACAAAATATTTGAATTGAAAATTTAGTTTTCTCAAATTCTGGATTTATCTAAGTTCATACAGGCAGTCCAATGAATTTCAAGATAACGAGATTCCACTATATATCACCACTTGATATAATGTAATGCACTTGTGTTAAATATGTCTCATACAATGAAATAATCATTTTAAAAATTGGCAATTCTATTTATTACATATTTTTTCTCATAAAACAAGAAAAATAGTCTCAAAAATTTGAAAAGTATTTTGATTGGCCAAGTGAAAATACTGCAGTTAACATTGATTTTGCGTAGTGTTTTATTTTTCATACTGAGAAATAGCAATTAAGAATAAAACCATTTTTTTTTAATTGATAAATTGATAATCAAAAACAATTGTCAAATATTCTATTTATAACATTTTCCAGTAAAGTTTTGTTAGGCCTAGATTTAACTGATACTCTGTACATGAAGGCTATGCTAGTCTACGGTTTGTGAAATGTAAACAAACCACGTTTTTACACAGGGGCTCAGAAATCTTTTTAAAGTGCAATATGCTCAATGAAAACTAGAGCCTGGGGGAAAATATTATGCTCTAAACGCCCCTGTGGTTTGGATTGAAATACATCATTTAATGCCTCAAAGATCATGCCATAGTTATCACTAGACCTGGACAGCAAACTCACTTTGAAGTAAGCCTTATTCGATGTTCATTTTCTGTACTGTATCTCCAGTGTCACTTAATCAATTTCAAAACTACTGAACTGTTGACCTAGATAGTGGATACATTAAAAATTTCCACTGCCTTTCGACCACTTAAACCCACTCCATCAAAACATAATATCCCCTGCTTTTCAATCGAGACAGAACAAGTCTGTGCGGAGCCATTTTGTTTAGCTTAGATACAGCATTATGAATAGCTCACATGTAAATCCCTTCTTGATACAATATATCTACAGTACGTGTTCAAAAGTTTTAACCATGGCATCACCATTTATTGGCATTTGTTAGCAAATGTAATCAGTTTATAATCAAACAATGAATTGAAAATTATCATATGTGGGATTAATTTATTGGATTTTCATTAGTGGCCTGGCACCGTATTTTGATTGGCTTAATGAAAAATATTATATTTTATATATCAATATACAGTAAAATGAATGAAAAATAAATGTGAAAAATAAAGCTTTTATTTAATTGATAAATTTAATAGAAGATGTAATAAATCCTTATATCTCACTACCAAAAAATTCATAAAAACCTATTTTGAGGGAATGCTGTGGCAGAAACAGGTTATATGATCCTTGAAATGATAAAGTGGAAACACACCTAAAGACCACCTCACTTAGGAGACCACCTTGCATTTCAGGCCACAGGTTTTCAGTTGATTGATACCAGTATCAAATAAAAATGGAACCTCACTTAAGAGAACACATCACAAATTATACCTCTTTGAGTCGGTCAGATAGGTGGTCTTAATAGTGGGGTTCCACTGTATTTCATGCTAATACCATCTTGTTTAATGTTTCATAGGAGAATGGATTTTCTGGCAAGACAGATTCCTGTGTACAATGTAGATCTAGATAATGACAATGCTGTTTTTTTGACATGCTCAAAATATTCATATCTACACATTAAAATTTATAAATACCCGGTATACATTATTTAAAAATATATAAATATAAATAAGATACGATATGTATAATTAGTGGTTGCCCACTCACCCATGTCAAGTTACTTTCATGCTGGGCAAGTGTATTTCTCCTGGAAGTCGCCCAGGTGGCAAGCACAAGTTGCTGAAATGTTTGATGACACTAGAGTGTAGCTCAGTTTATTTGTTTTTCAGCATTTTATTATATCTTTAACATAAACAATATCGTTATTTTTCAGAACTTTGAATTTGGCTCCAAAAATTTGAAACTATTGACAGATATTGAATAATGGCAATTTTTTGGGCACCATATTTTTTTCAGCCAGTAAATCCCATATTTATAGCAAAAACTAAAGCTGATGTTTTAATTAAATTAATGAAATGAAAAGATGTATATTTTTCTAATTTTTAACTTTTTAAATTCAACTAGTCCATTTATAGCCATTGATAGAATAATTCATTACGTTTATTTTCTTTATTTCTATTTATTTTGGCCCAAAGAGCCATGTGTCCTATTGCTATAGCCAAAGGTCTGGCGTCTGTTGTCCGTCGTAGGCCGTTGTCGTCCATCTAGTAACTTATGCATTTAAACATCTTCTTCTCAAGAACCAGTGGGCCACTTTAAACCAAACTTTGCATATAGCATCCCCATGTGAAGCGCACAAAGTTTGCAAATGAAAAAGAGATAGGACCAATAGGGGCCCTAAAATGGGCCTAAAGGACCAAAACTTGATACATCTTTAAAATCTTCTTCTAATGAACCTATGATCAGATGAGTTTCAAATTTTGTATGCTTGATTGTTCAGTCAATATCTACATAGTTTGGGATTGAAAATGAAATCTGTTAAAAACAAGCCACCAGGGGGTGCTTCAGTAACTCAGGGTATATTTGTACTACAAATTGTTTAATAACTCAAAACTGATTGACTTTTTGTATACAAAGATATACGAGAAAGTTGTTAGGGATTATCTGAGGATCATTTTGACAAAATTTCAAGGACATAGGTTTAAAGGTGAAGGTCACGGGCACGTAAGTAAATGAAAAATATGTTGTTTTTTTTGTAAAATTTTCAACATTTTTAACTAGATCTCCAGAACCATTTGACCAATTTGAACCAAACTTGACAGGAAGTATAACCATGTAAAGCCGCATAAAGTTTGCAGATGAAAAGAGGCTAGGATCAAATATGGCTGCCATGGCTAAATATAGAAGGAATGCATCAGCAGATATTTTTGATTTAATATACAATGTATGTACATGTATTTTCAAAATTAATAAAGCTAGAGAAAAAAAACGTAACCTTAAAATGAGCTGCTTGCAAAAATCTACTTATACTTGTTGTGGTGGAAATTGTCGGGTTGACCCTTTTGTGAGTTATTTCCCCTTTTTTGTGAATTTTTCATGTATTTGGATGTTTTTTTACATTATCTTGAAAGGTACTGTATAATAGGTAGAGTAAAAGTGAAATAAGCAAAAACGTTCAGAATGCAAAGATCTACAAAAAGGTCAATAGGAATGAAATTTTTAGGTTGCCCCTTATGAGAGTTATTTCCCCTTTTAAGTGGATTTTTCATATTTTTGACAATTTTGTCCTGTTATCTTGAAAAGTATAATAGATGGAGAGAAAGTGAAAGAAACACAAATGTTCAGCATGCAAAGATCTACAAAAGGTCAATAGGGCCAAAATTGTCAGGTTGACCCTTATGGGGGTTTATTCCCCTTTTAAGTGGATTTTTCATGTTTTTGGTTGTTTTTTGACATTATCTTGAAAAGTATAATAGATAGAGAGAGAGAAAGTGAAAAAAGCACAATGTGTAGCATGCAAATATCTGCAAAAATGTCAATAGGGTCAAAATTGTCAGGTTGCCAGGATAAGTATGGTGATGAATTGATATAACTACAGTCAAACCCTGTTTTAAACACCACTTGTGTACGGCAATTCCATGCCACTAGATATCACTTTTACATAAAAATTATCTATCTACATATGTATTAAGACCAGTGTTTTAATGCATTGTATAACATTTTAACTTAATTGAACCTATTCATTATGATAATGATTTCTTTTATTCCTTGAGTGGTCTATATATTTTTAAATTTTCACTGTATTTTGGCATCATATATGACTTTTAATTTTTACAGAAGTAATAAATTTCTCAATATAAACAGGCTATTCTCTTTATTTTTCTGTCCACATGTTTAATTGTCTGTGTTCTATAATTCATTACAAAAGTGGATGAAATTCCTGGGCATCGAAACCACTTTTATAATGATTATCACAATAGTGAACCTAAAAGTCATTACAATTGTGGTTGCAATGTATGGCAATTTCAACTGCTATTGCAATGAATCATAATGCACAGACAAACAGGCATATGGAAGGGTAAATAAAGAAACAAATATGTTTATTTTAAGGAATTTATTGATACTGTAAATGGACTAAAACACTGATCTTTATAGACAGGGAATCATAAACAAAGGATACATGCACTCTTGTAGTGCCCCATAGTTACAATATTGGTTAAAATTTCATGGCATTTTAAAAATTTAATTCCTGATTACAATACTGGTTAAGTATTCAAGAAATATTGCCCACTGTTGTAATAGTTTATTAGTTGATTTTTTTAATTGATTTTTTGTTTTACACCATACTAAACAGTCTTTCAGTCATATGATGGCATCCAGTTTTTATTGGTGGAGGAGAAACCCCAGTTACCCGGGTAAAGACTACCGACCTTCCGCAAGAAAACTGTGCCACTTAAATATATATATATATAATAATTGTAAATGGGAAGATTGATTTTTTTTTGGTATGTCTTATGACTTGGAATAATCTTCAGTCTTAGTGTGCTGGAATAAGATTAATCTCCCTTTAATCATCATTAGTTCTGTGTGTCATAATTAAATGTTATACAATCCTGTCAAGAATTTTTCGGTCATATGGAGATGTTACCAGTTTTGTATGAGGTGCCGCAAATTTTGACTGCTATGGACTGATGCATGTCTGTTTATGTCACCTTGTCTTCTGTATGTTACCTTGTCATCTGTTTATGTCACCTTGTCATCTGTGTGTGACACCATGTCATCTGTTTATGTCACATTGTAATAAGTTTATGCTACCTTCTAATCTGTTTGTGTTACCTTGATATATGTAAATGTTAAATTGTCACCTGTTTATGTCACCTAGTAGTCTGTCACTTTTTCATCTGTTGATGTTACTGTGTCACCTGTTTATGCCACAAAGTAGTATGTGCCACCTTGCCATCTGTTGATTTTACATTGTCACCTGTTTATGTTACCTAGTTGTCTGTGTCACTTTGCCATCTGTTTATGTTACTCTGTCACTTGTTTATGTCACCAAGTAGTATATGTCTTCTTGCCATCTGTTGATGTTACATTGTCACCTGTTTATGTCACCTAGTAGTCTGTCACTTTTTCATCTGTTGATATTACTGTGTCACCTGTTTTGGCCACAAAGTAGTATGTGCCACCTTGCCATCTGTTGATGTTACATTGTCACCTGTTTATGTTACCTAGTAGTCTGTGTCACTTTGCCATCTGTTGATGTTACATTGTCACCTGTTTATGTCACCTAGTAGTATATGTCTTCTTGCCATCTGTTGATGTTACATTGTCACCTGTTTATGTCACCTAGTAGTATATGTCTTCTTGCCATCTGTTGATGTTACATTGTCACCTGTTTATGTCACCTAGTAGTCTGTCACTTTTTCATCTGTTGATATTACTGTGTCACCTGTTTTTGCCACAAAGTAGTATGTGCCACCTTGCCATCTGTTGATGTTACATTGTCACCTGTTTATGTTACCTAGTAGTCTGTGTCACTTTGCCATCTGTTGATGTTACATTGTCACCTGTTTATGTCACCTAGTAGTATATGTCTTCTTGCCATCTGTTGATGTTACATTGTCACCTGTTTATGTCACCTAGTAGTATATGTCTTCTTGCCATCTGTTGATGTTACATTGTCACCTGTTTATGTCACCTAGTAGTCTGTCACTTTTTCATCTGTTGATGTTACTGTGTCACCTGTTTTTGCCACAAAGTAGTATATGCCACCTTGCCATCTGTTGATGTTACATTGTCACCTGTTTATGTTACCTAGTTGTCTGTGTCACTTTTTAGGTCACCTGACCGAAAGGTCATGGTGACCTATAGCGATCACTCTTCGTCCGTCGTCGTCCGTCGTGCGTTAACTTTTGAACATTTTCATCTTCTATTCAAAAACCAGTGGGCCAATTTCATCAAAACTTGGTAGGAAGTATCCCCATGGGAAGCTCCTTCAAGTTTGTGAATATAAAGGGTCAGACTCCTAAAGGGGTCCCATAAGGGGTCAAAAAGGGGTAAATTTGGAAAATCTTTAAAAATCTTCTTCTCAAGAACTAACAATGGGAATGACTTCATATTTGATATTTAGCATCTTTAGGGGGATGTTTACAAAGTTTGTGAAATAAAAAATTATCTGATGAAAAATGGCCCCACTAGGGGGCGCTGAAATCGGGCAAAAATTCAAAGTTGTCAGATTTCAACCAAATTTGGTAGAAAGCATCCCCCAGGAAAGGCAATCAAAGTTTGTGTAGAAATAAAAGGTTCTGATCCTTTGGGGGCCAATAAGGGGGTAAAAAGGGCCAAATATTGAAATCTTCTTTAATGGACTTCTTCTCAAGAATCACAAGGCCAATTTCAAACCTAAGTTGGCAGGAAGCATCTTCATGTGAAGACGCTTCATGTTTGTGAAAATTGTGGAGTTATGTCCCCTTAGATCCTCCAAAGCAGCCTAAAAGGGGTAAAATAAGGAAAATGTTTAAAAATCTTCTTCTCAACAACCAACAATGGGAATGACCACCCATTTGAATATTTCAAATTTGCAAAAGAAAAATTAATTTCATTGTTGTTATAATATCACCAAATTCTCGATTTGTAGTACTTATCTTTTTGTGGTTTTATGTTACATTCACACATACAATAATTATATATTTCCGTATATAAAGAGCATGTATATAGTTCCCTGGTGTTTCATACATGTTTCTTTTTCAATTGGTCATGCTGTTATTCCTCGAAAAATAATTCACAGCAATATTCATGTTCTTGATTGGTGTACATGTATGTATTTGTGGCTAAATGTTAATGCTACTAGGATTTTAAAGTCTGCGCAACAGTGTTGGTGATATGCAGACGGTATGTGTGTGTTCATGGACTGCATTGTTTGGTGCAGACTGATGGTGACTTTTAAGTGCCAGTTCACTGAACTACGGTATCGCAGGCACCCAGCATTTGAACCCCAGCCTCCCACCCTGATAACCGACTGATCTTCTAACTGAGCTAAGCCGGTGGTAACATGTTACTAGGCATAACATATTTCATGGGACAAAATATCAACATCAGACTAGTACAAAATATGAAAAGTCTAAATTTGTGTGTTTAATAAACCACATTTCCATATTTTCACAACAATTTAAAGACCATGCCACGTATGAATCAATTTGGAAAGATATAAATATTACATTCTTTTCAGTGTGACAGTGCCTATTCTCTCCTCAAGGATAACACTGTTACTCGAAGTGACTACATATTCTCTCCCACTCGCACTAAAAAGAATGCTATATTTATTTTACGATGCAAAAAAAGGTAAAACATGAGAAAACATTTGCTCAACACAAATCATTGTCTATTTATGTGTGCTATGGTGTCTTGGTAACCTTCATGCGTGAAATTGGTAACCTTCATGCTTGCATGTTTATGCATTTTCTTAACATAAAACAGTCATAGTGTAATTTGTCTAATACTCTGAGATTTGTTTAGTAGGTATAATAAAAATATAAAATGAATTGCTGCTTGCTTTGAGTGAATTTTATTGCACAATCAGGTAAACCACGCAATACCACATACATGTGTCAATACAAATAAATTTATGTTGTTAGACATTATTCAAACACAATTTTGCAGTCCCTAAAGAGTCTTGCATGATTCCCTTTCTTAAAGTTGGCCTTAACATGTCAATCACTTAATTTAAGCGATTGTTGCTCTATTACTCAGGTGACCGTTAAGGCCCTTTGGGCCTCTTGTTCATCTGTAGATGTTACTGTGTCACCTGTTTATGTCATCTAATAGTCTGTCACCTTGTTGTCTGTTGATGTTACATCGTCACTTTATTATGTCACCTAGTAATCTGTGTCACTTTTTCATCTGTTGATGTTACATTGCCACTTGTTTATGTCACGTTGTAATCTGTTTGAGTTACCTTGCCATCTGTTGATGTTAAATTGTCACCTGTTTATGTCACCTAGTAGTCTGTGTCACTTTTTCATCTGTTGATATTACTGTGTCACCTGTTTATGCCACAAAGTAGAATGTGCCACCTTGCCATCTGTTGATGTTACATTGTCACCTGTATATGTCACCTAGTAGTCTGTATAACTTTGTCATCTGTAAATGTTATATTGTCACCTGTGTATGTCACCTAGTAGTTTGTGTCACTTTGCCATTTGTTGATAATACATTGTCACCTGTTTATGTCACCATGTGATATGATTATGTCACCTTGTCATCTATGATGTTACATTGTCACCTGTTTAGGTCACCATGTAATCTGTTTGCATCATCTTGCCATCAGTTGATGTTACATTATCACCAGTTTATGTCACCATGTGATCTGATTGTGTCACCTTGTCATCTTTGATGTTACATTGTCACCTGTTTATGTCACCATGTAATCTGTTTGCATCACCTTGTCATCTTTGATGTAACATTATCACCTGTTTATGTCACCATGTAATCTGTTTTTGTCACTTTGTCATTGTTGATGTTGCATTGTCACCTGTTATTGTCACAATGTAGTTTGTGTCTCCTTGCGATCTGTTGATGTTACATTGTCACCTGTTTATGTCACCTAGTAGACTGTGTCACCTTGCCATCTGTTGATGTTACATTGTCACCTGTTTATGTCACCTAATGGACTGTATCACCTTACCATCTGTTGATGTTACATTGTCACCTGTTTATGTCACCATGTAATCAGTTTGTGTCACTTTATCGTCTGTTGATGTTGCATTGTCACCTGTTAATGTCACCTTGTAATCTGATTATGTCACCTTGTAATCTGTTTGTTACACCTTGTCATAAGTTTGTCACCTTGTAATCCTTTGAGGAAGAGGAATATGTAAACTGTTTCAATCTTATGAAATAAAATATATGTTAAACTAAACTGATTTATTGATATTACATTGTCATCTATTTATGTCACCTTGTCTTATCTGTATGTCACCTGTTTATGTCACTTTGTCACCTGTTTTTTTTTTTTTTTTGGTCTCGTGCTTATATCACCTTGTCATCAGTTTATGTCACTATCTTTTGAAGTAGTGTCCAGAGAGAGAGAGAGAGAGACTGTGAGAGAGGGATTGTATTGTAATACTTACACTATCTATTCTTAAAGCTGTTTACCTTTAATTGGGATATTTAGATGTCACCAAAATGTGGCCACTTTGGTCATAAAATGAAGGGTTATTGTTTGGTCAGTTGAATTTTAGCCATTTATGTTTATATCATGTTTAACATTCCAGGTGTTTGAAATATCCAAATATTAAGGAGTGCTGGTAGAATAATCATAATTGATGCATCACATGGTACATAATTAAGATAAATGTCCACAGTGTTATTTTAAAAATTGCTTGTTTTTTAATGTACAAAACATATTTAAAAATATCTTAAGTACCAGTAGAAACATTGTTTAAATATTTTGGATGGTTTAATTTTGGCCATTTTATTAGGGTGGCCAAATTGGCCAAAATATCCCAATTTTACAGTAATTAGGTAAAAACCAGAGGTCCAGCTATATTGCTGTGATTAATATTGACTTGGAAAATAAAATAAGTGAAATTGACTGTCTTTAAAAAAACAAGGGACCTCCGTGGTCGAGGGTTAGAGCATTTTAACATGGATGGTAATATGAAGTGTCCTACTTCTGGTCAGTGAAGGTTTTAGCCCCACTGGAACCTTAGCTGAGAAAGTTTGTCATTTTACTTGCTGAAAGCCGATGGTCTCTTTCCTGGTAAACGAGTTCTGTCCTCGGCACCACTAAAAACTGACTGCCACCATATAACTGATCAGTTGTTGAGTGTGGCATAAAACCCTACTCAAAATCAAAATCAAATCAAATAAAAACAAAAGGCAGAGAGCAAGTATAACTGAAATTTTTCTCTGAAAAACTTTCTGTCTTACAGCCCTCAAAGAATCTTAAACAATCTTAATATATCTTTCTTATCCCTACAAATCTGATTGCAAGTAATAGATTAAAACTCTGTATAGTTTTGTGGCAAACAAACTCTCTGATGATTAAGTAATACACAACAGACTGTTTTCAGTGTGATTTGTTTTGTAAAACACCTCTCTCTCTCTCTCTCATATATATATATATATATATATATATATATATATACAGTGAAACCTGTGTTTAGCAGAGAGTTGCCAGACTATTCAAAGTGTCTGTTATAGAGAGGTGTTTGGTGGATGACCAGGATGACCATTCACTGCTAAAACATTCATATGTATAATCAGTGCAATTGTTCTTGTAATCAACTGTTGCACAGCAAGGACACAAACACAAAATGAAAGATTGTAGGAGTATTTCTCAAGATTGAAGTCAAGACATACAGCTTAGTGAGAAAATGTCTGTGGCAAAGGAAGTCGATCATAGGAAGACTGTCCGCTAATTCAAGGTTACAAATACAGAAATTATTGATATTGGGGCCAACAACTTTGTCCATTGTTCCCTTTGTTCTCTATGATCAGTGTCCTAGACACACACAAATGGATAGACACATTATATTAAGTCTTCAACCAAACTTTGTTGTTCTTAATTATGTATATAAATGTCTTTATATACATGTATATTAGACTACAATAAAAGAAATTGCGAGTGTAGTGAGGCAAAAAATTAAAGAATGAAATATGGCAAGCGTAGCGAGCTGAAAATTTTTAGATATTAATAAATTTTTTGTTTTCTTGTTAGTAGAAGAGAGATTATTTATTTTCAATGTTTTCAAGGCCAGAATACTTATTTCCAAAATCTGCCAGGTCCACCCCGCCCCTCAGAATCAAATGATTGTCTCCTAACCAATAGGGCTGAATAAATCTCATTAGCCCTGCCCTCACAACTACTGTGATGAAAATGTTTGTACACAAAGTTGCTGCGTCAGACCAGTTGTCAGCTCCATTATTGAAGTTTCTAACAGTATCGAGTTTCTTGCCCTTGACATATTGATGTAATCTGGAGATCGAAGCTATGTTCAAGTTTGATGTTATCATGAGCCTCTGAACCTGATAGTGGTGAGAGCTAAGGTAGGCTAATAATACATACCACCAATGTATTCAGTTATGGTTAAACAGATTCAACAACTTGTGTTAGTTGATTATCATGATTATCTAACTCTCGTTAGTTAATTTTCAAGACATTCAGTAAACCTCGTATCTTTTCAAATTTTTAAAATATTAACTAACTCAAGTTAGATCAACATGATAATCAAAAACTTGTTGTGGAATATCTCTCTCTCTCTCTCTCTCTCTCTCTCTATATATATATATATATATATCCTTGCCCAACAACTATATATCTTCCTTAAAGCCACCTCACATTTTTAACAAGAGATTCCAGAGGAATCTTGGCACCCACCATCGAATGTTCTTCATTTGATCTATGTTCTTTTCTCTTACGGTATTTTGTGGCTCAACAATGAATTTGAACTAAAACCTAAATATTTGCCAGGTGCTGTCTCACAAGATTACAACAATACCAAACATAAAGTTCTATAGTCCAAAATAGCTTTGCCATACCTGTCAACCTCTAAAAGTGAAAATGCTGGTCATGACCTACATTGAGTAAAACAAGAATTACAGGTAATTATATGTCTGCTGGTCCCGACTTTGATGTCAAATGTAGCAAAGTATAGTAAGTATATATTTGAGGGACTGGGACACGACCCCCATATACCTCAATGAATGTGTTTCCCCATTATAATCAATTATATATATGGTTCAAGGGTGGGGCAATCAAAGGTTTTTAAGTTATAAGCAAAAATATAAATTTCAGAGGGTGGGGCAGGCCCCCTCCCCATACACCACTGAATGTGTTTCCCAATAATGATCAATAATATATATGTTTTAAGGGTAGGGCTGTGAATGGTTTTTAAGTTATAAGTAAAAATATAAATTTTAAGGGGATGGGACAGGACCTCCCCAGTGACCCTATCATACACCAATGAATGTGTCTACTCATAACAATCAAGAATATATATGGCTTAGGAGAAGACATGTGAATGGTTAAAAAAAATACACCAAAATTTTTAATTGCCACCTGGCAGCCATTTTGTGATCTGACCCGCCTGAAAATGTGCATTGCACAACTAGACGTAAAGGAGAATCTAGATGTTAAATTTCATAAAGATCCCTTCAGTACTTTCTGAGAAATAGCGATAACAAATTTTTTAAATTGTCAAAATCCAAGATGGCACCTGGCAATTTTGTGATCTGACCCGCTTGAAAATGTACAGTGCACAACTACACCTCAAGGAGAACTTATATGTCAAATTTCATAAAGATCACTTCACTACTTTCTGAGAAATCTGCTGATGGTGGGTTAAAAATGTATACTGGTAAAAAACTGAAATCATTCTCTTGAAAATGTTATGATAATTATCAAAGAAATTATAAGCCTCACTTCAGAGACCACCTTGCCAATTTAAGCACTTTGACTGTGAGAATCCACTGTATTGACATTTAATATATATAAATACAGTGAAATTTGTATATAAAGTCCCCTTTAGGAACACAACAAAACTGGTCTTTATAGGGAGATGGGTTTTATATATAGGTTGATTTGCACACAAATGGTACTATTGGGGACAACAAGGTGGTCTTTATACACATGTCACAAAAGCAGATTTTACTGTACAGTGGAAACTCCTAATCTAGAAATTCACTGGACTGTCTTATTACTTCCAGCGATAACCAAACTTTTTATGAACATTTTTTCTATCTGTAAAGAAATATATTTATTTAAAGTTCTCTGTCAACCTAATAAACCCCATCATATCACCAAATTTGCATATTCCACCAATCTCGAAAAATTTCCTCCTCTATAATTCCAATTCCCTTGCAAACGGTTATTTAAGCATGTTAAATCCCTTGGCACTGTTGCCAAGCCAGGTGAATAAACACCATTCAATATAGGTAGGTAATTTATGTTGGGTAATCATCCTTCCTAAGCCCAGGTAATTACATTGATATTCTTTTGTGTTACGTATAATGATTTGAAAAGATGGTATCACTTACAGCATGTTTCATTATCATACATTCTTTCTGTTAATTGCATATCTTTTTATGACATTTTGGTTATGCAATTAGTCCACTGTACACAGATAGTATCATTTCTGATCCAAGATCCATAGTCAATGATAATGTTGTAGTGATATTTGTGCTTTATATATACTTGTATTTCTGTACACAACATGCATTGTAATTAATCCATTGTTATTTACATTAGGATTAAACACCTTTCACCTCTATCTCTGTGACCGAGATCTCATGGTCGGAATTCTACTCACCGCTATCGAAACATTCTGTACGAGTCAAATTACACATTTGAATTTAGCGCCCAAAACTTTATACTTGTTAACTACGTCACAATTTAAACGTGCACAGTGTTTGTGCATTGCACGAGCTATAGGTGTAGAAACACGTGTTACAATTTTAGTTACCTGAGCTGAAAGAATAACGTGTATATTGTTTTCGCTGGAAATATATTACTGTATTGAATGGCTGAAAATGAAGAGAAACTTATTCGGTAAGACATTTGTCATTTCTAGCAGGTGTCATTCATTTATTTTTATATATTAATTGTAATTAGAATGTTTACATTTGTCACGGTGTTATGATATGCACGTTAGTACTACAGTGTAGTTATTTCGGTATATTGTGTTTCTGTTGTTATCTCTGGTGTTATATACAAAAGATATATTTACTTGAATAGTTTGTATTTTATTACCATAAGAGAGTAAACATTCATGTTATATTTTTGTGAATTAATCATAAACTGTTCAGCTCATAACATATTTCGAGCGTATTATTCAAGGGAAATAATTGTTTACTGTAAACAATGCATTTTGTACGCCAGCTCAGGACTGTTTGGCTCGACGTTAGTATCTTAAATTAGGTAACGCTGATGTTTATATATATTTATATCAAAATTATAATATTTCGCTTTATAGCATTTCATAGAAATTTATATTTTAAATGAGTAAATAATTCTTACTCGTAACTTTATTCACGGGAGGTAACTCTGGTTCCTAGAGCTATCTGTCATTGTTGTTTGTCATATTGTTATTTCAGTATAAGTAAACTGAAGTATTAAATATTGTTGGAATCAATGTGTGTATATCTGAGGGTATTTTTTGTTTTGCAGTAAATCGTGTGAACTATAACATGAGCCACGAGATGTATCACGTACTATAGATAAGATGTATGGTATATCAACACCAGAATGTTTATTATTATAAAAATGAAATGCATTGACATTTGATGTAATAAACATATTTGACACACGAATTTATGGCGTTTCGTTCTCTGGACAGCTGTCAGTACACATTCATTTTTTGTGAATGCATAGATGGCCAAGTGGTTAGGACGTCATGCATGAGAGCCAGGCGATTGGT
Organism: Atrina japonica; assembly: GCA_030159075.1. Taxonomy (NCBI): domain Eukaryota; kingdom Metazoa; phylum Mollusca; class Bivalvia; order Pterioida; family Pinnidae; genus Atrina; species Atrina japonica. The sequence goes on from BROG01000097.1 coordinate 290,052, forward strand.
GCTGTAGGTCGGGGTTCAAACCCCAGACCGGGGCATGGTGAGTTTGTAGGTACCTTGTTATTTCTGTATTTGTTCTATATATATATATATATATATATATATATATATATATATATATATATATATATATATATATATATATATATTATATATATAATTGTACTATAAGTTTATGAACAAATGTAATTTTTCCATAACTTTCTATGATATTTTTGAAATAGTTTCCAATGACTTCATTTTTAAGTCTATTTTCTTAAGATGTTCAACAATTGTATTTAAATTACATACAGATTGACCTCCTAACATTTTTATTTGACCTTGGTTGTTAATTAGAAAGTTACATGCGTTCTTGCTTGATGGATTTTGCAATATTATTTCCATCTTTGTTTTTAGTAAATCACTCAAAAAAATTGTTGTAAAGAAAATATCTCTAGCTTCCAGACACAAAATCATCGTTCCCCCATGATCAAGCTGGGTATGCTTCCCATGAATGTGCAATTTTAAAAGCCCAGAAAATTAAATGGTGGATGAAAGAACCTAGTAACAATATACCTGGGAAGACACCACTGGTCTTCCGCAAGTAAACAGGCATGACTTTTTCTGGATTCCAAGACGTGAAGATAAAATTTGTATGTGAAAAAGTGGGGGCTGGACCCCTACTGCCACCAGTTCCTACACCTATGAGAACGAAAATTTCTTTACCGATATGTATGGCAAACACAGCACATAATACAAAGCCAGTAGTCCAAATCCATACAATCTAAGATATACAGACAAAGCCTGGTTGGATCCAGTATTTCGAAGTAGAGGGAAGGAAGAATATAGTTATAAATGTTTTCACAAAGCGTAGCAATAATTATGAACAAAATTGTATGTGAAAAAAGAGGGGGGTTGGGTCCCCCCAATTTCTACGCTTTTGTTTATATTGGTTATATAATTTTGATTCATGACTTTATCTATTTGTTTAGATTTAACACCCTTGGATATTTTGGTTTGGTTTGTGTGCGTGTGTGTTTATATATATATTCATTCATTGAATCATGATACATGTATCAAAGTTGACCGATAACTTAAACCAATGTTTTAAAAAGAGACATAAACTTAAGATATTCATTTGGTGATGCAATTTGCATTCTTACTCAATGCCATATACAAAATGAAAATATATACATATATCATTTGGACTTCAATACCTCACTGTTTAACCAGTGATGTCACAATTGGGAAACAGTTCAATGTTTTACCCAAGTCTAGTGAACAGTGGCCCAGCTGTGACGTCACTGCTTAAACTAGGGTGTCATTTAAGCCTGTTATACAAGCACAGCAGTGTTATGATATATTATACACATGTGATTTTCATAGTCACAGTGTTTGGAACACATCTGTTGACATTTATTTCATTACAGTGTTATAAAGCAGTTACAGTAAAACCTGCTTTAGTGGTCACCTGTGTATAAAGACCACCTGGTCACAAAGGCAAAGTCCCTAATTGTACCATTTATGTACAAATCAACCTCTGTATAAAGACCACCTCCCTATGGAGGGCTACATACAAAAGTTTCCGTGTATTTCATATTTTCAAACATGAGAAATCTCAAGAGTTTTCAAATTAAAACTGTATTTTATGGTGATTTGATGTGAAAAAAAAATAAAATAAATTTCACTCTTTACAATGTCTATAGAATCTTATTTTGCATATCATATTACCGTGCCAAAGTCTCAGGAGTATTAAACAGTCATGCTTTTTTCATAAAACACTCTTAGATATGCAAATTCAGTTTAAATCTTTTATACACATCATGATCAAGCTCATTCTTTGTCATAAAGAAATGCATTAAACCTTTTGAAACTTTTCAAAGTAAACTGAGTTATTTATAAATGATAAGCTGAATCTATGCTTAGTGACATTTTTCAGTCTCTGATAATTCTGTAAATACAAAAGTCCGGAAACCTGCCATTTATGGGGTGTCGTTTTACTTTTTAATACCAGTTAGTGATATCACTCTTTCGAATGGGCGAGATCTCTTATTCGAATGGGTGAGATCACTTATTCGAATAGGTTATATCACTTTTATAAATTCTTAAGTGATATCATTTATACGAATGAGTGATATCACCTATTCAAATGAAAGATATCACCTATTCAAATGAATGAGTGATATCACCTACTCGAATAAGTGATATCACTTATTTGACTAAGTGATATCACCTATTCGTTTTGTAAAGTGATATCACCTATTTGAATAGGTGATGTCTCTTATGAATCAATGCCAGTGAATGTTCCCAACACAAAAACAAAATATACTCCTGGGTGTAACGAAAATATGACTTGTGTCATCTTGGGCATTATGAATTTTTTTTTTTTTTTTTTCCTTACATTTGGTTCAAAGAATTATATAAGATGTTTTAGGTTCAAGCACTTTTAAAACAATTTTGTGCAGAAAATGTTCAAAATGGCAGGAGCCAACGGAATGGTTTCGGCAGCTCTGTCTGCTTTGAATGCTGAAATCCTACAACAGACACGAGAGATGATTCTGATTCTGCAGCCCTGTGCCTTTATCACGATACAGTAATATCTCCCTTTGCACTTTGTTCTTCCTTAGATATAGGCCATGTGATATTCACTGCAGATCTACATTTATGGAAGAAATGGGAGCATAAGGTTTTTACTGTGTCCAAATTTGAATAAGTGATATTACTTAATCTAATGAGTGATATCTCCTATTTCAAAGAGTGATAACACCTATTCAAAAAAATGATATCACTTATATGAATAGGTGATATCACTAATTCATTTTTATAAGTCAAATCACTTATTTGTATAAGTGACATCACCTATTTGAAATGTGATATCACTCTTTCAAATAGGCGATATCATTTTTTTTAAATAGGTGATATCACTTATTCGGTATTCCAATGGGTGATATCACCCATTCGAATAGGTGATATCACTTACTGAATAATTAAATGGTGCCCCATAGCCATTTTTACTTTTGTCTATGTTTAGTTAAATGTTATCTTTATTTGTGAAGTTTGAAACAAATCAATGTATATGTTAATTACTGATTAGGGCGATCACTTTTTGATCAACTAGGTCAAGAAGTTGACTAAACTATTATTGATCAAGTTATTATTCTTATTTCTGGTCTACAAATGATTGTGAACTACTGCTATGCAACATTATCCCCTACCCACAACCCTTGCCTTTTTTAATAAAAAGCTATATAGTAAATTTGTTCTTACGTGTTGATCATGTATTGTTATAAATGTTATCTTTGTTAACTCCTCAACCCCTGTAGTCAGATTTGGACTTATCCAGTTCAAAGAATGGTAAAATGCACTGAAAGAATTCAGCAGTGTATGATTTAGAATTTAAATTTTTAGCTATTCAAATCGCTTGCACCTCTGGTCCGTCCGTCCATCCTGAACAATTCTTGTTACCGCTATTTCTCGGAAATTATTGACAGGCAGTCATCTTGGATTTTGATCATAGGAAGTTTGTTATTGCTATTTCTCAGAAAGGACTGAAGGGATCTCTTTGAACATTGACATGAAGGTTCCCTGTGAGATCTAGTTGTGCATTTGATATTTTCACACAGATTGGATTCCAACATGACTGACAGGTGGCCATCTTGGGTTTTGACAATGGGAGTATGTTACCCCTATTTCTTGGTAAGTACTGAAGGGATCTTGTTTAAATTTGACATGAAGTTTTCCTTTGAGGTCTATTTGGACATATTACATTTTCAGAATTCAACAAGCCTGACAGGCTCCCATTTTGTATTTTGACAAAAGGAAATTTGTAACCATTTATATTTCTCAAAAAGTACTATAGGGATCTCATTGAAATTTGGCATGAGGGTTGCCTTTGAAGTTTGAGGTCTAGATGTTCATTTTCAGAGAGATCAAAATTAAAAAAGGACACCTGTCCACCATGTTAAATTCATTTCTCTCTGAAAATGTAATATGTTCAGTACAAGTTTTGCTATAATCTTGTGAAAAAAAGTATTTCACAGAAATATGGATTTAAGTTAAAATTCATTGGTGAGACACAAAAGAAGAGAAAAGAACAGTCTGTCATAGATCAGATATAAAACACTCATGGTGGGCGCCAATATCCTTCTGGGATCTCTTGTTAAATAATTTTACAGGCAATATTAACTTGTTCACTTATGCCAGTAAACCATTCTATTCATTGAGTTTGGTGAGTCTAAATATGACTACAGGGGTTGATGAGTTAATTCATAATCACTTCAGAGTCCTCACACATTTTTCTGTGAAGACATTTTGATTAACACTCATTGAAAAGTTGGAAGTTTTGGCCAAAATATATATAATTTTAGGGAATGTTATTGTTATTATTTTGTTTTTCAAATTTAGATTTTCTATCATGTGTGTTTTTTTTTTTATTATTTTGTGTTTTGTATTATTAATTAGTTACACTGTATAAATTTATACTATTCTGTTTATAAAAGAAAGAGAATGGTTGAGGGCACCTAGATTGGTATTTCGTATGATTTTCATAATAAAATATCATAAAAATATGTATTTAATTTTATACACACACACACACACACACACACACACATATATATATATATATATATACACAGTAAAACCTGCTATAGTTGCCACCTCTATATAAGGATTACCTGTTTATAAAGTCCAGTTTATTCAAGTCCCTTGACTGCATACTTCAACTAAGTTGAACCTGTGTATGAGGGTTACCTGCACATAAAGGTCAATATTTTCTGGTCCCTTAGGTGGCCCCTATGTACAGCTTTCACTATATATATATATATATAGAGAGAGAGAGAGAGAGTCAACTCTTGTTATAACGATACTTGATATAACAGCATTTTTGGTTAACGACAGAAATTTCCTGGGAACAAATTTACATCCATGTTAATTTGTTTGATATAACATCATATTTGCTTTCTGGCTCCAGCAGTGATTTTTGGGAACAAACGCATTTTACTTCGGTATAACAGCAAAGCATAAGAATTAAAAAACTGTTGGTATAATTTATTATATCAATAGAATGAAAATAACAATAAAAACAGTTTTATTTGTTGTAATCATATAATTTCATTCATGTAATCATATTGAATTGAGGTTTAACATTTAATAGGGGTTTAACAACAAAGGATGTTCATGCAATCTTATTTTGATGCCAAGCCTTGAAATTTGATATAACAACATATTTGATATAACGGCAATTTTACTGGATTCCAACCCCAGGCCGTTATAACAAGAGTTGACTTTATATATATATATATATATATATACATACATATATACATAGGCATCGGAACCAGGGGGCTAGGGGGGCTTAGCCCCCCACTTTTTTTTGCAAAGATAGACATAGGTGTTAAAAATTGGGGCTTAGCCCCCAGACGTTTCTGGCGTGAGTATGTGTTTTAAGTTGGTTTAGCCCCCCCCCTTTCAATTTGTTTCTGACGCTGATGTATATATATATATATATATATATATATATATATATATATATATATATATATATTGTCCAAAATATGATGTCTAGAATGTTTGTGTTCCAGTTCCCTGTAGATCTCAATAGACTGGTCTTAAACAATAAAAAGGAATCTACCACTCAGAAACCCAGGAGTGACAGGGTTAACCAATACCAATATATGTATTGACTGATAACAGTTTCAGACATGCTCTTTGTACACATTTGTGCACTGTAAAGTGATCAGAAAAGAGATAAAATTGCTAATGTCTTGTGAAAATCTTTCAACTCTTATTACTTTGAATAAAAGAATTGTGACAATTTGGTGCTGTTGCACATTGTTCAGAAATCCTTTTTGATTTATATATACCTGTATCATGTATTTCATTATTTTATGACTATCTCACAGGATTTACTAATTACTGTTCTACATTCCTTAATTTTCAACATTGGCAATAAAAGTTTGAATTACCAACTTAATTCCATTTAATTTGAATAAAAAACAACACTTACCGCTGCTATTGAGATGCTGTATGGCTGTTTTTAAATCCCCGCTGATATTGTAGTTCAGAGTGAAGTCGATCTTGTATGACATCCACACAAAAATTGGGAAATTTTACACTCCTTACTTCTTTTTTAATTTCTCTTCTTTTCCTTGACTCGCACAATTATTTATGCAAATTAATGTGCATCATACAATACATAGATGTTTCCAGTTTGTGAATATTTTATAATTTAGAGTTATAAATTCACAGATTCACAAACTTAAAATGTGGTGGTAACCACTAGATAGATGGTCTGTTCAAAATGAAATCAGATTAAAGATTTTGAAATTTATTTTTTGTGACAATAGTTAATCATACACTTTCAGATGACATACTTTGGCTTCCATACAAAATATAGATATATTATATTGTAGCTTGTGTCCAGCTGTTAAGCCTGAAATCCACTGTCTATATGGAGAACTGATTATGTCAGCTGTTAAGGCATTACTACTAAACTCAAGACTATACTAGAGTAGTAAATTCCATTCACAAATAGACAACATCTGATTTATTCATATCTTCATTTATAAAACTATATACTTTTTCATTGGATCATAAGGTTGACAAGAATATGTGTGGGCTGTAGTAGGAATATTAAAATACCTTAACTCTTATTGGTTACATTTTCAATTTACCACATTGATTTTGGCTGACTATGTTAAGATTTAAGGAGTGACCCTCCCACTGCTTGTTCAAGATACAGAGTAAAAAATGTGTAGGAGGAAAACCATGATTGTCTTGATATTCAAGAATTATTATTGATTAAAAAGTTGTAGAAAAACACGTTTTATCATGCAGATAGACACCTATAGAAATGTATCGGTTTCTAGTAGATTATATGTACAGGTTTAGAAGGAGAAAATATTTACAGTAAGAAATTATAAAAAATTATTGAACTGTTCAATCTCTCTCTCTCTCTCTCTCTCTCTCTCTCTCTCTCTCTCTCTCTCTCTCTCTCTCTCTATAACCACCAAAATGAAAACATTTGTATCACAGGAAACACCAATACTAAAATCTGTATCACAGGAATCACTAATATAAAAAATTTGTATCCCAGGAACCACCAAAATGAAAACTTTTGCATCACAAGAAACACCAATATAAAATATACCACAGGAGCCACTAATATGGAAACATCTGTATCACAGGTAATACCAATATGAAAACATCTGCATCACAGGAAACATCCATATAAAATGTATCATAGGAACCACCAATATGAAAACATCTGTATCATGGAAACCACCAATATGAAATCACTATCACAGGAAATAACCATATAAAATGTATCATAGAAACCACTAAAATAAAAACATCCGTATCATGGGAACCACCAATATGAAATCACTATCACAGGAAATAACCATATAAAATGTATCATAGGAACCACTAAAATAAAAACATCTGTATCATGGGAACCACCAGTATGAAATCATCTATCATAGGAAATACCCGTATAAAATGTATCATAGGAACCACCAATATGAAAACATGTGTATCACAGGAACCACCAAAGGGAAAACATCTGTACCATATGAACCACCAATATAAAAAATACATCACAGGAACCACCAATATGAAAACATCTGTATCACTGGAAATTTCCATATAAAATGTATCATAGGAACCACCAATATGAAAACATCTGCATCACAGGAAACACCAGTATTAAATGTATCATAGGAACCAACTGATGTGAAAATATCTGCAAGAAAGGAAACATCCATATAAAATGTATCATAGGAAGGTTCCATCAATATAAAAACATCTGTATCACAGAAACCACCAATGTGAAAACATCTGTATCACAGGGACCACCAAAGTTAAAATATCTGTATCACATAAAATACCCATATAAAATGTATCATAGGAAGGCAATATGTTTTACCTGTACAACCTATTTTTGGAAAGTAGACTCTGACTAAACCAGGATGTGCCACTTTACCTTGGTAGACTTATACAAATATGTCTAATTTTCTTAGTGATATTTGTTGTTCAACTATTAGATTCACTGCTCCTGCTACTTCTTATAGAGATCTACCACCTCTTCTACTTCTACTAGTACTACTACTACTGCTGCTACTACTACTACTCCTACTACTACTACTAATGAAAATTCCGTATCTTTGTTACATAGTCCTCATTTGTAATGGTTTAAATTTGACATCACTTTGTCTCACTACAAGACCACTAAAGCTACAAAACTTAGTATAGTTGTAGACTTTTGTTGTAGTTGTTGTTGTTTATTGTTGTTTAACGTCCAACTCAAGAATCTTTCACTCATATGGAGACGTAACCAAATGCCGGTGAAGGGCTTCAAATTTTGGCCAATGTTCGGCACTTACGGCCATTGAGCAGTGAGGGTTCTTCAACGTGCCGACACCTACTGTGACACGGGACCTCGTTTTTACTGTCTCATCCGAAGGACAGGAAACCAACCTGTCACCGACTGGACTCGAACTCACGACCTCACGATCAGGAGTCGAGCGCGCTACCGACCGAGTCAGGCCGGCTCAGTATAGTTAGAGAAGATGGCACCGATAAGTACAACTGACAACTCATCTAGAAACACTGCGGACAGTTATCGTTTACTATTAAAAAGAAAAACAAAATGCGAAGGAATAAACAGAATTGTTTTAAATAATTATATTGGAACTCCTCTGCATCGATTTATCGTTATTATAGCTGCGATTCCATTAGAATTCACATTTATAACAATATATTAATAAACAAAATACATAAGGATTCCCATTTCCAAAAATAAATACGTGTATTTCACAATAGACTACGTTCCAAAATTAGAAAGTAATAAAATTGACACATTGCAACATAAAAATAATTGTTTTCACTCTACAAGAATCGTGGAAACGCAGACAGATATAGCACGAGATCCACATCTTTAAAACGTTTTTGTTCATGCATCAAAAACGAATGTTATGTACTTTGAGGCTTTCTCGCTGGGAACTAAACTGTGTGCAAGATTAATAGAATCATTCATTATAACGTGTGTGGGATAGTGAAATTCCATTCAGGGGGCAAGATTCGCTGTCTAGGACGAGGCTCTCTTTCTTACAGTGAATCCTGGCCCCGAGGTGGAATTGCAATGCACCTATCGAGTTTTATATGATGAATGTTTTTTTTCTCACATTATTTTATCTGAAATATTTTACTTTCGTCGTCCTTAGACATAGCACGAATCATAAAAACGGGTTGAAATTCATTTGCGGGTGATCTTTATACAACCTGCATGTAGTGCTAGTCAAGAAATGAAAAGTAGTAATTAGGGCTTTTTCAGAAAATGTGGAAAACCCTATTGTTATTGTCGTGTTTATTCTTACCATTATTTTTTTTGTCACCAAAATTTAGCGAAATAGACACATTCTATTCAAAATCTCTTTGCGTCATCTTCTGAGGACCCAGCTAGCAAGTTTTTGGGGGTCGACCATGTTAGACACTTTAGGGACCAGGACTATTTTTGAAGTTTTTCAAAAAGCCTCTACATTACAAAAACTATTCATGTTGTGCATCGAGATTTAGATTCTCCTCATTTAAAATATAATCAATGAAACAACAATTCCTGAAATACTAATACATGTAATGATTTCAATAACTTCCGTGATGTATTATTTCTTTATTGCAGACGATATTTGTTTACGTTTTAAAAGAAGCACCATTTGGGGCGTAGTAATACATAATGTAATACAGAAAAATCCGCACTACTGTCTTACTCTGGACAAACCTATCTAAAACTGGTGATAATGTGAGAAATGGTATTTGATATGTGGTCGAATGATTCATGTTCTGAAGTCAAAGAATGACCCCTTCCATTGATAGGTAAAGGTCCACTGGACACAATGCTACTGAAACATAATTTTTATATATTGTAATTTACAATATGAAAACGGCTGATTCATGGATTTTAATGTCTATTTTAAAGCTACAATGCTCCAGTCAAAGTATCAGAGGAAACATGGCTATAGATAAGTAATTGGTTCAAAATCCACCTTGCATTTGATTGATTTTCACCTTTTGGTTATTATGTAAAAGGTATTTTTAAAAATAAAGTTAAGCTTAAGCAGTTATTTTGATAGTTTGACTGAGACTCCAAAAGACCTCAAAGTCTCTTCCTATCCTGACTCTTACAAGAATGATGTCCGTCTTTATCTAGATAAAGGAACAGCTTAATATAGTACAGATAAAGGAACAGCTTAATATAGTACAATTTGTGTACAAATCAACCTCTGTTTTATAAAGACTACCTCCCTATAAAGACTGATTTCTTATTTCTCTTCGGGGGTCTTTATATACAAGTTTCACCGTATGCAAATTTGATTTCTGGTCGGCAGAGGACTTTTCTGTGTCACCTGATCCTATATCTTTATCTTTTAGGTCCATATATTTGTCCAATATTCTCCATGTTTCTATATCTTCTTATATGGACTCGTTGTTAACACTGCTATCTTTTTACATCTTTGTTTTCTGTAGGAATTTTTGTGTTTTTACGTTAGCTGCCAACATAGGTTTTCATGTTGGTGAGGAAATCTAGCTTAGTCATTTTCTCTGTATATGTACACGGGAAAACAATATATTGTTAATTACAAATCTCCCGATTAAAGGATGAATCCAAACTGTTTCTTTAGTTTTACTCTGATTAAAATTGAAGATGTTTAAACAGCTTCAAGTACATTATTAACGTCATTAGCCCAAAAGACATTCTGTCTCGCACGTCACCTGGTTTCAGTAATTTCAGTATTTTGATTTTCTGTGTGGGTATATATTTTATAAACACAAATAATTCACAGAAAATCTTAGTGTAACTTTATCATCATACGTATTACTAAGGGATTTACTACAAAAAATGCATTACATGATTAAAAATAAATACATTTTACACTGTGTGAACAAATAAATGAAATTTTATAAAGTTCTGTGAAAAGCACAATTACACTTAAATGGAACCCCTGTGACTAAAACTCGTATGATTTTCGCTTGCCATTCATGGGTAGAAGTCCCATCATTTAAACTTTCTAGGTAGTCCCTTTAACTTCGACCTATCGACGTTTTACCGTTACGGTTATTCCAAACTTACAATACTTTTCATAATAATAGTTCAATTTAAAAGGTTCGAACCAGTGTTCACTATAGGAATGTTTTATCTAATCTGGTATGAAGCTCCCCTTCACGATACAATAATTATAAGAGGTTAAATTGACATTATAATAATTGTTTTTTCAAATCTTGCCTTTGAAATTGTGAATAATTTTACATGTAATTAGTGAACTCATACCATAACTTGTTAGATGTACGAGGGCCTTCTTTATTTTTCAGGTTAGTTACGATTATCTGTTGGTAGCTACTGTACAAATCAGAAAATTAAGAGTGCTGATGATGTAGCTGTCTGCCTTTCACCTGTCTTCTTATTTAAAGGTGAGTATGTTAGTGTTGCACTCACATATACTACAAGTTAGTGTTACATCAAATAGGGTATTGACGTCATACAGTCAGATGATAAACATATTAATGAACCCTCACATTGACAAAATCTGTACGACCAGCAAGTCTGTTCCTGATAAAGTGAGGTTTTAGCCACCTTAAGATACGTCATTAAGACGTGTTGGCTATCACCTTGAGCTTGTTAATACAATATTCTCACTTTTTATTCCAGCAAGTACAGATCGAATGATAATTCGCTTTTCTACATGTATATGTCTAACCGTTTTTGGGAATCATATGATCAATTTGAACACATGGTTATTTTGATTTAATAGGACCTTATATAACCTAATTCTAGAGATATGGTAAATGAACAGTTCAAAACGGTACAATCGGTGCAAACACGTAGGTTATCTTCATACATAACCATTACATCTATACACTTCTAGTATGACACGTCAAGTGTCTCGATATTTGATGAATGATATGAATACAACACTCTCTCTCTCTCTCTCTCTCTCTCTCTCTCTCTCTCTCTCTCTCTCTCTCTCTCTCTCTCTCTCTCTCACACACACACACATATATATATTAAATAGTGGATACATAACGTCTATTTTTTTATCTTGGTATATTACCTTCAATTGATTAGCTATGTTTATTTCACAATAGATATTGACTTATTTGTGGAGAATGTTTTGATTTATATAAAGTCACAATTTATTCGAAATGTCTTCATTTTTTGTTTATATGTGTTTAAGTTAGAAATATGCATGGGAACTTATAGTCTCCAAATTGAAAATATATCACAAGCATCGACCATTTTTCGTTTTTTTTTTTTTTTTTTTTTTTTTTTTTTTTTTTCATTTTTCGAGCTTTTACACAACAATTCCTCACACAGATTCACTTCTATTATATGAAACTCCTTTGTATAAAAAATGGAAATCGCAGATATAGATATTTAGTGTAAGGTCATGAAGAAGCATATATTGTAAAGGAACACATTCCAATAACAAGTACACTGAAGACAATATTTTCAAGATGTTGGAGTTACCATGCTAGCAAAGTGTGTCCCTCTCCTGACTGACATCTTCTTGTATTCATATGAAGCGGAATTTATACAGTCTTTGCACTCTACAAGAAATAAACAGCATCTCTAAGTTCAGTTTTACTTACAGGTACATCGACAACGTCCTATCCATAAATAATCCAGACTTGATTATCCTGCTACCAGAAGTCCCCCTTAAAGAATGTTAGATACTATTAGTACAGTGACTCCCTTTCGCCAAGTTTGACCTTTTCACCGCGTGTAGCATGAGAACGGGGGACGTTGACTTTTTTCGGATACCCTTTTTCATCCTATTTGGGATTCGCAATTTTCTTCCTTTTGAAGCCTGACTAATAGACTTTGGAGTTTCGCATATCCATTCATTTTACTTGAATCAATGTGAGATATACATGTGTATGCGTAAACATTTTCTCATTTGTTGCTGAAGTTGGCAAGCGTTCCTGAAGATTCGTGTCATTTGTATGGAACCAAAGCCCACCCTCGTAAAAAATTGTCTCAAATCTAAAACTTAAACTCAAATTCGAATCAGCTAATCCAGAAATCCAATTTGGTAATCAAGACATGTTAATAGTATTCTCTGAACTGCTTAATGACAGTGGGCTGCCTTTTTCTGATGATAACTCGCTGAAGACAGACATGGTTTGGCGACCAAATTGAACAGTCTATTTGAAAAGGAATAAGAAGTCTAACAGTAATTAAGGTTAAAGAGGAATGGTGTACATGGACACTTTTAAACAGTATAGTAGGTATAAACATCATGCTATAATCGCTTTGCCGTATTTCTAAATATCAATGTTAGTAAAATGTCACCAAATATATCTGTCAAACTGTGTATATATACCCTTGAAAGCCAATAGCTCCAATCGCTAAATGTCAACCATTCAATCATATTGTCAATCTCTCACATGATTATATCGACCGTCGAAGTCGATTTGTCAAATAGCCATGCCAACTCGTCTAACGATAAAGCCAACTTCTGATAATTGTTGAATGTAAAATGTATATACAATCTAACCTCAGGAGCTGAAAACACCCGATCGTCGGACAACCACCTATAAAAAAGACATGAATGCAACGACTTTTGATCGGACAGGTCACCCTTCCATCAATTCTTTGGCATTATGCAGGCATTGTCAGTTTGAAAATGATTAATTTTCATGCCTCCAATCTAAACTTTGCTTACTTCATCGATACCCGGCAGCAAAGCCAAGTTTTACAAATCTGAACCGATACGACAAACCTCACTAAACCTATAACGGAAGTTGACGTCACACGACCACATTTTAATGTTCACCCTCAAAATATTATTTTAAAGACTTACATTAATGAAATATTTTGTTTTTTGATTTTCCTAGGTATTTGTCCGACGGTCGGGTGTTCCTAGCTCTTAACCAATTCTAGCCTATCGTTTCAATTCATTTGTCGGCGTTTAGAAATAAAGATGTCAGTTTAGTTTGTTAGATAATCAAGACTCTTTCTAATGTCTTTTTAACCCCCAAATTCATTTGGATTTTTCAAAAAGGTGCGCATGACAATTGGAATTTCTGGTGGTGCATCTGTTTAGTCATTGGCGGCAGTATTTCATTAAACATCAGTGGATCCAGGGCTTTTTAAGCGACAGAAAACAGGGTGTAGCGGCGGAGGGTGAAACATCTAGCTTTGTAGACGTGGAGTCTGTTGTCACTTGAGGGTCGGTGCTTGGTCCCAGCCTGTTTCTCTATTATATTAATGACATTCCATTGAGCATCAGATCTAGAGTTCGTCTATTTGCTGATGACACCATCATGTACCTGACAATATATCTCAGGAAGATAGTGAACACCTTTAGACAAACTAGCCCAATGGTAAGGTACCTGGATGTTGAACTTCCACCCCAACAAGTGCAACGTACTTACCATCTCTAAGAAAAAGAAAATCATCAAGAGGGAATATATGCTACATTCACACATATTAGGGCAAGTGACATATGCCAAATATTTAGTAGTCACCATCACATCGGATCTGAAATGGAATATGCACATCTTAAAAATTTGTAAAAAGGGTAATAACATTATCATCTTTCTGAAGAGGGTCCGGAACATCAAGTGCATACAAGTCCCTAGTCAGACCTGTCCTAGAATATGCATGCACATCATGGGATCCTCATCAGTGTAAAAACATCAACAAGTTAAGAGATGGAACAATGGCGGGCTGCCAGATACGAGAAAAACAACTACTCCTATCAAAGTCCAACATCTGTTACTGAAATCATGGAAGAAAGAATGTGAAACACTTGAGGAAAGGAGAAGAAATGTGAGAGGAAGGTGTCTGTATAAAATCAGTAACAATCATGTTAATATAGATGCCACAAGTAAGTTGCTACCACCAACACGCCACAGCAGGAATACACTCGCCAAATTATACCAAATCCCTTCCTGTAACACCAAGCAGCGAAAGGAGTCTTTCTAATCAAGAACCACCCGGGATTGGAATGCACTGCCTACCAGCACTGTGGATGCCAATAGTCTTGATTCCTTCAAGTCTCACTTGGCCGCAAAATAGTGCTATTCTGAAACATTTTTTAAAAATGGCATTACATTAGAAAATTGTGTTGATTTGTTTTTCATAATTTGAAGTTTATATATTTCCATACAATCATTAAATAAATAGATACATGTTGAAACGATTCTATTTAATTTATTTTTGAATTTAAATCATTGTTTATATATTTTTAAAATAGGTACCTTTGATTTAAATATTTAATATGTAAATCTCATGATCCCATATGTCTCTGTTGTTTTATTATTCAGACATGAATGATTGGTGTGTCTAAAATTTACATTGTTGCACATCTATGGCAAGAACACTCACATTGTAAAAAGAAAATTTACCTTGAAATAAGATATCGACATATATATATATATATATATATATATATAATTACTATGGTGAGTAGATTTGAGGGTCTATATATTTACTATAATGAGTGGATTTGAGGGGCTATTGATTTACTATAGCGAACAGCCACCAGTGGACTAGAGGAGTTATAGGTTTACTATGGACTTGAGGAGCTATGGGTTTACTATATCGAGGATCCATGAGTGGAATTGAGGAGCTATAGGTTCACTTTAAGCCTGTGGGGCCATAGCTTTACTATAGTGAGGAGCCATGAGTGTACGTGAGGAGCCATAGCTTTACTATAGTGAGGAGCAATGAGTGTACGTGAGGAGCCATAGCTTTACTATAGTGAGGAGCCATGAGTGTACGTGAGGAGCCATAGCTTTACTATAGTGAGGAGCCATGAGTGTACGTGAGGAGCCATAGCTTTACTATAGTGAGGGGCCATAGCTTTACTATAGTGAGGAGTCATGAGTGTACGCGAGGAGCCATGAATGTACGTGAGAAGCCATAGCTTTACTATAGTGAGGAGCCATGAGTGTACGTGAGGAGCCATAGCTTTACTATAGTGAGGAGCCATGAGTGTACATGAGGAGCCATAGCTTTACTATAGTGAGGAGTCATGAGTGTACGCGAGGAGCCATGAGTGTACGTGAGGAGCCATAGCTTTACTATAGTGAGGAGCCATAGCTTTACTATAGTGAGGAGCCATGAGTGTACGTGAGGAGCTATAGGTTAACTATAGTGAGGAGTCGTGGAGAGCTTGAGTTCTCTTGAGACATCTACTGTTGTCTACGTGACGGGTATATCGGGCGATCTCGACCCATTTTTAACTCGTCTCGGCTTGTACTACGTTTTACGTGTTTGATAATTTATTTGAACACACATTTTATCATATTCTCGACTATATATCAGAGAACAAAAATAATCATTGTGACAGCTTATATCGCTTTAAAGAGCACCCTGAGTGAAAAATGAAAAATTCTGTATTTATAGAATTCATCATTCTAAGAACAACATCGAAATCCCTATCAAAATCGGTGCACGCGTTTTCAAGATATCAGCGAGAAAACTGCAAAACTCACCTTTACGAATGGCTCAAGTAGCCAGAAATGGGTGGATCTTCGTGTGACATCACAACGAGGACTCCAGTTGCGAAGTACGTGCTTCACTATAGGTTTAGTATCAGCGGTGCCTCAGGTGTGGACGGTAGTTAATACACTTGCTGGTTTATTGAGTGACTATATCGTTGAGTACAAAAATGTAGAAATAATTGTTTTTAACTGTCGCAGTCGTGATTTTTGTTTGGGAATTTATTGATTGATCAATAAAGCGAAATTAAGTTGAAACATTTTCCTTGTTAGGCACCGATATTTTTCATAAAGAAAGGCTTACTTTTTTTCATTATTTATGAATCTATGCTTACCTTCATTTGTGTAAAATGGCATAATTGTCATCCATGGTGAACAAATAATTAAAATATAAAGTTAACAGAATTAAAATGTAAAAACAAAATAATTGAATCACTATTTTTTTTATATATATATATATATAAACCGATATCGTAGTAGCAGGTAGTAGTACACCTAAATTGTATGTCATTTTGAAAAGACAACTATATAAAAAGACATATTGTATTGTGCATTTGGCAGAGCAAATAAAGTACATGTATAATGGGAATTGAGAGCAACATCTAATGTAATGAAAATGGAAATTCAACGAAAATGCAACAAAGATTTTTCGCCAGGGTCGTATTTTTATTCACAGTTGGTTAAAGGTAACGTGTCAATTATATAAAGAATTTTGCCCCTCTTAAAATACCGTACGGAAACATAATTATTATAAATTAAAGTTAACGTATTAGTCGTCTTTATAAAAATTAAGTTAAAATGCAGTATTTATACATGTAAATTGTGTTACTCGAAAAAAAATATATCACATTTTTTGTAACGTGTGATATACAAAAGTGTGTTTTCCGAACGCCTATAGGACTAACACAACACCCTATTATTTCGGAAATTAAAAATATTAATTGGGTCCCGAATGGAAGTCGCATTATACTTTCACGCTCGGTTTATTTGTAGACAAAGCAACACACAGAAGTGGATATTTTTTTTTTTTTCAATATAATTTGCATTCCGTCTGAGACACATGATTTATATGATTCTAATGACATATATAGTATTTTATTAGTTAAAACAAAATCAAAATAGATATGCTTACGATTAATTTATCAATAAAAAATCACAATTTTCATTACTGTATCAATTATGATTATTTATTCGATCATCAGTCAGTATTGATTGATTTATTGATTGATTGATTGATTGATTGATTGATTTACAATTTTATTAATACTAAATCAAGCATTATTAAACCATCCGTCCGTAATTGTGACACGTTGAAAAAAAAACAAATTCATGTTCGTTATATGACTGCATTTAAATAAAATGATTTCGTATATTCTAAAAGTGTCAAAATAATGATTTATTCGGTAAATTTTGTTATTTTTACAGCGATAAATATAACTCTCATTTCTGTCCACATTTAATTTCCGCCTAGGCAGTAGTGATTCTAAGGCCATTCCATGACGTCACAGTGTAACTCACAAGTTTGCCGAAAGTGAAATGAATTCCTAATTAGTTTTCCGAAAGCGGGTAGAATCGCTCACTTTGGCGGTCAATATCTCGAGAACGCGCCTACCGATTTAACGTCTGTGACTCCGCGGTCAATATCGACCCCGGTATTTTCGATAACAATTGCTCGTTCCGCATCTCGAGAAAACAACAAAAACAAAACAAATACATAATAAAGCAAAAAAAAACGAAACAAAAATTTAAGACAAAATACTCGTCATTTTCATTTTTTCTATTTAAACTGATAAATAACCATCGTCTTACTGTCGAACAAACTCGTCGGCGCTACTGGGCGGAGAAACACTATTTTTAGCTAATCTTTTTTTCTAGAATCAAAATGCACCTAAATAATTTTTGAAAAGGGAATTTCGTATTTATCGAAATCGATGAGATTTCTGAGCGTACGATTTTCAACCTGGAGAGCATCGGGAGTTTAGTGGACACATTCGACCATGGAATTGAAAGTGAGCCAGAATCGGCATAACACCACACACAGTTTATTCTGCATTAAGATCATCCAGAAGCAATACTCTCAAGTTCCTGTACAACTCAACCCATCCTCTACATCAGTGGGAGAATCGCCAACCATTTTCATCCATATAAATACGACAAAGCTCCGCTAAATGTTCGTCACTTGCAAAATATACATTCTTCGGAACAAACATCTATCTTTTGCTCAGCCGTGTCCTGGAGAAAATTCCATTAGCATTGGTGCTTGGTAGGAAACGTGTACATTACAAGTGGTACTGCCCATGAGGACAATTTTGGTTCTTTGTGTGTCTAATTTGGTGTGTATTCCAAAACAAAGCAAACTCATCGAGATCTTTCTGAAAACAAACAAACAAACAATATTTTTGAAACAAAGGTATTTATTATCTACATTAGGTAAGGTATCTGCAGTATCTATTATACATAACCAACCGAGAATAATACAGGAAACATGATTTTAAACCCTAAGAATAAGTATGTATACCCCGTTTAAGTAGAATTGTGTCGAGAAAAATAATCATTCCATAACCAGGAAGTATAGCGGAGAAATCTCAAGCGGCCGAGCTTACACCGATTTTCTAAATGTCCGACCTCGGCAAAGCATGTGTCATACCTCGCATGTTAGGGACGATTCTATTTCCCAGCAGATTCTCGGACGTGAATCAATAAAGCATCAGTTTCATTAGGAAACCTAATCGCAATAAAAACGCGTTTTGGGTGGATTTTATTCCTTCTCCCAAACGGGTGATAGACATTCACAATAATAGTGTCTCAGATTAATTCTAAAATTAAAATTGCCATAGTGTTAATATAATCTCGAAGTGGTTTTGTATTAGCCCACCATCAAAAGATGGTTGGCTTTTCAAATCACCGAGCGTCTGTTGTTCGTCCGTCCGTCCTTAAACAATTCTTCTAACCGCGCTATTTCTCAGCAACTATACCCGACCGGATTCTCCTTGAAAACTGACATGGAATTGCACCGTGCAGTCCGAGTTTGCGCTTATTACATTTTCAGAGAGACCCGTCTTGGATTTTGGGAATTGAATCTTGTTCTTACTTTGTTATTTCTCAGAAAGTACTGAGGGGATCTTTTTAAATTTGATACTGTAGAATTCCATTTGACCAGATATGCCAGATCCCCTCAGAAACTCGAAGACTACCTTGTCTGTCACCAGTACGTCCATCCTGGATTATTGGCAGTTTCAAGTTTCGGTTCAATTTATTGCTGGAGAAAGAAATTTTTTTATTTTATTTCAATTTACATTCAATATTGAAGACAGAAGAAAAGGGATAAGAAAAAAAGTCTGTTCAAATTATATCTAAGATGTAGAACATTCGATGGTGGGCACTGCCAATGTTCCCATGGTGATCTTTTGTAGTGATAGATTAATCTATTTCTATGCGTGCGGATTTAATGAGATAACGGTTGAAGATATACGAAAAACATTTTTCATACTACTTGCCAATAACTGAAGAAAACAACTGTAACAGGTTTTATCAATCCAATAATCCATCAAATATTCCTTCTTACGCTAAAGAGTACCGGAAAAGGTAATCCACATCCCATTTGGCACACAGTCATTCTTAGGAAATTCCAGAGCATATTTCCGGAGGAACAAAAAAATAAAATTATGAAAAATCCTTGATTTGAAGTGATTCTTCCGTAAAAGAAAGATTCCCTTTCCGTTAAAAACTTTTTCAACGATGGCCGTTCTCTGTCCGAGGTCTCCTCTGATAAAGTATGGACACCCTTCCTTGGTGCGTACGGTTTCAATAACATAACCCGCAACAACCCTCGGGCGTTACTTGTGTGGAAGGCATTTAACCACATAATGCATCGCGAAAATCCGTCAATGCATTCATTGATACAGAGGCCAACTCTCCAAATCCATCAAAATCAAACAAATTTTAATGTTTTATAGTTCAAAACTTACATCATAATTCTCTTATCTTGAAAAAAACCCACAGACAGACAGACAGGAAGACAGACAGACAAAATGACCAATGGAATTGTTTATAATCTAAATGAAAAACCTACATACAAAAATCTTAAATATGTCCTGATTAAATGACCATAGTCATGAATGATAAGAGTTAAAGTATCATCTTTTCTTTCGAGCTACTCTGGATTGTGGCGCCTTTATGAAATACAAAAAGCACCATAGAATGTGCTATCCGAAAAACCAACGCGTTTAAAGATACGACAAAAAATGACGCATTTAACGAATAACTGTCGCGTTTTAACGATGATAAATAACGTGTTTTAAACAAGATAAATTAACGCGTTTTAACGAGATAACAATACAATCGCAATTTTTAACGAGATAAATAACGCCAGTTTTTAACGGAGATAACTAACGCGTTTTAACGAAGAAGAAAATAACGTGTTTTAACAAGATAAATAAACAGCGTTTTAAAACGAGATAACTATCAGCGTTTTTAACACATAAATAACGCGTTAAACGAGATACTATCACGTTTTAATCGAGTAAAAATAACAGCGTTTTAACGAGATAAATAACGCGTTTTAACGAGATAACTAACCCGTATTAGCGAGATAAAGCATCATCTTTTTATTGGGAGCTCCTGGATTGTGGTGCATTTATAAAATACATGAACGTACTTTCCGAAAAACCAACGAGTCGTTTTAACGAGACTAACACTAACGCGTTTAACACGAGATAACTATCGCGTTTTAAACGAGACAAAAATTCATTAACGCTTTTAACGAGATAAATAACGCGTTTTAACAACAGAATAACTATCGCTTTTTACGAAATAACTTATCAGCATTTTAAACGTACATGAATAAACGCAGTTATTCTAACGAGATAAATATAAATTTTTCATCTTTTTACGACAATGACCTCTGAAAAAAATAAAAAGCATTAAAGATTACTAGAAAATATAATAGTAGAGCTTCCGTACTTACCTCCTTTCATATTACTATAAAATATTCCATTATTCAGTGTTAGTGCTGGTAACAGCAGTGTTACACAATGGCAATTATTATAGTAATACTTCTATTTTTTCTTATAGATGCAATTAGACCATTATATGTTAAAAAATTTGTGTCAATATTAGTAGTAATAGGCAGCTCCCTGGCACGCATTTTGAATTTCGCCGCTAGGGGGCGCCACCAGTGCTACTGTTTGATAACGTCATCATGAAAACTTGGCTTCTGATTGGTCAATTCAAATGGGGTTGCCATGGAGTCCGCCTGTGACGATCCATAACCGTAAGTGCGTCATACCGGAAGTAGGTCAAACGGAAGTGAGTCATACCGGAAGTGAGGTCATGTGTCATGGCAATAAGGAGAAAGAGCCAATCGTTTGGCTCAGGAGCGTGTCTATGACGCGGAAGGGAAACGTTGTGGGGCAGCCATCTTGCTAAGGAGCAATGAGAGCCTTCGTTACAAGAGTTGGGTCACTAGAAGTCACTAGAGGTCACGAGAGTTGCACGAGAAGTCAACGGGAAGAGAGTAGAAGTTGCATCGTTTTTTTCCAGTGTTTTTGAGCTGAAGTGAATCTATTTTTAGAAGCCGAAACTTTGGTTTTTCAGTTTTTTTGAGCCTGAGAGTGAATCTATTTTAGAACCGAAACTTTGGGTTTTTCAGGTTGTGAAACCAGTAGTTGTGGCGCCACCGTCGTGAAACTAGAGTTGGGAGGCGCCACCGACGTTAATAGTGTTGCGAGTGCGCATGTGCGAGAAGCGGTAGGACCGAGCCCGACACTGTTAGTCGTCGAGAGTTCTGATTCATGATCTCAAGCGCAGAATGCCTGTAGACCGAGCTCGACTCAAGCTTGTACTAAGTACTTTCATGAGTAAAAGTAAAATGATTGGGTCTAAACATATAGTAATAAAAAATTCCAAACACCTCACACCTATGCTACGGGAGTGTTTTTTTATCTGACGATCGTATGAAACTCTTCGAGCTGCGGAATTGCAAATGAAGCTCCTCAGAGCGTCTAACTGAACCGATACTCTAGTCATGTGACTTTTTTTGGTATTTTCTGTTTCTATTTTAGTCCATGGAAATAATCTTGTCTGATCCAATAAAAAAGAACACCCACACTAAGCTAAAAGTAGTGGATTTTTTCTTATGATGTTAACACCTCGAGCTATCGATCTCAAATGAGTTTTCCACAAAGCAGAACTGAACCTCTCCTCTTAGTCACATGTCTTACTATATTTAACTTTTTATCTCATGAAGTGAATACAACAAAAAACACAAAAAACACCAATAAAGTTTAATGCTGAATATACGCGACTAAATAGTGTGTAGTCACTATTTTTTAAAATCACCGCTACAGAATAACACAAACACAAACCCTGCATACCTTTAGTGAAGGTTTCTTTCCGAAATAACTTTGGTGCCCCTTAAAAGGGCCGTTGAATGTGCTCCGAAAAGCAGAATAAGAAGAGACTCTAAATATCTGTCGAGTAGACGCTCGCCAACGTCCGAAACTTCTCATTCTATTTCTCTATCATCATCGATTTAAGCTGCAGCCTTATGTTTCCGAAGATTGCTAATGCTATCCTGAGCTAAGTACGTATTGTACAGGTCTGGAAGTGAAGTGTCAGGTCCTAGATGGTTCCTTGGTGTATGTGAAGTCGTGTCACAGGGGTCCCTACCAGAATTGATTGGGTTGTGTGGCCTTACTACAATACGTGTCCTCTGTGTCAGAGATGAATTCGCATGTTTCTCTCTTCAGGTTGCAATTTCCATGTCGGATGAGTTTATCCAAGATGATCGAAGCTATACCGAGACTCCAGGCATGTATTAGCTTATAAAGAGTGAATGACGTCACGTATTGATTTTTCCACACGTCTGAACCATCTGCGTCTTTGACCACCTGTTGTTGACACTTGCATCTGAACACATGTTTTTGACACTTGGCATCTGAACAACCTGATTTTGACACTTGGCATCTGAACACCTGTTTTTATGACATATGGCCACCTGTTGTTTGACGAATTTTTTGTCTAGACATCACGACTAGACATTTGGCACACCCTTTTTTAAGACAGATACACTGCACTAACACTTTTAGTATTTTTAATTCTATATGAAAATAAAACGAAATACAATACATCTAGGTTTTATGGACCTATATAACATAAAAACATATACACATGTGATGCTATACCCGTTTGAGAATCTAAACAAGTTCTTTTCTTTTTTTATTATAAATACATGTCTACAGTTACCAGTACTTCATTTTAGCTTGTGCGACCAACGGAAAGCATACCACACGGAAGTCGGCTAATTTACCGAACTCTTGATTTTATTGATTTAATGAAAGACAAAGATCAGGCGAGAAGTCAAAGACATGCTCAGCCAGAGAGATCGCAACGGCGGGTGATGGTCTTTAATGAGCTTTGAGCAAACAGACACTCACCGTACATATAGTGATTACTATGAAGTAGACAACTCTGATTGAGCGTAAATCACGTAAGTTTAAAACGGCAATCGAATGGTACCAAGTCAAAATTTTAAATACATTATCTAAAGAAGCCATACACTTGGTATCGAGGTACATAGATCATATGTTGACTTCTATTAAGAACAGACTACAGTGTGAGATCCGGATAAGATGAGAGTCAATAACATCATCCATCTTTAAAAAGCTGAAGTGTGGGTAGAATTTACAGATGCTAAAGACCTGAATGCGAACTACTCATGAGAAAATTGAGAAAGTGCAACAGACAGTAATGAAAATTTTAGAATCGAAGATGGGTCTGACATCAAGATTTTGACGGGGTTTTCGATGCTGTTCTTAGAATGAGTTCAATAAATACAGATTTTTTTATTTTCACTGAGAGTGCTCTTTAGGCAGTGTCTAGTTAAGCTAAGACAAAGGAAAAAGGACATTTTAAACATAGTTATATCTTTCTTCGTTAATAGATAGGTAGTTAAATGCGGTTTCTATTTGTTCATCAAATTTGGAAGCATATCGTATTTAACTATTGATGACTTCCGTTTGTCTTTGACATCAGTGCTATTTACATTTTGTTCTTATCTGTTCGATGTCCAACTCTATATTTAAAGCAATTGTTTGTGATGTATAAATAAGTCCATGTTAATTTACCACAGCAGTTGACGCAAGATGGATAAAATTAGGGATTGTTTTTCATTTTATTTGAAAAACATTGGGATATAAAAGCAACTGCTCATCGAAAAAAAATCTTTGAAGTGCTGCAAAATGATTTTTTTCCGTGAGAAATAGCTTTTTACCCTAATGGTTTAAAAAAAATGAAAAACAATCCTTATATTTATATATACTACCGACTTTCTGTGAAACTGTAGTGTGCTGAATACTAAATTCATTTGATATAATCAGCGATATATAAAGCTAATATTAGCTTTATATATCGCTGATATAATTGACTTTGCCGGGGTGTTTCCATATGACGAAACAGCTCCACGGCTGTGTAACATGAGAAGTAGTTCTCTTTTCTGTATCGTATACTAATCGGTCCGGCCTCAAAATGCGTCCTACCGGATCGAAAATGCCCGGTTCTCTATAATTTACTGTACCCCTGTGTAAGAATCGGCCAAGCCAAATAATCTGTCCGACCGGACCGAAAATGTAAACAATTTTGGTCCGCCTCAAAGTTTTGAAAGAAGAAAGTTAAATAAGGTAAAATAATTATTCATCAAAGAACTATCTTATAACCGCTGTATTCTACTGAAAGTATGGAGGATTTTAAAAATAATAAGGTATACCAAGCGGTATCAATTTCCCAACATATATCAGATGTTCTTATGTAATGACGTTTGTTTTGTATATTGTTGCTATTCAATAGAATTGATGGTTTATGGTAGAGACACGGTCAGAACAATAGACAGGAAACAGCTGCATGTTGAGGACATCTGTAATCGTATCGGATGTATTGTTTGGATATGTATACATGTGTATGTGTTAGTGTGTGGTGCGTTTTCTGTGGTTATCATTTCTGCCGTAGGTGTATGCCGTTCGCTATTTTTAAAATTGAAATTTATTTGATTAAAAATTCAGTTTAAACGACGTGTGAAAGCAAACATCAGTCCTAATTATGAACATGCATCGTCAAGATAGAGATAAGGCATTTAGTTGGCATATTTACCTTCTTCATTTGATATAATTTTGTATGGTGGTGCTACGTGTTAGATCTACCTATATTTCAATCGAGATGGCAGGCTCTTTATTGTCGCTGGTTTGATATTGTTCAGTGCATCATTTCTTTTAGGGCGATGATATAACGTGGGTAAAATCTCTAAGATTTATTTTCTAACACATACCTACCCCAGTTAAGTGTACAATACATGAATGTTATTGCATTTCTGCTGAAAATATATACCATTTTATAATGTGACAATATATTTATAAAGCTTTCAGAGTATGGTGGGATTACCTTTGCGGGATCATGCAGGCCTAGGTCTTCCATATCACCTGTTGACAGACTTTTTTTTAAAACTGAAACCAATTGCTTTGTTTTGTTATAGTTGCTATCACGCGTTTTAATATATGGGTGGGTGTTATTTTAAAAAAGAACCCCCACCTTCCTGAAAAATCTGGAACATAAACTTACGAGGCATAGTTAGTTTTGTTTCATATTCATGTACCACCATATACAATTATATCAAATGAAAAAGGTAAATAGATCATCTTTATTTTGCTAACTATATGTTTAATCTCTATCTTGCCGATGCATATTCATAATTAAGATTGAATTTTGCTTTCACACGTCGTTTAAATTGAATTTTTAATGAAATTAAATTTCAATTTAAAAGATAGCAAACGGCACACACTCTCTACAGAAATGATAGCGACAGAAAACGCACACGCACTAACACATATAGAAAACAAAGCATTCGATACGATCAGCGATGTATAAAGCTAATATATATCGCTGATACGATTACAGACGTCCACATACGTCCTGTCTGTTGTCCTTATAGTGTCTCAGGTATACTACCTACCATAAACTATTAATTCTTTTAGATAATAACAGTATAAAAAAGACGTCATTACATAATGTTGGGAAATTGATAACGCTTGTAAAACCCTCAGTAGGCCTTCTTTCAGTAGAACACAACGGTTAAATATGATGTCTATGATGAACAACAGAATTTTTACCCTATTTAACTTTCTTTTTAGAGATTTTACCCGTACCAAAAATGTTAACATTTGCATTGGGCAATTCTTTTCTGACACAGTTAACTCCCCACCACCGGACGGACACATTTCGAGCCCGAACCGATAATTATACGACACCGAAAATACTAAATTGAATAAAGTTTATTTTATTTTTTTCGTATCATTTTGAAAGAAACTAGTGATGTGAAAAATCTGCAATACTTATTCTGGTTTGTGGTTATTAATATTTGACCGCTCGGTGGAGGAGAGTTAACTGTGTCAGAAAAGAAATGACCAGTGCAAATAATGTGGTTAGCGTTGTTTTACAACAAATTTCCGTTTGAATTCTGATATCTTATCAATGGAATATACCACAGCAACTATTTTGACTAAAGAGAAGGGAGACAGCCAATATTCGTTCATGACAACTAAAAGTAGCCAACATTTTAACCAATCAGCTGGGAAATGTCGTGATGACTACTTCGTAACTATTTAAGCATACTAGTACTGCAGTATAACCTACTAGCTAATCCTTCAAATCAATTGAAACCGAAGAAAAATGTGTATTATGTTCTGAAATAACAAACTTTTATTAGTCTGTTTAATAGTTAATTCTCGACACCTTCGTAATGGAAACCCCGTATAGGCCTATATATAAATAGACCCATGTGTTATGTAGGTCAATTCATTATTTATCAGCTGATCATATGGGCCCTATATTTCACTATGAGCACAACTGATGCTCGGCATTGACATTGCTGGTTGTGAGAAAACAAGATGGGCCTCAGAATAAGCAAGGGTTGCAGATGAAATGGAAGATTGAGCCGATTTCACATAATGTTGGTGACAAAATGTTTCTGACAGGAATACAGGTGAAGGCAAAGCATCCTGTTCATCAGAGATGCTTAAAAGTTGCACTAGGCCTAACTGTTTTTTCTGTTCAACATACAAGTTGCGATTGTAACAACGACATGTGACCTGTGATTCTGGTCATAACAGGACCTAAATCTATCGCGTTATGGGCCTGTTGTGTGTTGTGTAGTAATTGATTTCGCTCAATTTTGTTTTTCCCCATAATAATTTTGTTTTTCCACCATAATAATTCTACTCAACCCCCCTAAACAAAAAACAACCCTCCACTAAAATTTTCTCCATTAATTTTTTTTCCTAATGATTCAATCGATAAATTTTCCTAAAAAAATTATAAGCATAAAAATGTTTATAAATCTACCATACAATAGAATTTCATTTTAGAAATTAAGTTTGTTGTGTATCAATTGATTTGGCTCAAATTTGCTTTTCCCCATAATAATTCTGCTCAACCCCCTACACACAAACACCGCTCCAACGCAAAATCATTCTCCACCATAAAACTAGGTAAAAACGTCCCTCCATTAAATTTTTTTCATAAACGGGGCATAAAAACGTCCCTCCACTAAAATTTTCTCCACTTTTTTTATATCTAATGTTAAGATAAGAATAAATATTTTTAAAAAGATGGCAGAAACTAACCAACCTTATGTCCGAAAATTGGAAATCTCTTCCACACGAAATGAAATTAGAGATTTTTTCGAAGTTACCTGTTTCCCAATTGAAAGCATTAGATCTTCCTAATAAAGACGCTTGGTGTATCTACAACCTTAAATGGCCTTGCGAAAAATGGAACGAAGATAGAGATTGGATCGTATCTCTCGAACGTAGGGATTCTTGGGAAGTATTTCATGAATATTACATTTATAATTCGTTTCAATGGGACGAAAAAGTATATTGGGTAGAAATGGCAAAAGTAGGAGGGGATATATCGGAAATTGATAGGCAAGAGGTCTACAAAGGTGATGATGATACATATACGGAACATATGATGTGACTTAGAAAATATGTTACTATTCCTGAAAATCAAGATTATGACAAGTCCTACCATAACAACTATATGAAATATAGAGAAAAAGAGTTTTTTAAAGAAGAGCTGTTGAGTCTCCTTTTGGATACTGTTCATGTTAATGAATTATTAGATATAATGACTCCAATTGTTTCTTAATACACGGTTTCTACTATTCTCGATTGGTATTGGGATTTTTTAAATAAGAATAGGGCGAATGATATTTATTTCTGCACTCATAGAATTTGGTTGTTATTACAAGACGCTCAAAATGATTTAAAAAGTTGTACGGACTATGGAGTACTAATGTTTTATGACAGTTTGAGCATGATTGGTATACTTTCAAGGACTAGGAATTTTGCTACCTGGCTAAAAATACCCGATGCTTGTAGAAAAATAAGTGATGATTGTAGAAAAATATCAGAGAAATAGATTAAACGTTAATTTTTTAAAAAAATATATGTGAAAAAATTATTGAAATGACTTAAAGAAAATCGTATCTACAGATAAAAGTAAAATGGCATACGTATCAATCGAGAATTTTGATGAAACTAAATTATTTATGGGACAACACCAAGTGAACAATTATAGCATGTCCTTCATATATTTTGAGGAGAGCAAGGACGTGAGTGATGAAGAAAAATTTATTGCGATGATTGAGAAAATTACTCAATTTATTCGAACAGAAATGGTTAAAATTTCTCCTGAATTGGAAAAAGCAGGAGTGAGAAAGGTACCACTCAATCTAGAAAATCTTAATATTTCAAAAGTATAGTAAATCGAATGCTTCTCCATCAAGCTATGCGAAGGTGATCATTGAAAAAAGCAGATACTTTCTAAATCTACATGAAAACCAACGAAGAAGGATGCTAAAAAGAAAGTGAAGAATGGTCTTGTTGATGTTAATATAGAAAAAGTAATCGGAAGTTTAAAAATTGATAGCGTTTTCATTAATTCAACTAACGAGTCTATCTTCTGATTTGAATATTGAAACTGACAGTGATTCGGAGGAAGAGGAGGAATGCTGATTTAAATGAAAAATAAATTATCAATAAATTATTTTCGAAGAGCGGTCTACCATCTTGGCCTTTTTTTCTACCTCGGGTTTTACTTCAGACATACTTTTAAGATCCTTTTTCATACTCCTATATTTCTCTAGCTCGTTGGAAACATGCCTAAATTCAACCTCTGATATTTGTCTATCCGTCATAGCCTTACTAATTAAATCTTGAACACTATTCAATTTCGCTTCAGCGAGGTTTTTCAAGGGATCGTGTTTCCTCATTTTTTTTATAATAGTCGTCGAACCCCTTTCAGTGCAATTCCAACGCTTCCGCATATAAGTGCCACGAGTTGAAGAGGTAATGCCATAGGAACTGCAAAACCTATACCACTAACGATGATACCTCCAGATATTAACGAAGTATCTACAACATCTGTAGCGCAATCCTCTTTTATTATTTTTATATAAAGTTCGGCGAGTCTCGATTTCTCTTCTAAAATTTGTTTCGATTTCGCCGATCCTTTGCAGTCTATAATTTTGACCGCTATCCCTCACTCGACGATTCAAGTAAGGGGTATAAATTTTTTTCATTCATGTTTTTGTTTCAAATTTATTTTATTTTTAATTTACGGAAATCAACCCGCTGATACTCCCGTTTTTAGAAGTTTTATTAGCGGTGAAATCTATGACATCTACTTCCCGCACTTCTAAAGGAGGATTAACTGTTATAAGACCCGATGATGTATAACTAGTTTTTTCCACGTTATTTAATTTTACGGTTACATCTAAATCATCCACTAACCCTAATTTTATGAAATGACCAGAAGCTAATATCATATATCCTTGAGATTTCCTTTTTCCTTTTCGACATTCCATCTGAAAAGTATGATTTATCCTTCTCATTTTTAGAAGATAATCTATATCTTCTCGAATCTCTTCCCTCAGTTCTTCTCTGAATTCTTCTTCTTCCAGATCTTTGTAAAAATACCCACTCATAGACATGTTTTATATTTGACATTTTTTTAAATTCTAAAACCACGTGAATCGGATAACCGTGATTATCGATCGCTACCCTGTTTTCATCCTTAATCTCCAAACATAATTTCATAATTATATCACGTTTTAATTTGACGAATTCAGGTCGTTCAAAATCAACACACCATAATTCGGAAAAATTAGCCTTTGGCCACGATATGCTCTTGACGAGTGCTGGATTGTCCATCATAAAAATACCCTCTATCAACGTCTTTGCAATGAAACTTTATAAGTTTTAAAGGGGATAAATCTACATGTTTGTCGATTCGATCATATGCGTCAGTCCGGGGTCTTTCGACTATTCTCCAGTAAATCCTACCATGGTAGTCAGTTCTGGAGGAAGACAAAGACGTTCTCCTGGTTTCATGTAAATTCATAATTTGGAAGTACTTTTATCAAGAATTATTTTATGAGTATTTTAGAGATAAGATTTTTTATGTATTTGTACGTATAATACCCCGCTTCGATGTTTATAATTTTATTATAATTTTGACCAATTTTTCCATATCCATACCTTATATCCTTTTTTATATTATACAACCCGTTCCACATATGGATGGTTTTTACGCCACGTGCCAATCACCCGAGGTATTATTTATATATTGTGTTAATTTTGCATGTTCCTCGCGATTTGTTATTAAATGATACATATTAATAAGTACATAATTAAAAATGTCAAATTTCATGAAAACGACGCGCCCAATTGGTGCTTAATATTCGAATAAAAAAGATCTTAATTTAACATCTTTTGATGTTTACGTCTCAGAGACTAATCATTTTCACGCTTCCTTCGAAGATATTTTCATAAAATACACCATTCCTGGAGCTGGAGATGAAAAAGTTAAAAAGTTATTAGTAGATGGTACTTCGATCCTATCACTTTTTGGAGAAACCAACTGAATTTTGCGATTTGGTGTGCAACGAGTGGTTGTGGAGTTTCCATTGAAAAAACGATGGCGGGCGATAATTTGTCAAAATCTTAATTTAAATTTCATATTTATTTTCAGATACGAAGATTTTTTAAGGAAATGTCCTGTCCATTGCCTAGCGATCCAGATTTTAATCTATACGATAATAATGTTGATACATCTGCCTATAAAAGAATATGTAGAGAGTTTGGTGTACCTTCTGAAACTGATTGGAAGATTAAGGGTACTATTTTTGGAATTTATAAAACAAAGTGGTCAACTTTTATTTTGGACAAAGTAATAGATTGGTATACTTTACCAGGAGCAGTAAGAATCGATGAATGGATAAGAACTTATGTCTGGGCTATTTTAGGTGCTCAAGCTGAAGCACGGTCTTCCATAGTAAGTGCTACCCCTACAGGACACGATGCTCAAGAACAATTTTTTGTTCTTGTGGTAGATGCAATATACAGGCCTGTGGATCTGCCTACGGACATAGCACGTTATGGAAAAAAAAACATTAAATTTTGCACAAAGTAAAGTAGATTATGTCTTTTTTCCAGTATTATACATGGCACCTAGTAATATGATATTGAATATTGGAAAACATATTGAAGATTATAACAATAAAATGGTTATTGCACCAAACGATGCCAAAATTGGTCGAAATAAGGAATGAATCCTACAAAGTTTAAGACAATAACTTTCACCATAGATGAAAAACCGCCCATTGAAAAGACACCGCCATAGATGAAAAAACACTCATAAAAAAGATACAGATCACGAAGATCAAAAGTCTGCCATCTTTTCATTCTCATTAATGGCTTTTAAATACGTTACTAAATACCATACAACCATCATTTCAAGCACCCAAAAATGTTCACTCAACCATACA
Organism: Atrina japonica; assembly: GCA_030159075.1. Taxonomy (NCBI): domain Eukaryota; kingdom Metazoa; phylum Mollusca; class Bivalvia; order Pterioida; family Pinnidae; genus Atrina; species Atrina japonica. The sequence goes on from BROG01000097.1 coordinate 322,411, forward strand.
GCTGTTTTTCCCGAAGTTGATAGGAACCATGATACGATAGATCCTAATATACCTGGTAACGCAGCTCCAAAAGTAGATGCTAGCTTTTTTAACAGTTTACCAATTGCATCTAATTGTTTTTTCATCCATTCGTTCAATCCACCTTTATCTGATGGTGGTGATGGTGTTGGAGCAGAGGATTAACCATGGTTCCAGGTATTAACAATTCTACCAAAAAACCCAACCCTCATACCAATCGCAGCTAATATACTAAAAATAGTGACACCTAGTTCCCTGAACAAATTCGCGATTCTTTCTCTCAAGGGAAGTTTTTCATTTTATAAATTGTGAATACTTTCACGTACAGTACTGAGGTTCGATTTTAGTCGTCCATTTAAAATGTCTATGATTTCTTTCACACCATATAAGTCGTATTTCGCCATTCGAATTTCCCTCTCGATGTGATCTTTGTCATCGGGATTATTTTTTAAATCTTCTTCAATTGGTTTATGGTTCTTTCTAAGCTGTCTCCTTCTGATACTTACGCGATTAAATATACACGAATTCTTCTCAAGGATTTATCAAGTCCCATCAATTCTCTCAATGGAAGTTCTGAGTTTATGAAGTTTGTACTGATTGAGACATTTTTTCAATTCTCTCAGTTCACCATATGTTCTTTTAACATGTGTTTCATCCCTCGGTTCAGGTAATTGTACAAATTTTAAAATTCTTCTATCTAATTCATCAAGCTCATTTAAAGCTTTTTTTACTTTTTTCATCTTTATCTTCAATCTCTAATGCACCAATAAATTTAGCACCATAATTACGTTCCAAAGTATTTTTGCATTAAATTTGGAGCGGTCATCTTCATGCGTTAATGTACACTATTCCATTCCATTTTTAGTTTCCGCTTTCACCCATAAATCCCCCCACTTCGAAGTTATGAAATCCAGATTGATTAGATCTTTTCTAATAGAATTTTCATTTGCCCATTTTTTTTACTATCATAGACTTTTGTTGATCGTTTGCTACATAATTATTTTCTAAGCCAGATGGTAGATCTTTAAAATCTACATTTAAATATGTGCTAGGAATTTAAAGTTCATCAAGACGCCTTTCCTGAACCGTCTATCATTATTTTCATCCCTATCATCATCGTTAAACGAAGTTTCTTCTTCATCCTCGTCAACATTGTCGTAAACCGATTTATTGAAATCAGGCATTCATAATTATCTGCCATTTTATCAAATTCAAAAAATATTTATCTATTTATAAAAATGAATATTTACTGTAGTAAAATGGATCCCGACCGTCAGTTGAGGATCCCACATGGTATGAAAGGAATTCAACAAAGCGTTGTCATTTCTCGTAATCCATCTACCATCTCGGAAAACGAAACCTTAACCATTCCATTTCCTAATTTGGGAGAAATGACGTCATCGTCCCTGGAACTACAAAAATAACCTTTCCTATCGAGGCGGGAGTGGATGGTGGAGACATCACGAGCTGTTTTTAACAATTTAGGACGAAATATCGTAAAGAAACTAGAGGTAAAGATGAGTGGTAATACTATTTTATCCGTCGATGATGCAGATAGGTGGCTTGTTTTTAAAGATCTGTGGCTGCCCGATTCCGAACGTCGAAAAATGATATATCAAGGAATTCAAGGTACGTCCTTGAATATCAGTCGAACACGATCTGTTCCAAAACTTCCTCGCGGTGTGGGTGAAATATATGAAGTTGCAATAGCTTACGGAAATCGATTTTGCATTCCTCTAGATTTTGAAACACAGGAACCCTACTACATCACTTTTAATGATTTTGAAAAGGTTGTCAATAGGCTGAGGTTGATAAAGAGGTGAGTTATACCATTAGTAACATTTGTCTCGAATTCGATAAAGTGACGGATCCTTCATTGGCAAGAAGCATAAGATAGAGAGTATGCTTCGATATAGCAAATCAATTATGAAGGAATGCGATAGTATCCTCAATTATCAACTTAATACACCTGTAAGGTCTTTATCCAGAATTCTCTTTTTATTCAAAGATATGACAGAAAAATATTGAACATTTTTACAATCCAAGAGTCAAAAAGGTTGAAGTTACAATAGAAGGTCAACCGAATCAGTTATACAGTCAAGGTATGAGAGCAGTGTGACGAGATTAAAAAATGGTTTGCTCAAGGCAGAAATAGGGATCCACGAGTTGGCCAAGTAGTGACCGAAACGGCAATGATTGATATGACTACTGGAAAATATTTACACACTCATTATGCTTTATGGTTAGACCTACGAAGTACTGATGATAACACTGTTCAATGGACGGGTCGAAAATTACAAAATATATCAGAAGGTAATTCAGTCCGAATCGAAAGAGAAGAGGAAAGCAATTATGATCCTTTAGACGTATATATCTACGTTGTAAAAAATGCGCAAATAAATCCTCTTGACGGCCGATTCGTGTCAGTTATATTCTAAAACACTTTAAGTATTTAATAAAAAGTTTATAAAAAGCCTCATTGCTCAATTATATGTGGTGATACAGGATGTGGTAAGACAGAATTTGTCTTGGAAAATGAATATCGAGGAGTTTTCGAGCATATCGTCATTTGGTGTCCTACCGCTCGTTGGAATAAGGCCTAACTTCAAAGAGAATGGATACAAGCGGATAAAAATATAATAATGGTGGATCCTATATCTGAGAACTGTGAAGAAAAATTACAAGATTTGATACTATGTTTTTTCGATATTATTAAGGGAACGGAGACGTTATACATCGTTGATGATTGTTCTGCGATGCGGCAGATGAAAATGAAAGTAGATGCCTCAAGTTTTTTTTACCTTTTCTGGCAAACATGCACTTCAAAGTGTATGGATACTTTCAGAAAGATATAATTCCGTGTGTAAAGATGTTAGAACACAGATTAAATGGTGTTGTATATTCAATCAAAAAGACGAATTTTCTTTCACCGAATGTTTGAGGGAAAATAATGTGATCAAAGATTTAGAAGAGAGAGAAAAGATGGAAGTATTATTATTGCAACATAAATACTCGAAACTTATTTTAATTATGACCATCCCTACGGAACATAAATTTATTAAATCATTACCTCGAGTAATTATTTAATAGAATAAACTTTTTGCCATAGATCTTTGGCTGATATTTTTTGAGGAATTGGACGAGTGTTTCACTTACAGATTTGACTAATTTAGTGAAATAATCAATGTTAAAAGTACCATTAATATTTTTAATCTCAAAATCTTTACATACAATATCATGGGGTTCCAATAATCTTAATATTAAACCTATAGTAATAACACTCTTGATAAGTTTTTTCTCTTTAATACCGCATTTTAATTGTAAAATATATTTATCAATAATTCTAAATTTATCTCGTTTTTTAATATTGGTCCATATTTTTATAGATTCTTTAATATCACGTTCCATCCAATGAAAATCTGTGTCTTCATTCCAAATTAGATTAGATTCTAGCATCATCGCTATAAATTTCTGGAATGGGAAATCTACCGTTTTCGGTGACATAAATAGGGTTATCGTTAACATAAACAAAAACACCTCCTTTACCAAAAGCTAAAAGTTCTAATTGTTGACGTCTATACGAGTCGGATTCTCTCTTGCTACATTCAAGGAAAAATGGATAAAAATTAGGCATTTTTTTTATAAATGTTTATAAACTTTAATGAAGTTATACATCAGTAATTGATTCAGTAATTGCTTCAGTAAATTCAGTAATTTTTAACCATAATTTTAGTAATTACTGACAGTAAATTCAGTAATTACTCTAGTAAATTCAGTAATTATTCTAGTAAATTTAGTAAATTCAGTAATTGCTTCAGTAATTGTTAACCTTTAATGAACCATACATCAGTCATTTTTATTAAATTTAGTAATTATTGGAAGTAAATCCAATAATTGCTTCAGTAATATTTAGTAATTACTGACAGTAAATTCAATAATTGCTTCAACAAATTTTAGTAATTATTACTAATTACTAAAATGAGAAGAATATTACTCGTATTTTTACAAACATTAGCGTTTTTTAACGCTTTAATATTGTTATCGATAATTTTTACGTTACAAAAAAATTGAAAAAATTGTCGTGAAAAATAATTTCTTCGATATAAAAATATGTCTACTATAAAAACACCAGACACAAACAAGAAGAAGGTACACTTTGCATAGTTTTAATAACAGTTCTTTCAGCACTTGCTTTTGGTTTTGTATATTTTGATGACAATTTCTTTAATATGTACCCTCTTGAAAGCTTGTCTGAAATGTTCCCTAAAATAGTGACTGAAATGTCTCCTGAAATGTTCTCTGAAATGGAAAAAATTCTCTCTATATAGAAGAAATATATGGAAGTGAATGAATTAATTTCTATCCAAAACGCCTGAGAGTGTTTGGCCTGATAAACAAAAAGAGGAAACTTTAAAAGATAACAACTCAAAGGATACTACATCAAAAGATAATACCTCCAAGGATAGACTTTGTGCTTTTGTCGCTTGAGGTAAATCCAAACAGTTTTTTTGGAAAAGATTTAAGCTTAACTGATATAGAAGGATTAACGGATGAAGAGACAGACAAATTTATTAAAATTTATCAAAGAAAATTGGGTTCCCTCATGCTCTTGGAAATTCAATACTTTCGTTACACGTATCAGGATTATCTTATTTTGGTCGATAATCCCTCTGAACTTATCAAATAACTAGGCGATGATCCTTTTTTAGACATTGCAATTTCTGAATTCTGTTGTGATTTGAATTATAAGTATGGTATGTACCTTGCTCCTCTCACTGCCACTTTAACATCGGCTGGACATATAAAAAACTTAATAAACCATTTAAAAATGAGCGAGACTCAGAAAGAATTAACTCTTGTAACGACGAACCCGAAAAAAGTGGAAGCGGGTAAAAAAAGTGCTGAGTCACGAAAAAATGAAAAAGTTCATGAGGACATGAGAAATCTTCTAATGAGAAATCTTCCAGTGATAAATGGTCATGGCTCATACCAGCGGCAATAGTAATAGGTGGTGGATTTATTCTCAATAGTTTAAAGAAGGCGCCTATAGAACGATTACATTGTTTCCTTAAATTCTTTATCACATCCTTCTCACATTTTTCAACTGTTTCAAAATTCTCTCCTTTCGATGTTGCAATTAGGAGAGTTTCCGTTTTTCATCCTCTAAATTTTCTGCGCAAATCCAAAATTCCGTCGCCGTTTCGAATCTCTCCCTATCTCCACTCCCCCATTTTATGGTAACCTTGGTATCGAATACCGTATTTATCCTAGCCTCCTCTCTTTGTAAAGCCTTTAAAAACTTGAGTACTTCTCCCTTACCACGAAAAATGACGGGATCTTCCTTATAGTTTACCCAGACAACTTGATAACCATTACTACAATCTTCGTGGATCGAATTTATGTGGGTTCTTTCACCCGTCTGTTTGTCGAAGGGTTTGATGATGCATTCGAAATTCGCGTAGATAACAGTTGGTACCCACATTTCATTTCGAAAATTTCTAAACTTGCAAATATTATTTCCAGGTCTTCGCATTTTAGGGATGACAAGATTGTCATTCACACCTCGACAATCTTCTTTATGTCTCAATAAACGAGCCTCGCTGGAATAGGAATGAAGACATTGTCTACAAAGGAATCTTTTATTCGTGCTTCCTCTACGAACTAATGCTGACAATCTCCTGATGCAACAATAATGCCATTTTTGTATGTCCACCATTATTAACATTAAATCGACTGCTTTCATGTCATCTGGTTGTATTGATCGTGGCATACAACGAGTCTATCCTTCTCATCCTAACCGTAAACGTTGATCGAAAGATCGTTTTGTTTTTCGATTTTAAACATTTCTGTGACTTATCCATGAATTTAGCATATTTGGTGACTCGTTGATGATTTTTCTTAATTTCCTCGTACTATAATGAACAAAGTATAGAATACACGACACATTTATCGTCTTCATTTTTAATGTTGGTGATCGATTTTGTATTTTTTAGCTTTTTAGGTAACTTTATGTAAGAGCTCCAAGCGAAAGGTTGATAAGTAGCAAACTTTATATATAACAACGGTCCAAATTCTGAAAGATTAATTTTTTCAATGGTGTTGAGCATGCTACTTTCTATCTCTTGAAGAGACTCTTTGATGGTTCCGGGTAATAGCAGCACTCGTTGCTTACTAAAGAATGTCATATCCTGCTTTTTCCATTTTTCTCAAATTGTGCCGTAACTGAGATCTGAACTAGTTTTCAATCTCCTCAACAATAAATTTCCTCAACCGTTCGAACATCTTAATAGGATCCCTGAATGTGTCCACATTTCTCTTTACCGATCTATAAGTGTCTAAACTGTGCACAATCTTGGAATCCATTCACGTATCCGTGTCTAAACTCGTTCATAACTTGATCAAAATTCTTTTTCCTCAAACCTCGAGCCACCCCCTCTTCTCGTTCTGTTCTGTATGCCTTCAATGAAGGAAATTACAGTCAGTATGTAAATCTGTGTGCATTGGTATTTTTCTCAAAAATAAATGATCCCCTTCTTTTCGAAACTGAATTAATTTACTGTAGAATAGTTGTAAAATTAAGACTGATAATTTATAATATATATATATATATATATATATATATATATATATATATATATATATATATATATATATATATATATATATATATATATATATATATATATATATATATATATATATATACACTAGCAGATTCCAACTTCTTCGACCACTAGACGCATCCCTTGACATCGATGGATAAGGCCTTGTACGTAAGGAACAGATTGCGAGAGGCCAACATCTGTCCTCGACGTCCTGCTCTGCCCTGGTATCACCGTGTTGCGATGCTAGCGTGGTGTAGGAGGCATCGTCGTTTCAATAACAAAGATTGGGCGGAATTTCTGTTTACGGACAGCAGTGGCGGTCGTGTTCGGGATTACCGTCGTGCCGAAGAACATTTCATTGACGCCTGCGTGATTCAACGCCACCGGAGGAAGCGTTATGGTCTGGGTGGAATTTACCTATCGCCAAATGTCTGACACATTGCTGTCCATGTGCCTTTTTGACGTCATTTGATTGTGACGTCATAATCAAACAAATGTTTGACGGGACATTTATTTGTGACGTCATAATGGAAAAGTTTCCAAAAGGTGTCGTGACGGGCATATGTCGATAAGTCAATTACAACATATGGAAGGACCCCTTGGTGATAGTGGAAAGCAATTAAACCCACTATCGCTTCCGTGACAAAATTGTACTCCAGCATGTCATTCCATTTATTCACAACAACCAGCGTAATGTCATTCTGCAGCAGGATAACGCACGACCGCACATCGGACAGTAGCAAAACGTGAATGTGCTACCGTGGCCTGCGATGTCACTGGATTTATCGCCTAAAGAACATGTTTAGGATGAAATGAAACGACGTCTCTGTCAAGAACCAAACCACCAATGCTACATTGGGCGCTTTGTGTCGTTCTTTATTGCACATATGACGATAGGTATTTTTGCAAGACTTGCTTTGTTCAGTGCGTCGTAGTTGTGAAGAATGCATCGGTGCCAATTGCGGTCATACACGCTATTAAACTTGTGAAACTTATTTGCACCCCCTTACTTTCAGTGGTTGTTCCTAGCAACCACAATGGACATAATCCGTGATTTGAACTGAAAGACAATGCATTATATTAAATAATGATGTACATAATGCAACATGATATTTTGTATATGAATCTATAAATGAAATTACTAAACTACACAGCTTTACCGCTAATATATATACCACTTCCTCTTTAGAAAATGCACATAACTTGAAATTGGAGCTCAACTGATGAAGTCTAATTGAGAGAAACGATATCGTCTTGAGCATTATAACTTTGGTATCATGTTTATAATATATATATATATATATATATATATATATATATATATATATATATATATATATATATATATATATATGATATATATATATATATATATATATATATATATATATATATATATATATATATATATATATATATATATATATATATATATATATATATATATAATATATATATAATCACCTGAGTGAGATTTATCTTAATACAAATGTATTTAAGAATCAAATTTTAGTTACTAAAACATATATTAGCTCCCTAGTGCCACGCAAATGAACATATTACGTTTTCATTTACAAACTGTGAGCAATTTTACATGCAGATGTTATGAAATTTTATTATATATATAGAGGCAGGTCACATGTTGGTAAAAAAACTAATGCATGAGTATTATTAGAATAAGTACTCAAAACGTATTCCACTGTAACAGTCAGTTTGAATACACAATTACTCTATCCATCACAAATTAACTTTCGACTATTTCTACAACGATTGCTGAATGTCAAGGAATAATGTAATATTTGCAGTATTTAAAACGGAATATAACCTAAATGCTTGTTTTTATTTCGAATTGACGCAAACCTGATAATAATATCAAAAAGGCGATGTAGCTTCGAACCACGTTTTTCTGACATTGCATCAGCTTAAACAATGTCTTGTTAAGGTTCTCCCAATCTAATAATAAATCAAAGTACTGATAGTACTGGTACAAGTTGATGGTAATCATAAGTCTTAATGATGTATAATACACTTGGTATACTGAAAAAATATACATTGTGTCCACATGCTTTAAATATACTGCAGGTTAATTTCAATAAAGTGTACCACTGTCATGTTGTAAATTTTGAATGTACTGTCACAATAAAACATCGGCCTTTTGACTGAGAAAATGCATGTTATTTCCAGAGTTTCCAAAATAGCAAAAACCTGCGAGAATCACCCAATTTTATTTTAAAAAAACAAATAAATACTGACAATGAAAGCATCATATTTTTTCACATTTTTATGGGTCGAATTATCAATTGCTTTTTAATTCGGTAAAATTAGTTTTTACAAAAAAGTTACTTAAAATCGGGGACGACATTTGGTCTAATGAGTACTGATGTCTTATTTATTATGCAACAAATTACATAGATCAGCGATATGATTATAAAATATTGTGCTTATAAACATCGTTTCATCGATATTAAATTTCTTTGCGACAGGGCAGTATTATACCTTTACGCTATACTTCCTATCAGTAGCCTTAAATCTCTAGGTCAATACGTGTGCATGTATTTTATATTTTCACAACTTCAAAGACTGCCGTAAGTTTCTCATTAGTCAAGATCACGTAAATGAGGAATGACGCAACTTCTATGTCAAACTTCACAGCCAGATGTTGCCAATACACAGTAAGGAATACTTGACCAAAACTTATTTGTATATTAACCGTGCGCAAGAATTATTAACAGTCCAGTCAATCGCTTTTAATGTCAATTGTATCACATGGTATAATGGTAACAATAATTGAAAAGTAACATTCTAAAGCAAATTTATAATATCTAAAACTTCATAAAGGACGCTAAACTGACCTTTAATAGCATATATTTCAACAAATCAGCGAGTTTTAAAAAAGAAAAATATGCGGATAGAAGGTTGATTTTGAAATTTCAATCTTGAAGTTAAGTTTATGTTGCTGAAATGCACATAAATGTGTAATTTTCCGTCCGTATAATCTGTTATTAACCCCATACGGCAAAATGTACTTTGTTCCCAATAAGCAATTTAGCATAATGCAACTGAGTTGATGTTCCATCAACTCGTAAAAAATATATCTCATCGATCCCGTTTTCTGATATGTCACACAGAGGATCTAACAAAGCCCGCTATGAGGACATATTGAGTGACCTTCATAGGTGTGGCGTATTCGACCAATGAAAATGCGTATCGTCAGTAAATTCTGTAAATTTCACAATATTAATACATCAATTTAACCATTAATTTTAAACTTTCAATTTTAACCATTCAATCTAATCATTCAATTTAAATTTCTCAACAACCACTGGACTGATCTCAATGAAATTTCGCAGGAAATTTAGGAAGGCGCTTTAACGAAGGCGCTTTAACGAACGAGAACCCACAAGAGTCCAAAGGGGGCATAAAGGGAAACAGTTTCAAATTTGATCTATATTTATCTTATTCATAAGTAATATTTACAAAGTTTTGAAGTAAAAATAAAATCTGTTCTTATCTTTACTGGACACTTCAAACAACATAGGGTATAGTTTCATACAAATGGCTTCTTTACTGAAACTGATTGATTTTTTATAAGAATCTATTAGAATGTTGTTAGCATTAAATAAGGATCATTGTAATAAAGTTTCAAGACTATGAAATCAAAGGTCAATGTCACAGCCACCTAAGTAGATAGATATAGAAAATGACGGACTACGGATCGGGTTAGGAATATGGATGTACGTGGGTTTGAGATTTCAAATATTATAACATTTCCTATCATGTCACATTTTAATTCCAAACATTATTATTTTTAAAATTAGAATCTCAAACTAGAATAAATTAGTATAAACATAATACCAAAGTTATAATGCTCAAGACGATCGTTTCTGTCAATTAGACTTCATCAGTTGAGGTCCAATTTGAAATATATATACAGTTTCTAAAGAGAACGTGGTATCATACAAGGCCATATTTAAGATCTAAATGTATAACCAAAATCTGTCTAAGAGTTTATTGTTTGTTTGTTTGTCTATTGTTGTTTAACGTTGTACTCATATGGAGACGTCACCGAATGCCGGTGAAGGGCTTCAAAGTTTGGCCTATGCTCGGCACTTGTGGCCATTGAACAGTGAGGGTTCTTTAACGTGCCGACACCTACTGCGACACGGGACCTCGGTTTGTATCCGAAGGACAGGTCTAAGAGTAATCACTGTAAAAAGATGACTATCTTAGCTTTTGAAGAATTTAGAATTTGAATGATGTTATCAGTGCGAAATATTACTTTAGTATAGGATCAGTAAATGTTTTATCATCTTTTACAATGTTACATTTGCTGCATCTTTGTAATGACCAATGATATTCGTCGCTCAAGTCATGTGACAGTACAACTTGGAAAGGAAAAATCAAGGGTCACGCAATACAAACCAAAGTGTTTATAAAATTATAATCTCAAACTAGAAAAAATAATTGTTTTATAAATTTTTACAATGATATATTTGCTGCATCTTTGTAATGACCAATAATATTCGCCGCTCAAGTCATGTGACAGTACAACTTGGAAATAAAAATCAAGGGTCACGCAATACAAACCAAAGTGTTTATAAAGTCATAATCTTAAACTAGAATAAATAATTGTTTTTATTAATTTTTACAATGATATATTTGCTATATCTGTGTAAGGACCAATCAGATTTGTCACTCAGTCATGTGACAGTATAGCTTGAAAAGGAAAAATCAAGGGTCACACAGTACAAACCAAAGTGTTAACCCACCTCCACCTCTGTACAGCCTTCCTCCTAAATGTTGTTGTCTTTAATTGTTTTGTCAATTAAGGGGTATTTTAGTGCCTCCCCCTTTTGATCAGTAGTAATTGTTTGGCATTAATTAATGTTTTTGATGAGTTTAAAGTTCGTCATTTTAATAAATTACATTTTCCTGGAAATCCGCATTGTTGTTTTTTACTTTGACAAAAACCTGGCAGAGATGTTGTTGATACAAGTAGTTAAGGTAATTAATTATCACGAGACACATCATGAATGATTTTTTTCATCAAATTTGACACATTTTCGACTTTTTACTTAAATTTTGCCAAACCTAGCAGGAATTATTCCCATGTGAATACGCGTAGTATATGCAAACGAAAAAGGGCTAGTACCCATAAGGGCTCCAAAAGGGCAAGAGAGAGCAGAACAGTTTTTAAAATATTCTCGTGAACCAACGATAAGATTTTTTTTTCACATATGAGGCGAATTTGTTGCCTATAAAATGTCAATTAACAGATGACAATGGATAAACTTGTGACATGAAGAACACAAAGTAACCTGAATGATTATGTTGAATTTACGTCAAATGCATTAAGATGTTATAGAAATGCTTTCAAGAGATTGCCGAGATATAAATTTAGCATCCAAGATTAAAAAAAAGTAAAAATGGCAGGTGACAACATCTTCTTGAATGCCATAAAACATTGAATATATGTATCATTTTACAAAATGTAGGTTGTTAGTATATGACATCATGAGTTGGGTCGTGCGTCAAGAACATATTTAATCAATTCTTTTCCTGTGTATAGCATCGATCTTTTTTCTGTGAACACGACTGTTTTCTCTCTTTGAACATGATCCATTTCTTCCCGTGCATGACATCGATCTTTTTTTCTGTGAACACGACTGTTTTCTCTCTTTAAACATGATCAATATTAGAATTGTGATCATAACTATTTTATCATTAAACATCAATTCAGAATCTATTACTATGCGCACGTTTCTTTAATTTAGCACGCTCGTATCTTTACTGTTAACAGCGCTATTTGTGTGCGTACATGCTTGATCATTTCACTGAAACACCACTATCTGTGCGAATATGCATGATACTTTTACTGTGAACCATTATTTGTGTGTGAACATGCGTGTTCAATTTACTGTGAACCATTATTTGTGTGTGAACATGCGTGATTATTTTACTGTGAACCATTATTTGTGTGTGAACATGCGTGTTCAATTTACTGTGAACCATTATTTTTGTATGAACATGTGTGATAATTTTACTGTGACCCATTATTTGTGTGTGAACATGCGTGATAATTTTTTGTGACCCATTATTTGTGTGTGAACATGCGTGATCGTTTTACTGTGAACCATTATTTGTGTGTGAACATGTTTGAAACTGGGAGAACCACTGGTTTTTTCTGTGTGAACATGTTCTAACCTTTTAGTATAAACAAGATTTCTCTCCCCCTCTCTCTATCTTAAAACTTTCGACCTTGTCACTGTGAATACGACATTGCACAAAAATATACAGTACGTATATCCCCAGGATATCCTTAAACAACAGAATTTTCCAAGGTTTTGTAAACAAAGTATATCCAGGCTTGAAAAAGTACATTCACAACTTACATTTGAATATTTTCAGTAACTGATACGCGCAGGAATGGGGAAGAATTGGATTGGCGACATGAAGTTTGAAATATACCATTCACTGTGATTAACCGGAAGTACAGCATGCAATTTCCCATTAGTCAAGTGTCAAACAATTGAAGACATTATTTGGAGTATCTCATTCAAGGCCAAAGTTAATTATATTCTTTCTTTCAGTTTACTTTGGATACCTATATTTATCAACATGTGTAGTGATAATTTTGATCAGTAAATCTACCGCAAAGATTCGTCTTATACAACACAATCAAAACTATAACATAAATTTGACCACTTTTCATCTTATTATCGATAATACTTTGGGCATTTCCAGGGAGGCGTGCTGTTTTGCATCGTTCCATGTCCTCCACCTGAGATATACCTGTACTTTAAATAACAAAGATGACGACGGCTTTTTAGCAGAGGCGAAGCACGTGAGTTTTTGTTAATAAACTGGAAACCAGAAGGATTCCATAAAATTGGTATGTTAAAGAATGTTAATTGCATACATTGGCGTAAGTCGAGCATACAATCTAAATTTCGGACACTCCGTTTATAAGAAATGATGCTTACATTTCAGTGAAAAGATCTTAATCCCGTTGTTATTCAATTCCAGCCCACGTCTTAACGATTGCAACGTACTAATGTTTGAATAGACTGTCATAGATATTCCAAAGCATTTCTACACTTCAGGATTACCATCATGGTCTACTTCCCAGATGACTTAGATATCAAGTTGAATCGAAAATGCATTTTAAAGGCACATTAGCTGTGTTATAAAAATTATTTCGATTTGTTTCTACTTTTACTATTTGATATACCTATAACAAATCTTATATTCCTATATATGTTTGATGATAAGGTCAGATCCAATGTGATATTCATATACGAATAGTAAGGTTGAGTTATTAAAGTGCCAAATTTGAGTTTTGCAACCAATTTTCACAAAATGTATATGAATTTAAGATTTATTAGGCCGGTGTATATAACTATTTGTATTGTTGTATATCAATCTTAAGTAGTAAGTAAAATGGAAGAAGTACCAATGGATAATCAGAACAACTCCAAGTCCATTAGAATACGACAAATCAGATATACAAATAGTCTCAACATGAAGAACAATTGCGAATCCCAAACGAATAGGACCAGGTGTCCGGAAGGAGCACTGCCAGCATGCCACACCCATCGCAAATGTTCCAAGGACACCTCTCGAGTTCGATGAAAAGGTCAGTATATCAACGGTCTCAACAACGCGAAGAACAATTACGAATCACAAACGGGATGGGGCCAGGAGTCTGGGGAGAGCCAGCACCTACTGCCACCACTCCACACCTGCAACAAATGTCCCACAGAAACATCTCGAGTTCGGTAAAAGGGTTAAGCTCGATAAAAAGATCAAGTTTGATGATAGGTCAAGCTCGGTGAAAGTGTAGGTATAAAACGGTCTCAACATGAATAACAATGACCAGGTGTCTGCAAGTTGTCAGCGCCCTCTACCAGCATGCCACACCCCTCGCAAATACTCCATGGAAGCCTCTCGAGTTTGGTGAAAAGGTCAAGTTCGGCGAAAATGTCATCAGTAAGTTTTAGATATGATAGGCGAAAGGGAGTCACTTTTTCTGGTCATGTTCCAGAATACTGCAGAGCATTCCTAAGAAACATTTCATATTGTGTAACAAGATCCCCATATCGACCATAAAACTTTCTTAGTGGCGATTTCAGTAAGTTTTAGATATGATAGGCGAAAGGGAGTCACTTTTTCTGGTCATGTTCCAGAATACTGCAGAGCATTCCTAAGAAACATTTCATATTGTGTAACAAGATCCCCATATCGACCATAAAACTTTCTTAGTGGCGATTTCAGGCGTTCAATAACGTAACCTTGTGTAAGTAGTTTATTGGCGAGTCGTTTGGCTCTCGGAATAAAACATTCATAGGAAGGTAATGCCCTGACATAACGTTTAAGCTGTGAAATGAAAACGCCATAGACAGGAGAAGATGGAATATTTCTACTTAGGAACGGGTAGGTCTTGAAAGTTGACCGTCCTTCCCAATCGACAGGAGTAAATCTAGGTAAGAAGCAGATGTGTTGCTCTCTGTTGTCTCATTGCTCTCAAACTCAACAGGATACACCTGGCCGAGGTAATTCGGAAATTCTGGATTATTTATATACATGCATCTGTAAGTAAAATTGAACGAAATGCTTTCTGATTATTAAAATGGGGGATTAAAAAAACAACAAACTTATGCCCTTTTAAGCTCACCTAGTCCAAATAACCAGCTGTGTTATTGATATCACTCTACGTCCGTCGGCGTCGTTGACGAGCATGACTGCTTCGCTTTGTCGTACGTTTACTTTCTATCTTCTAAACAAAATACAAATGAATACCAAATTTGGAAGGGATACCCTTAGTTTCATGTCCATTGATTGATAAATGAGCACCCTTTCGCGGGTTTTACATAGTGTGGTCACTATCGGGATACTTATTCTAATATTTGACACTATAGCAATTACATGTATATCAAAACTCTACTTAGTAAGAATCACGGAGTAAATTGACATAATATGGCGGACACATGTCTAGTTATGTCTGCACCAAGTGTTACCACCGGCTGTTGATCTGCTGGAAAATGATCGATCCAGAATGGGGAGGGGCTTAGTTTAACATAGAAATTATGGGAAATATACATGTATATACATTTTCTCAGAAACAGATCAATATACCAAGCAACATAAACAAACGCAGGCGATAAATATATGAAGGTACCATATTCTCTTTACCTGTAAAATACAATATGAGCACTGCGTACAACGTGTGTATATGTGTTGATGACTGAATAGAGGTACAACAATGTCATTTTGATCGATATGTTGAGGCGTCACAGTTACGTAGAATATGTTAAAAATAACTAAATATGAATAGATGGAAGGTTTTCCATATGTGTATTATATGGGCAATTCAGCTAAATGCTTTACACATAATTTCAATGACGTTCGGCATGTTAACGTTTACATGCGCGTAGTCCTGAAAAGCTATTGTGAACTTTTGAAAATACAGGTTATGAAGATCATCCTTACATAAGGAACCTAGGAAACCGCCGCGCATTTAAGACCATGGATGTTTAATCTCTTTAAAATGTCTTCATATCATATATATAGGTATATTTTGTCATGTGGATTTCACGTGAAATTAACCTGATTGTACATGAAATTTTCATGTTAACCGAGCTTATACGTTCAATTGACGTGGAAAATAGTCATGAATTTGACTTCAGATGTTGATTTTCGTGAACAAAATTTGACTTTCGCAAACGAACTTTGTTTATTTCACATTGATTTAACTTACAAGCTCGATTAACGTGAATTTCAAATAAAATGTTGATTTATGTGGAATTCACATGTACAAAATCATGTATATATTAGATATGTCCGATTACTCTATATATATAAATATAACACTTACTTTTTATGCTGACTCATCGAGCCTTGTTAGTTGAAAATTTAAGTAAGTACTGGATTTTATTGTCATTTTATGGCATTTTTAAATTCAAATGTATTTTCTCAGCCACAATAGGAAAGACAAAGAACGAAACACGCCATCTGAGGGAGTAAGATGTAATCATCGCTGTAAATCAATTGCAAATTGTGTCAGTGAGAACCACAAAACGTCTCTGTCAGATGATTTAAACATGATTTTATTATATACCCCTTTCACCTTACAATCACAGGTAGATTTATACTACTGCGACTCTCAGTCGCAGTAAATTGCTGTTATTTTGTCTATTTTCTTTAAACTCCTAGAGGAACAATATTTTGCAGTATGTTTGCAAACCTAATGCATATAGGCATGTTGTTTGTAACGTGAATGAATAAACAGTTTGTTTTATTATTTGGTATAAAGGGACATAAGTCTTCCTGTGGAACTATTTGTATATATACTGTCGCAGATACACGTGTTAATTACATGATAAATGTGTAGTACTATACTTATATTGTACTTTACATGGACCCAGACCAAAATTCACTAAATCTACTCAACTATTCATAATTTTAAGAAATGAACACATACAATTTATGCTGCAACTGAACATGTTTGTATATTGATGGCATACAATTGTAAATAATGATGGAAATAATTGCTCATTGGAATATATATCAAAACATATTTTCAGTTCATTTTTCAATTTTTAGTACTGTATTCATTCATGTAATCCAATTATTTTTATTAGAATGATGGAAAAAACGTGTTTCCTGCTCAGATTCATAAGATTTAAAATGGCTAAATAATCATTATAAAATAAAATTTGAGCTAGGATATTGAATACTTTTGGTGCCTTCGGGTCATGGGTAACAAATTTTACTCAATCTCAACATTTATTTTACTATTTTGACCGTATAGATATTTATAAAACGTCTGGGTTTGTCGGACTATGTTTGAAACACATCCTCTTTTTGTTTTCCTTTTTTTATTCTCAACAAAATCTTTAGTCCAGATTACTTTATAATCTTCTCATAAAGATTTAAAATACACTGAGTCTAATGCTCCAAGTTTTAGTATGTCTCACTACATAAAGTTTTAGTATGTCTCACTACTTAAAGTTTTAGTATATCTCACTACTTAAAGTTTAAGTATGTCTCACTACTTAAGGTTTAAGTATGTCTCACTACTTAAAGTTTTAGTATGTCTCACTACTTAAAGTTTAAGTATGTCTCACTACTTAAGGTTTAAGTATGTCTCACTACTTAAAGTTTTAGTATGTCTCACTACTTAAAGTTTTAGTATGTCTCACTACGTAAAGTTTTAGTATGTCTCACTACTTAAAGTTTTAGTATATCTCACTACTTAAAGTTTTAGTATATCTCACTACTTAAAGTTTAAGTATGTCTCACTACTTAAGGTTTAAGTATGTCTCACTACTTAAAGTTTTAGTATGTTTTAGTATTCAAACTATTGATCATATCTCTGTAGTTTTCTTATCAGCAATACTTTTCATGATAATTAACATTTTATACCATGAATATACAAAGATAACTAGTATCAGCATCAATTTTGTGCAGTTTAAATTATGTGGCTTTAGACCCTATAGCCATATGAGGGAATAAGGGATACTAGAGAATATACCTTTTTGATTCATTAATGCTTTCATTTCTCTCAACAGTTGTAACTATACATTTATATCTAACGATTTGAGTTCATTCTACATGTTTATGCGAATTAACTGTATATTCAGACCTATGATAGATGTATTGTTATAAATGCTTTCATAAATAAATTGTATTTTCATGTTCGTCCTATTTGTTTTCAAATATTACACCAAAAACTGTAATGTGAACATATTTTTAAAACGTTCCACTGGATTGAAAGTGTTTTAATCTTTTTTGAATTCGTTTTCAGAAAATGTGTGATTCTTACGACCGTCACAGTTTCAAAATTAAAAAAATCAATACTTAGTTTTTCAGAAAACCTGCAATCACTTCTTATTTCTAGATTTCTTGACCTAAATCTTAAATGAATAAACTTTATCACATGATGAAAAAATTGAATCTTTTTAAGATAATGTGTTATATGACATGTTATATACAGAATTATTTTCCCTGATGTAAACGTTTGCATATATATCCACAGATATTATGTTACGATAAACAACAAAAAGATTCAGACGGATATTATGGCAATCCAGCGAGGAGCAAACAAATAAAACAAACCGCCTGATGCTAAGTCCGTTTTTGCAACAGTGTAAACTTGTAGTTATTTTTGATACGACGTCTTAGATTTCTTAGTTAAATAGATTTGTTGTTGCAGACGGATCAATAAATAATTGTTCATTGACAGAAATATTTCTAGATCTTTCTATAAACTTAGTAATTATCAGATTAACTAACAGTTCAAAACTATTTGTAATTTCTTCAATGCATGCCAGGAGAAATCGAAACTCTATCCGTCTTATGCACATCCACAAGAAGGATCTCTCCCCAAAATCAAGAGGCGACACATCTTGACAACATGCCTGTCGCGACGAACCCTTCGCGACGAACCCTTTGGTGATGTCTCCATATGAGTGAAAGATTCTTGAGTGTGACGTTAAACAACAATGAACAAACAAATAAACAATGAACATCTTAGTTGGAAAATGTTAATTAAAATTGAGTGTACTTTCAATAAACCCAAACGAGTTTTTTTTTACAAATTTATATGTACATGTAGTCATTTTATTTAATTTTTTCATAAAATCGTAGGTCATCAACTCTGTTTTGCAAAATACTCCTTGGTCCAGACGCTAATAGCAGCCAATAATGCGGTGTTTTTCATCTATTCGACACTTTTTGTATGTCTGATTTAAGCAAAAAAAAAATTTATTTGATGCTGGAAAATGTCATTTATTGCTGTGGTGAGTGCAGAAAAATGAGTATATTGATGATAAGATGATCACGACTTGATCGTTACATTTACTGCGTAATCAAACATTTTCATCGGAGGCTTGTTATTTTGTATTTTTTTTTTCAAATCTATACTGCATAATTTTGTGGGAAACAATAAATTGATTGAAACATTCGTGGGCTTAATTGACTTTTTTTCAACATCATCAGCATATAGATATCATCGGAAAATACTTTATTAGCATAAAACTACTCATTTTGTTAAATATAGGTAATAATTTCAACGCCCACTTTACCAGTAACCGCCTCTATCAGATCATGACAACCATGCATGATATGTAATAAATTTTCCTGTAGGCATTTTTTCTAATATGGTGTGAACATGTGACTGTAACATTAAGTGTGAGCATGTTATGCATCACTAACTATTCCAATAAACCGCACATCTTCCTTATATTATGATATGACAGCCATCCAAGATATGTAATAAATTTACCTGTTGGTATTTTTTGAAATACCAATATGGTGCGAACATGTGACTGTAACATCGAGTTGGAACTTGTAGTAATTTTGTATTTTTCTAATTTTTAATTATACAGTTACAATGGCGTGTATGCCTTGTGAACATTAAAATGATTATTGTCAAAAAGAACTTACAGTTTCTGAAAATTTCAGAATATTTTTTCTATTTGTAATACATAGGTTATTTTAGTATTTTGATGCCCCGGCCGTATGACGGGACGTATTACAGTATGGTGTTGTCCGCCCATCTGTTAGTTTTTGCTTATCCGGCCCATACACCCATATCGCTATCATCATGTTAAGTACATTTCTACAACTTAATGGGGCAAGGTATCAAATATAAAAAATCTCAGATACCAAAGTATAAATCTTAAGATTGTCCAGAATATACGTACAATCTGCTAAAAAGGACATACACAGACCTCTTGAAATCAAGAGGTGGAATCAGGAAACATGGAGGAGTACGTATTCTTTGGCGACCGGAAACACCCACTGTGAGTTCAGTCAAATCAAAATTAAATACATGAGGAACGAATCCTCCTCACAATTGGTACAGAGGTCTCAACAACAGCCGTCGAACAGGTAACTCTACATTTCACTCAGTGAAACAGAGTGGTCGCAAACAAGATTATTATACCGACCGTAAACTTTGCTGAACGTTGACATCAAACGGGATTTTTTATATCCTTATGTCAATAATTTGTCAATGAGTAGTTTACCTCTGTATATGAAATGTTCATATGTTGAATACGCCCTTGAATATCTTATCATTTGTGAAATATAAACTCCATATGCGGGTGATTGTGGGATATTACTACTTAAATGTGGAAAATTAACGATGGGAAAGCCGAAATCATCGCGTTTATTGTAAGGCTTAGTTGTTGATTTCCCGTATGTGTCTATAGTTAGTAAAATGTCTAAGTAAGAAGCGTATGTGCTTGATTCTGTTGTATTTTTAATTTCTAGTTCGCCGGGATATATCGCATTGACATATGTATGAAAATTTCCATTATTAATTGACAAAACGTCGTCGATACATCGAAATGTCAAACTAAAGGACACCGCTAACTTTTTCTTCTTTTGATTCATCAGTTTCTGGATAAAGTCTGCTTCATATGAATAAAGGAATAGGTCAGCCAATAAAAGAACACAATTTTATATCAACTCCAGTGTATTTATGTGTAGAATCGGAGTTTTTACAAAATAAGTATCGTAATAACCAGTCACAAGATATTTAAATTTTCGGGTACCACCTTTAGTGAAAAAAAACAGTTGTCTACGATGCTAAAAAGTCTTCCTTTTAATTTTTAATGTGATATAGTTGTGTCGCATGTTTTGATACTGTTTTGATAATTGTGTACCTTTAAATTTTCTAAAAGTTGTTTAGAATTTTTAAGAATCCACGTCTGATTTACACCGCTTCTGGAATAAGCAACTGTACAACATTGCTGAAATTTCTCCTTTTGTTGGAAATATTACAGAAAAATAATCTTAATTTGTTTGAAGGTTAAAATGTTTTTTTTTCTTATTTTTATTCAGATGACATCTCGGCAGTTGCATAGCTAAAATCCATTTATCATCTATTCAGCAGATCTGTCTGTTTCTGTCTCTCTCTCTCTCTCCCTCTCTCTCTCTCTCTCTTTGTGTCTCTCTCTCTCTCTCTCTCTCTCTCTCTCTCTCTCTCTCTCTCTCTCTCTCTCTCTCTCTCTCTCTCTCTCTCTCTCTGTGTTTATTGTTAATACGCTATTTATTTGTGTATTTATTTAAGGTAAGAACATTACATCAACAATTTGCTGAAAAACCTTCCACTGGATTCAATTAATGACTATGGCTCATACGAGTTGTATACTTAAATAAATTGTTACCGTTCAAAATCTTCCAAGTGGGTGTGAGTTTGACAAAACGAATGGGAAATTCGAATGATAGGAAGTGGCAATTTTCTTTTGAATCTTTTGAATGTGTTAAATAAGTCTTACGTTTCCCTTACAACCCCCATCCTACAAAAAACTAAACCTAATCAAGCCTAATCCCAAACCCTTACCCTACTGTAGTTTATTCATTTCAAATTCTGTAAAATTGAAAATTAACTACACTATAGTATTTATATTGAAAACGTATGTTCGAGATTTCATCGCGGTATTTTTCCTTACAAACAAGCAAATGCCATCGTTTGATCTACATTCTCAGCAGCACTTGCCGAAGAAGCAATTAAGAAAGTGTTATAACCGCCACCCGCTCAATGACTCACTCATATGTCATGCCATATTCTTATTTCAAATTACAAAGACACAGAGAAAAATATTATTATTCTACGGAAAAACGATTCCTTCGATATCATTCTTACATATATATATATATATATATATATATATAAAGTTTGTTTAACTGATGTTGAAATTTATACAAATTGAACATTTTTCTTTAAAATCCGAGAAGTTTCCGTGGTTTGTGCAAAATTAACCACAGACAACAGACGTTTTACTTTATAGTCATAACAGATCAATAGCATGTACTTACCCAATGTGAGTGTCATGTAGGCCTACACACCAAATGTGAAAGTGTCATATTGGCCTACACACCCAATATCATGTAGGCCTACTCATCAATGTCACAGTGTCATGTAGGATACACACCATGTTCGTATCTTTAAAAAATGACAGAAAAATAAATTGATTTTATTGATTTTTCTTATATGCCCCTTCTGAATCTTGAATAAAATGACATTTTTTGCGCAGATCTTGGCTTTATAACAAGATCATTTTCAGACCAATTAGATGCCCATCTCCATGTAACAGCAACTTAAACTGTGTAGAAAGGAAAATATTGTATTAATCAAAGTACTGAAAGTACCGATACGAGTTGGTGGTAATCGTAAGTTTTAATTAGGTATGATACACTCAGTATACTGAGTACTTTTAAATTCGATAAAATTAGGTTTTACAAAAAAGGTAACTAAAACTCGTGTCAGACATTTGGCCTAACGTGAGTACTGGTGGCTTATTTATTGATTCTACACATAAATACACTGAAAATTTCCAGGTTAACATTTGTATGTTTGTAATTCAGGAAAGCATCTTAACAATAACCTATATTTTCCGGAGGTCCGTGTTTGTCCATTTTTGCCGGATTTGTATCTATGTCCTGGACATCCTATTGATTTATACTTTGGTATCTATATTTCATATGTAACCTACTCAACGATGTTTGCGGCATACATACAAGTTGTATCTGTGGCAGCCTGTAAAGAATTGTGTGAAAAAAACCTCCCCATTCTTGCTTTGACAGTAAATCCCATTTCACTTTCAAATTCCCTTTCACTCCTCTTATACCTGACCTAATAGTATTTCTCAGCAAAACTTTTCTATTGTTTAACTCATCTACCCCTGAGAAAAAATGGACTCTACTTGAAAGCAATGACACAGTTCAGTTCAATGTGTCTTTAGGGTTGAATGGGTTAATTAGCTATCCTTCAAATAAATTTACAGCCGAATTGGATTTTGCTTGTTTCCTATGCAAATCTGGATTTCGTGACGTTATCTTTATCTTTTATCTGGAATTTTCTCCTTAAGAATAAATTTTTTCAGTTGTTGATTATATTTCATCATCAGATATATCACTAAATTATGAATTTTTCAAGTTTAAATTAGGCATTATTTGCTGTATTTTCTCCTCTATATCTAGTACATCATTTATCACAGTATTTGTACCTGGTCCATATCGTTATTCTGAGTAATGAATAAATCATTGTCACCGTCCATATTGCTACATTTGATGTGACTTCATGTTTGTGTTATCACACCCTATTGAACATTGCATGCGCTACCTTTATGCCAAGTTACTTTAGATTATATTCAACTATTCAACGTTTTTTAGATGAATGTCCTTATCATGTATTTGGCAGTGGGGCACAGGGTTATTTTTTTAAGTTTGATATATCAGGAAAAGGTATTGAATAGTATAGAGAACAATACCCCTCTCGGGCCCTCGGCGCTCGAGTGGGTGTATGTTCTCTGTACTATTCAACACCATTTCAACACAATTCCATATTATCTATTACCTTTATATCCTCTTTGATATAAATTCATGTCGATCATTACGATGTCAGATATACTCTTGTTATACGTATGATGAATCGTTGATTCTTATTTTATCATTGTACTCATATTGTCGCTATGTAGCAGGATGTTTGTTTCCATGGTATCAATACAAGTAGAGTATTCGTTTGGTAATTTCGGCACATGCAAGATTAGGTCTACAATATACATGTGGGTAGATTGTAACTATTAATTTCATAAGTAGGCCGGTTTAAACATGGATTCAATTATTTTGTGTACAAGTATAACGGTAATGACGCTTTAGAACACCTACTCTAACCCCAAGATTATATAACGAAATGTCCCATTGATATTAGAAATAATTGGTTCTTGTGGGAACATCAGAAATTGAAAAAGTAGTTTCAAATAAAAAAGTGAAGTCAGTCTTGTGCATTATGATACAACGTTAATTATTTATTTTGTTGTTTCCGTCTGATTATGTGCATCGCTACTTTAGTCATTACACACTTTGAAGTAATGTATTTATTTCATCCGTCCAGTGTAGTATATCGGTAAAAATGGAATTCACGTGAGAGTCTCGCGATTTCTTGGGACACACTATCCATTCCAAATTGCAACCTTTACTAATAAAATATATTGAAAATAAGTGATAGCAGAACAATATCTGCTCTTAAAATTTGTCATCTGATGTCAGTACACTGGATTATCGAAAACTTGGGCTTGGTTTTGACAGTGTTCATCCAACTACTAGTAAGCAGATTACAGGGCCAACGATCACTACACAGTCCTTCACGTTAGTAAAAAAATTAAAGTTTGGCTCAAGCATAAGATTTGTTATAATAACACCACGTTACTTTGGTATTTCTTTAGAGATGTCGATTTGTAGTCATAGTTATTTACTTGATGTTGTTTGGTTACAATACAACGATGAAAAATTATGTTTTCAAAACATTTTTAAAACTAACTGATTCATAATAAAATTCAATTCAAAGTATTAGAGACATACTTGTATAAAAATAACCTTTTGTGAATATCACCAACTTTTACTTTTAACGTCTATTTTCATTTTACTTCTGTAAACATTATATTTATGACGCAATCCCTATTTGGCTGAGGTTGCGATACTCATGAAATTCTATCTATAATAGATCTAGCTGGAAACAAACTATAGAAACAAACACAATCAATAACGTAATTGATAATTAACGTTTTATTTTCAAAATTACAGACAGCTTCACTCTCTTGTTTATAAATCATTAAATACGATGATAGTGGTTAAAATTAGAAAGATATTCCAAATATAGAAATAATATATATAACATGACGGACAGAATATATTAGAGAGCACTATGATCTTACATTTACCAGATTAGCGTAGACTGATAGCGTATTTAGGCTGTCACGACTGTTCCTGTACTCAATTACGTCATTCCGAAGTTCGTCTTAAGATGGGTTTTATAATGATCGTGATCAATATCTTAATGACGTCACATCAAAGGAGTGTCTGCAGAGACCATACCTATATTTAGATCAGAATGATGCAGAATGCGGAAAGCTTTAATGAAGTAGGCTAAGCACTAACTTTAGATTGTACGTAAAAACGTTGTACAGAAATAGATTAAAGATGTTTTCATTGAGATCATTTTTATGTGAAACCGAGGATTACAGAGGAAAATATAGTATTCAATGTTTAAATAGCTTTACTTTCGTAATGCAGTCAATGGATACAAAAACAAAAATACAAAAATGTATCGGTGTTACTCTGTTGACATATAACGTGGCTTGACTTGTTGACAAAAAATATGTCTTTGTATTATTGATGCTTTATGTGAAGGAACTCTTTAATCCAGATATAAAAGATGTATATTATTAAGTTTTAAATATTAACCTAGACCAAGCCACATTGATACGTACAATCGCTAATTCATTTGGTAAAGTGCATGTTTAATATAACAATATAAACAGTTAAATAATACATTGTAACGTTGTGTTCTATTTTGAATTTAATTATTGCTTTACCCCACATTCAATAAATTTTAGTTATATGATGGCGGCAAGTTTCAATGGTTAAAAAGAGACCCTGTTAAAATGTACCTGGGGAAAGTCCATCGGCCTTCTGCAAGTATACTGGCATGTTCTAAGTTAAGACTTGTAAGTATGGATATTCATGAGTTATGTTGCACTCCATCGTTCCGTTACATAATACTATCTACACTTGCTGGTGTTATGCATCTACAGTCTTTAAATATATTTTGCAGTTTTAATGGAATGGAAAATGCTTTGCGTCAAATTCAGTAAAGTAATTTTAACACAGGACTGCGTGTGGTAGAGTAAACACCAGTATGAATACAATAAATAAATGGGTTTCTTTGAAATGCAGTAATTTCTGTATTGAATTTTGGTATGTGCATGAAAGTATTCCAAAAACAATTTCGTGGCTATTGCAATTGAAGGATTCTGGTTGATTCATTAAAGCAAAATAAGCTGTCGTGGACAGATATTTTAAATGAAGATATTTCATCTCGCATACATCCGAAAGGTATCCCTGGCGGTCAAAAGACCAGATGCAAGCATATTATAAGAATGAAATTGCTTAATGTAACCCATTTTAACTGTTAGTTTAAATATGCCATCACAATTTAAAATGTCGATATTTTCTAACGAATCTCAAGGAAGCAAATGCGATTCGAAGACGAAATCGAACACGCCAATAAGAATTATTATAGTATGTTATTAGTAATTGCCGCTGTTTCAGACGTTACTTAAGCTTTAAAAATTTGAACATGCATAGCAAAGTTTATCCTAGTGTTTGACCTTGTGGTCACCTGCATGTTACTTTTGCGTCAGAGAATTATTGTATTGCAATACAGTATTTCTTTCACTCCCAAAAAGGTATGTTTGTGTGTTTAAATAACGATAGCTCTAGATCATTTGTGTTCAGTGATATTTTTTCATTGTATTAGAGTGCTTTAAGTGTTTATTGGACAATTTAAACAAACATATGTCGCTTACAACTCTTATTGATTATAAAAGATGCCTAGCGCTTTACCGTCTACATGGAAATTTCCGCCTCTAGTTATTTTTTTACCCTTTCGAATTAATTTTGAATTTGACTTTACATCTAAAGGTGAAATTGGAGAAATTAAAAACAAGGGCAAAACTTTCTAGGTATTTGTGACACATATCCAGAAGTTCTGTATAGATTATGACTTGTATTAGATGATAAATTGTCTTTGCATTCATTTTAACGCTCATGAAGACACTAATCTAACCCCATGAACCCAGTGACCATCTTGGTTTCATACCAAAAAGGTCATCCTTTGAATTCAGTAAAAAGAAAATAAGACTAAACACAAACATGACTGACTACATTGCTTCATGCAAAGCCCAAGAATCTTAAATTCCCTATGCTAGACCACATGTTTAAAGTTAACCCTTTCACCCCTGAGTATCTGAGTGGTATATGTTTTTCTATTGTTTAAGTCCAGTCCACTTTTTTAAAGTGATCAGTTGTATTGTATTTTACATCTTCTTACTTTTCTGTTACATGTAGTAATGGCGTTAGGTCATAAAATGTTTCAGGTCTTCTTACAACCTGAATACTGACACGTATTGATAGAATTGTCAGATTTTCAGCAAGGACACAAATAAGTGCAACTTTGACGTGTGGCTCACGAGAATGTATATAATTATGATAGGCTACACACATATTAATAAAAAAAGTGAATGATTGACGTCATACGGTGTATAAAGATTATTGATCTTGTAATAAAAAATATGGACAAATATCAAAGAAGGTAAAAACCAGAATAATTCGCATATAGGGTAAATCTTCACAGAAATACATATAATGTAAAACTATTATTACCGTAATGTCTTTCTATACCTATGAATTATGATATATTTCAATAAAATTTCTAAATCGAAATAAGTTATTTCATGTCCATGTATAATTAAAGTAAAAGTGAAAGATTCAACAATCCGTTCAATTCTTTTTAGATAAAGTTTTGCTTAAAAACGTGATAAAAAAGGCTTTAGAAACTGAAGAAAACATGAAGCTCCTCGATGTTTACTTTATAACGCAATGACTAAGTGAAAGATTCTACAAAATTTTCAGAAAGTTCTGTATATTACTTCTGTGTATTCGTTATTGGGTCACTTGAGTTTCCTGATTGGCTCATCCAAGTATCCTGATCAGGTCACCCGAGTCTCCTGATTGGGGCACTTAAGTCTCATTATTGTGACACCTGTTTCTCCTGATATACTCTACAGATCGGTCACCCGAGTCTCCTGATTGGGGCACCTAAATTTCATTGTGGCACGCGTTCTCCTGATATGTTCTACAGATCGGTCACCCGGGTCTCCTGATTGGGGCACCTGTCTCCTTACAAACTCACCTGAGTCTTCGAATTAGGGCACCGAGTTACCCGACTGGGTCACCCAAGTGATTTGGGTGACTAAGTTTTCTTGCGGAAGGTCGGTTGTCTTTACCCGGGTAACCGGGGTTTTTTCTCCTCCACCAATAAAAACTGGACGACATCATATGACTGTTGAATATTGCGTAAAACAAAATATCAAAAAAAAAAAATTATCCGTCGCCGAGCGAATGTGCATCGTACGTAACCATTTAATCATCTTTAACTTCTTTTCATATACTGCTTGGTAATCTTTCTTTGGTACATAGCATCTCGAGGATAAGGACATAAAAATTGTGAATCTAAGGATCCCTGGGCCATGGGCTTAAAGATATACACTCGTATATACTCATATTATATATTTTTATCACCATTCTAAAAGGAAAATATTACTGTATTTCCTAGATTATTTGTTCATTAGACATAAAATCTTATTGTTATTGATCTATCTATTCTGTGTTTGGTGTACTTTTTTAAATTGTCCTTACTAGAATTGAAATAATAATTTACAGCTATAATGACACATTGAATAGCTTAATAGTAGATACATAATGTATAACAAGTACAAAAATGAAAGTCCATCAGTGCAAATGTTTAAGTTCGAACGATTAACAAATATATTTAGCATAAAGAAATAGTGTGTATTGTTTCCAGTCTCTTGAACTGTTCTTGAAACTAAAATTTCGAAATATAAACCGTTGCATTTACTTCAACTGACTACTCAAGATATCTATTAGCCAAAAGATTTATTCAGCGCTTCAAAATAGTGAATATCCTTGAGATTTGTTTCAAATGAAATAGCTCTTCTTGATAAGATTTTTGAAATTTGGAATTAGTATATCCTTTATTGAACTACCGCCAAGGCTGACATATGGCTGTCAATGTGATTTTTGACGCTATTCGATTGTGATGTCATAATCACACAAGTGTTTAACGGGCCATGTAATTGTGACGTCATAATGAAAAAAATTGTCAAGAGGCCCCGTATCGGGCATTTAGCGATAGGTCAATTGGTCTCTGAGCTCGATTTTTAAACATTTATTGTTTTCATGTTACTTAGTATTTGAAGTAAAATGGTATTTTCGCAATATATTAGTAATAAATTTGACCACAAACGAAAATTTTGAATTTACAATTAATACTAACTGTCCATTGAACATTCCAATTTGTCTTCGGAAGGTCCCAAAGTATTTTATATATCAGAAGTTATAAATGACCCTGACGGCTAGTTCTTGAACCAAAACACCATCGTTCAGAAAAGACATCAAGAAATAATTATGTAAGATGTCTTCTGTGTCAGTGTTTACATCCAGGTACCACAAGTATATCAGTCAATGAAATTTTCTCATAGCTTTTTGTGTTAAATCAACATTTTTGTAAAATTTGCACATTCAAATTCTTATGGACTATCTCTCTAAATTGGTTTTGAATATGTCATTAACATGAAAAATCATTGCAGAAGAAATGTAAACGCCATTTAGTTCTTTATTTAAAATAAAATAATAACTGCAAAGAAATGTTGCTACTCAGAAATAAATCTTCGAAGAAATTTAAAACAAAAACCCAGATGAAAACTTTTTTCTCATCATATAAATTTTTGCAATTTATGAAAACATTAATTTGTGACAGTAACTGGAAGTCCATATATTAAACAAAGCTATGGAAAGATGAAGTTAGCAGACATATTAATGACAATATACCGTAATGCCAGTTTTCTCTGACGGCCAAGAAGCATCATTGGTGTGCTTTGGGGTATTTAGGGGTATTTGCCCCACCCCTTAAATTTTTTCTTTTATGTATTTCTTGAAAACCATTCACATTACTACCCCTAAACCATATTTATTCTTGATTGTTATGGCTAGACACATTTATAGGTATATGATAGGATCAATGGAGGTCCTGCCCTACCCCCCCCTGAATTTTATGATTTTACTTATAACTTAAAATTAATTCACAGCCCCACCCTTCAACCATACATAGTATTGATCATTATAGGAAAACACAATCAGTGGGGGTGCTGTCCCACCCCCTGACATATATGTTTCCTTATTACTTATAAACTGCTCACAGTCTGCTTAAACCATATATATCATTGTTATAGGAAAAACATTCAGTGGTGTATGTGGGGGTACTGCCCCACACCCTGAAATATATATTTTGACTTATAACTTGCATTTGCATCCCTGATCCTACACTTATTAATACTGCACGTTATAAACGTATAGAATTCTAAGGAATCCGCCAGGAAAATCATTCTCGCCATTAAACATTCTAAAGCTTTAAAATCACTATATCCATGTTCACTATATTTGAGTTTTACTGTATATATATATATATATATATATATATATAGGTTCACACACACACTGCTCACACCATCTTTTGTGTTTTCCTGAATTTTTGCTGTATAACAGGTTTGGCAATATATCGAGTTCGACTATTTTCAAGGTGTGGTCATTTTCATCATGACATGTCTTTAATCCCTGTTGTATATGATATCCTGTTTACAGCTCACTATCATAAATTCAGATATTTTGTCTATTGTTTAAGTTTGAACAATTTGGTCACCCTATTAAAATGGCTAAAATTAATCTGTCCAAAATATGTAGCAGCTACATATAATACAAGTACTACGTTGGGAAAATCTAGATCATTAACCCAGAAAAATTTCTAATGTTAACTTTCATCTGTTTTTTGTTTAAAATAACTCTTTGAATGGCCGGCAATACTAAGGCTTTTATGTTTGTGTATCTCATCTACTCATAATTATTTCTCGATTAGTGATAACTGTTGTGTAAACATGCAACGTGTTGAATTTTTCCAACTCTCATGGAAGTGTGACACTCGTAAGGTGGTCCCTGTCTGACTTCTAGATCTACACTTTGTTCATACAACTGGATACCAGTTTATGACACTTAGCATTCGAGTTATCTCCCCTGTTACGCACACCTGTTTATTTTATATTTTTTTTAATCTGGTCTAAATAACTGGAGAATTAGCGGTGGATGGCAGTATGCAGGTTTTGGTGTTACAAGGGAATTATGTGGGAGAAAATTTGTTTTTCAAAAAATAGCTCCGTTATGCAGGTTTGCCGTTGGGTGAACTATCTATCCATCTATCTATCTATCTATCTATCTATCTATCTATCTATATATATATATATATATATATATATTAAAATATAAAACGATCAAGAATTTTTCCTGATCGTTTTATTTTTTACTGTAATGGGCTTTCATATGGAGTTATAACAATTTTTAAATATATATATATATTCACACAAATAAATGTTCCTGAAACTTGCATAAAAAGCAGATATACAACTTCAAATTAGTTTATTTCTCATGAATTTGCTATAAAGTACACCATATCCTTTGATTAACTTGGTATTGCACTCACTAAAGAATCATACACAATGTGGAGAACAGACTGAATCAACTTGACATGCTCAGATTTTCTATAATGCTTTTTTATCAATAGCAATTAATACAGGTACCTTTAAAATACAATATAATTTACAATCATTGACTTTATAAGCTAAATGTACAGGAGCTTTCAAAAATCATTATATCATTACTTCAGAATATACGATTTTTTTTTATGGCATACTCATTTCCATAAAACACAGTTCTAGACCTTTGAATGGCATATAGGTTTGTAAATATTATAGACATAATACTCAAATCATAGTACTCAAGATGATCGTTTCTGTCAATTAGACTTCATCAGTTGAGCTCCAATTTAAAATGTATATGTATTTTCTAAAGAGAAAGTGATATCATACAAGGTCAAATTATAAATCAAGAAGTATAGCCAAAATACGTCGAAGAGTAACCACTGTAAAAAGATGCTTTAGAAGAATTTAGAATTTTAATATGACTTACAGATTGTACTTGAAAATTTTTTTAGTGCTATTTCAGAAAACTTAATTTAAATGGTGTTATCAGTGCCAAATTTACTTTAGTATAAGATTATCGGCTTGTAACTAATACATCTGATGGTATACAATTCCCTAAAACTGACTCATCATATAGATTACACAACATATAGAAAAGACAACAGGGTTATATTTATGGCATATTCATGTACTGTCAAAGTTTCTTTATGACTCATAAGAACTGGACAATTACCCACACATTCCCGGATATTGAACATAACACATTGAAAAGAGGTCATATCAACAGATGTTCTATGTGTCATGTTTGATTATCAGGTACACATATTGAAATTAAAATATTTCCATTACTGTACAGTTTCATTTTATACGTTAATGAACATTTTTTCATTACTTACTATTAAAAAAACCAATATTTTTGAAATATTTTACTGGGATTTCATTTTTTTTTCTATGTTCTTAAATCTTTTAACAATTATATTTAAAATACACACACACTGATGTCATAACATTTTATTTGAACAATTCTGGTTGTTAATTAGGATGTTTGATACATTTATTCCTGTAGAAATAATATGGTGTTTCTCAGAAAAGTATCTCTTCAGCATCACAGAATTATAAAAAAAACACAAAACTATATGGATTAAGCTCTTAAGGGAATGAAATCTAAAATCAAAATGATCCAAAAACATACCCAGGAGATTGGTTTTGATAAAAATCAATTTACAAAGAAAATGAAGGGAGTCTTATGTTTGTTCATCAACTTAGGGTACTGTACTGTAAGTACGGTACTATCAAGACATTTCTGTCATGTGATGGTGCCTTTATGTTGATGGCAAAGAAGGTTCAGATATGTGACCAACATTGGTAAAATTACTAAAACTAAGGTATTGAGACAGAAAATCTATATATAATTGGAGAAAATGAGCTACAAATCTGGGGCAAAGTAAAACATCGTCCTGATAATTCACTGAGATGGATGAAAATAATAAACAAGACAACTTTTTAACAAAACTGTTTTTGTGAAATCTGCCATTAAAAAGTTTGTTTAAAATTTTCATTAATAATCAAAGGGTTGCTCATAATTATTATAAACATAATACCAAAGTTATAATATACTCAAGACAATCATTTCTGTCAATTAGACTTCATCAGTTGAGCTCCAATTTTAAACAGATTTTCTAAAGAGGAAATCGGTATCATACAAGGCCAAACAATAAATCTTAACATATAGCCAAAATCCGTCAGAGAGTAACCACTATAAAAAGATTGTTATCTTAGCTTTAGAAGAATTTAGAATTTTAATATGATTTACAGATTGTACTTAAAAAAATTTCTAAAGTGCTATTTCAGATATATAGCAATGTATTTTAAGAAAATTCTCAAATTCAGTCAGGTAGATTATTTTTAGTTATTTTGGTTTTATCACATATTACTCAAAATTAACCCTATTTGCCAGAGCAGGTTGAAAATAAAGAGTCACTGATTTCTATGGCAATGAATAAAAAATCTTACCAAAGTCATTTCATGAGCTATCTTTACTTAACTCATTTCAAATTACAGTATCTTTTATTGACATTCTGGAAAATCAAATTCAGAATTAGATTATTTTCAGTATTATCCCATTACGTATGTCACAACTATTTCAGTATTAAATCAGAAAAACTTACCAGAGTCATGATTATCTTTGACCTATTATGCATTTCTCAGAATTGTGTCATAACTATGTCACTCAAAGTTATGGCTATATTTCACTTAAAAGTCATGACTATCTTTGACTTATGACTCAATTCATGAATGTGTCGCACAAAAGTCACAACTATCTCTCACTTATTTCATAACTTTCTCACTTAGTCATAATTATGTCGCACAAAAGTCATAACTATCTCTCACATATTTCATATCTTTCTCACTTAATCATCATTATGTCAAAACTATATTGGACCTGTCACATCTAACACAGACATAAGTAATATCTATCACACACAAACTTTGCAGATTATAAAACATATTGCCAAAGTTGAAATTTTACAAGAAAAAAGGTAACACAAATGCTCAAGATAGTTGTTTCTGTCAATAAGATTCCATCACTTACACTCAATTTTAAAATAGACATATAGATCCAAAAGAGCTGTGGTATCATACAAGGCCAAATACTAAACCTAAATGCATTTACCTAAGAAGTTAAAGAGATGCCATATCACATTTTAGTCAATTTTTTTCTGAGGAGTGTCATACCAATCTCCAATTTAAGTCATAATCATTTGGAAGTTAAAAATACTATCACAAATTAAAACAAAAATCTATTCTTAACATTAAAACTTAAAGAAATGAGCATACAAGGAATTTAAATCCTGTATTCATATCTTCATCTAGGTTTTAAATATTCCGTACTATTTAAGCATGGGGTCTTAACTCTTAACTACAAAAAACTGTAAAAATAGTAAGAGAAACATGACATTGATATTTGAATCAATATTTGTTACAAAACAGAATTTTGAAAAAAAACAAACATTCCAGTGGGATATGTCAAATCAATGTATGAATATTTCAGTCAAGGTCATCGTTTTCTAAAATATAATTTTGTTATCAATGCATTTTTTATGTTAAAAGCACGCATCACAGCAAATATCAGGGGTTAATTTAATTGATATAAAACAAACATTAGAATAAACAGCAAAACATCTCACATTCTGTAAATTAGACATTTATAAACATCAAAAACACCATACTAAACAAAAGAATATAATTAAAACAATTGTAAAAATATTGTATGCTAATCTGTACATACACACATGCAATCTTAAAGAAAAATGACAAATATTTACTGCCACATGCTTACAGTGGTAGACATTTTGGTTAACTATTTTCATGAAAATGCCGTCAAATATCTTTCACTGTACAGAAAAAATCTATTAAGCAGTTTGATAATTATCGCAATAAATTGAGGGCATGTCAAAACAACAAACCAAACACCAAGAAGAGTGTAAAGTATAATATGATTCAGTACATAAAGATGCTGACTCTATTTATAAACAAAAATAATTGACATTTGTTGGTCGTTAGTTGATGATTAACCATTCTGTATTAGAATTATTACCTGAATCTTTATTCAAATGTTCACAAAATCTACAACTGCATCAAATATAATAGGAAAATTTTAAGAAAAGGGGTGCTCCTAAGAGAACTGAAATCTGTCATCACAGATCAGTCCATCTGACACTCAAATGTGATCTCTCAAGACAGGTGGTCCCTTTAGAGAGGTTTTATGTACAGGACTATTTAACTGAGTGGTTCTCAGTATGTGGTTTCACAATACAGGTGGTCTCTTATGAAAGTGGTCCCTAAAGACATGTTTCACTGAAATAAAATGTTCTGATATAAAACAAACCAGGAATATTAGTGTTCGAGGGCTGTATGAATCTAAAGTTAAATAACTTTAAAGTACAAATAAAAAATTCATTGCTTGCAGTCATAACTGAAATTCTTAGACTAGAACTCTTAACTTCATTCACTTGATTTGTTTTCAGAAAACCATTCCAATCAGAAAGCCACCACCAAAACTTCCAGCTAAGAAAACATTCTTTTTTACAAAGTCTTTAACCTGAAAGAAAAAAATATAAAGTGTCAACAGTTGATGTCAAATGGACCTAGCTCAAAAAAGAGTTGTTTGTTTAATAGTAGTTTTAAATGTCACACTTGACAAGTTTTTAGTTAGACAGGGGAAGCCAGATTTAAATGGGGATGAGATGGATACAATATATGTAATATATAAATCACTCAATGATGTTGAAAAGAACAGAGAACACTCATGCTAGGACCGAGAGGGGTACTGTTCTCTGCAAAATTCAATGCCATAGAGTGATTTACCATGCATTACTATAGCTGTAGTGTTTTTGTTTCCACAAGAAGCCTGTCATCCCTGTTATGATTTAATTCAGACTCATTTTGTTTGAAAACAAGTGCCAATTAACCATTGTACAAGTAAGGTGTAAAAATACACATATAATGAAGTCACATCAAATGCAGTAGTATTGACAGTGACAAGGATTTATTCATTAATCAGAATATGTTTAAACACAAGATACCGTTATCAGTTATGTAATAGATATGTAGGAAATTTACAAAGAAAATATATGATTCAAGAATCTTAATGAAATTGGTGATAATGTATCTGAATCCATGCCTTAATCTCAACATGGATTTACCAAAATCAGGATGGAGGATTTAAAAGTAATTCTATATAAAGACCAAAATTGGTCAGAAATGGTATATCGCAAATTTTGAAAGCAGCTGGTCACAATGATAGCCTTGCATGAGAGTAACAAAACCTTGCAATTTTTGCCCAGTAAAACTCCCTCGTTACCATAGCAACGGTCATTTATCTATATTGAATATGGTAATCTAATGGAAATAGCCATATTACATAAATTTCATGAAATGTGATATTTATGTCGGTTTTGACAGCAGTTTTTTGTATTAATTGTTGATCTTAACATGTTTATATAACAAGGTAGAAAATATCAGGGATCGTAATGCCTCCATTTTTAAAAATGGCCTGTTGAAAGTTGGTTTTTTAGGTTAATATAGGGAAATTCCGTGCAAATTTAAATCAGGCCTCTGTAAAAACGCAGCATAGGAAATCGTTCATTTTTCTCTAGTGACTTTAGTAACATTAGTAGAAACGAACAGCAAAATATCTCAGTGGGTATTTTTGTCACTAATTAATAATTCCTTGGACAACATCAACGTAATTTGTTATCCGTGCCAAAAGAAAAATAGTAAATGAACAGCTTATGTGAACTCGGTACTAAATGTGGATACAAGAAATCGTATTTGCAATAAACATAGATCCATAATGCAACCAAATCACTCGTAAATACGACCAATTTTTAGGTTTTGGGGGTTTTTCCATCCAAATCTATTGCTACCCGTTTTCTCAAACAGGAATTTGAATGTTTTCCGTTTCCACTCTGTCAATACAGCCGAAATCGTGGTCAGTTATGCGCTTAAAAATAACCACGATACGTTTGCAATAAATTAGAGCATCTATCTGACGTTGATTAAGGCGGTCACTAAAAGAAGTAGTCGGATTCGAGAATCGGCGGATTCGAACAAATAATTGTCGATTTCTTCCCCAATACTTATTCAAAGAACACAATAATTGTAGTATATCTTTATTGCGGTATTTTACATCATTCACAGTAGAAAATTATACAAAATTGTTTTGGACTCGATTTACGTGACATTGTCTTACGTTGGCACACTAAAATTAGAAGTCGGATTCGACGGCGGAGTCGAGGTATTGGATCGATTTAAGTTAATTTGTTATACTTAAACTTTAAGTAAAGTATATATCACAATCGTTTATGATAATATCCTTCTAAATATACCATTAAATGACACTAAAATCACTTATTTTTCGTTAGCAATCATAATTTGTAATTGCTTAGTAATACTACAGAGTCGGATTGAAAAGATGCTAATGTCAGATTCATGATAGTATAGTGTTTTCGGATTCGATTAGCGGCGGATTCGAAATAAATAATCGTTGATTTCTCACCCAATTCTAATTCTATTTAAGTAATCTTTTCAATTAATATTAAGGACATCATTCTGAATTATTTTCAGTAAAAAGTTACTCAAATTTTGGTTCGTTTTAGATTTCCTAGATTTTGGCTGATGAAAGCACACTAAAATTAGTAGTCGGATTTCAGTGGCGAAGTTGAGATGTCAGGTCAATTTACACTAATCTGAAGCTTTTTGACTTAAGATAAACTGAATATAATTATTGTATATGATCATAGGTGTCCCTAAATATTATCAAATGACAATCTAATAGCATATTTTTGTGTAAAAATCAAGATTTACGAGATGCTATAAAATCGGTTCGAAAAGAGACAATGTTGGAGTCCTGATTTGAACGGACGCGGAAATCTGGGGGTAAGGTATATTTAGGTATATCAATATCATATTGCTAATACAGTATATAATGAAATTATATATATTATTTGATCTCAATAGATGTTATTTACTATATCTGAAAGTTAGATTTAAAAATATTATGAAGATTTGAAATGATAGGAGAAATTTAGTTGAACTATATACGTTGAAAATACTTAAAATAGCTAAACTTTGAGTAACCGTTTCTAAGAAACAAAAAAAATACCCGCTCTGATTTTATAATATATTGTTCTATAAGACTTATTCAAACTTTAGGTCAAAGTATCTTAAAATTTCTATGCTGCATTTTTGGGGGGTAAAGTCTTGAAAAATCAAAATATCATGAAATTCTTCTAATTGGATAATTGCAGAAACCCCCTATCTTTAAGTTGTTAGGCAAAATACCTTCTGTACTGATTATCACTTTGGCTTTTATTGTTTTGAATGTCTAATCAAAGGTGATTCGAATAAAATATTTACATTATTGATATATCTTGTATGTTAAATAAAAAAAAATGGTGAAACTATGCAAAAATGCCTTTTCTATATGGGTAAGAGAACAAATCTTGTGAAAACTCTTTTTTGCCATGCCAACAATATATATTTTTTTTCAATTTTAAAATCAATATTATGTTTTAGTATTCTATAATAAACATATATAGTAAATATGAGCGTATTCTGTGACATACCATTTCTCAACACTTAAAATAATTTTTAGGTCTTTACATAGAATTACTCTTACATGTAAGTATTAACATTCACTTACAGTATTATTGTTGGAAAAATTACAGAAAAAAAATGAATTTGTTTGAAGGTTGAAATGATATTGTTTCTAATTTTTGTTCACATGACAGCTAGGCATTTTTCAACGACTTTCATTCATCGATTTCAAAATAACTTTATATTTGTCTTAACTTGCTTATTTTGGCCGGCAACTATTGCATGTACATGTGATAATATAAACTAAAGTCTCATCTAACTCTTGTTATAATCATGATTTCCCATCATAAACTAAAAGTGGGAAAAACCTGAATTGAAAGTGAAGCCACAAAAGGAGAAACACGATGTTCTCTTAATCAGTGGTTGTGCTTCTTTCAGGTGATTGTGGATGTTATCATGAGTAGTGAACAATAAATTTATCGGGCATTATAAGACACTATTGTAATGAAAGGGTTAATGACAGTTATAAATATTGTTATTTTACAACTTACATTTTGTACTACACTAGGATATCTGTTTCTAGTTTTCCTCTCAA
Source organism: Atrina japonica (assembly GCA_030159075.1). NCBI lineage: Eukaryota > Metazoa > Mollusca > Bivalvia > Pterioida > Pinnidae > Atrina > Atrina japonica. The sequence continues at coordinate 361,908 of BROG01000097.1, forward strand.
TCTGTCTCTTTGCTTTTTCAACATCTTTTTCAAGTCTGCTCCAATCAATCTTAATATAGCCTTGGTGTTGTGCAATCTACAATTTTAAGAAAATCACAGAAAAATTACAACAAAAAGTACCAATATCACAATTAATGAAATGTTCATTTATGTGCGACCAGCTGTATGCCTATGTGAAATTTTAAATATATGCTACATACTAAGGTCATAAAACAAATGTCATTGATGTGACAGCAGGCAATGTCACACACAAAAATTATACACCATTTATAAACCTAAATACACACAACTTTAACTACTAATGATATGTTTTCAAACCTTAGCTCTGTAGTCCTAAATATCCACCAATCCATTCCTTGTGCTTAAGAATTGCTCTGTGATACAGACATTAAAGCTGATATTGTCACATTACTATGACAAATAAATGTCTGAAGGGAAAGGGGAATAATCAAAATATGTGAAAAACTGAGCAATCAAAGACTACAAAGCTCATGACTACCTTAAGGCAACATTTTTATAACCCTGCAAAATTAATCTGACCTCAACCAACCTTCTTAGCACTGAAAATAGACTAAGCCCAAAGCAAATCCAATTTTGCAAAATATTAATAGGTCCAGTCTAGCATCACAAGCATATAGTATGTTCTCAGAATCATAAGATGCATCAGCCATACGAGTTTGGTTGATCATTAGTTGTGTTTACCAAAACAAAACTAAATGTGTTTGTGAAACACCTATTTCCCTAGTCCCAACAAATTTCTATGCTAGGAAATAAAATGACTCAACCCCACCTCCAGGGGCATGTGATGTCAGTGAAGTATGGGCAACTCTTAGATGAACATACAGTCTATGTTTGGTTACTGTATCACAATCCAAACTTAAAATATTACACTTTATATGTAAGCAGAACAGAATTACAAACGGACAAACAGATAGACAATCAAAACACCATATAGTAATGTTGAGTTAAGCAACTGCAATTGAAAAAGTGCCAAATTTCACCAAATATATAGGAATTTAAGAATGTTTATGTCGGTGTATACATCTTTTTTGCTTTGAATATCAATCCAAGTAGTAAAAAGGGAAAAAAACAAAAAAAAACATCTAATGCCACTGTAAACATGAACCCATCTTCTTAACTACAACACTGAAAAATGAGCGACTGTCTGTGTGCCTCACTTCATAAATAAAAAAAATCTTCAATATTTTGAAAACAACAAAATTATAATGTATAATGAATGCTTCATTAGCTGAAATAAGTTGTCTTATAATTAAAATGTGATCTCTCATTATTATCTATTGAAATCAATGAGTGAAAATGATTAGAATTATCGCTGGGTTGGTCATTTGCAATGTTAAAATGATGTGGTCCTGACTCCTCTGTGGAGGGAATTCCAGCATGTACTCAATGACATCAATTGTGGACAGTTTTCAACAGGTATGTAATGTTCAGCAGGCTACTTGATTGAAAACAGTAAATATAAAAATCATGTTTGTAAAGACTGACGACTTGTTTTAAACATGAAGTGTGAGTGATGAATGAATAATAGTAAAAGAATTGTCATCCACTCCCCTCTCATCTCAGCCTACCCAAAATTATTTCTACAATTCTTAGGATATTGGTTTTAAAACTCGAGGACTGAGTGTTATATTCATTTATTTAAAAAAAATCTTACTTGGGAGGGAGTGATACTTCTGTCATAAATGATGTGATAAAAGAACTGTGATGATTTTCCAATTTCTAAAGTGAGCAATGTGGAGAGTACATGACATATGTAGTTAAATGCATGTAATATTTGTCCTTTTCTAGTTTCTATATTACAGCAGAAACGAGGATTTACAAAATTGTAAATTTTAGAAATATTACAATAATATTCAATGTCCTCCAAAGGGAAGTATACACCATACACTTTTTATATATTTAAGTTTATTAATAGTTTTATAATACATTAGCAATAATATTTGGTAAACGTATGCTTAAATAGATCTACTTGTATACCTGAAAATATGCATGTGTTGCTAACGTTGTGACGTCAGTACTTGTGATGTAATTGATAAACATTTGCAATAAAGCTCTTAATTATCCAGCTTTGATACCATATGCATACCGGTATGTAACATACATAGATATTATAATACCTCATTAATAAAACACAGTCAGGGATTTGTTGAGAGCCGTCACGTGTCAGGGAGTCATAACTCCCTTGCATGCGTCTTGTCTCCCTCATGTGCGTTATGTCTCCCTCATGCGAAAACCCTTGTAGCTTATCCGACAGTCTTTGTTAATTCCGTATTTCAGTATAATAAACAATTTATTGCCCTGGTTGTAGGGAGACATGAGGATTTGTTTAACCCCGACACAGCATATTCCCCTCAGGCTTCACCCTCAGGAAATATAACTTGCCTTGGGTAAACAAATCCTCATGTCTCTCTACAACCAGGGCAATAAATGTATATTGACATCTTTCACATGATAAAGGACAAAAATTTGTGTATTTAGAGTGTGTTTACTGTTTACAGAGGGATGCCAAGATAAGGGAATCATTCAAAAGCATAAACTGTACGGTATAAATGTAAATGATGTATTTTTATTACCCAGTTTCTGACACAGTCTTGAATCCCAGTGATATTGTAACTTGAAAGATCATTATTTTGTCACTTGATTATGAACACAGTGCATTACACATACACAAACAAGGTCACATTTAATAGTTCTATTAAGTGTAAATACAAATGGGTGTTTGGAATAGTCCCCTAGATTATCCAGAGAAAAATATTGAATTACAATGTTAAAATGAGGAATTGCAGATACAAGTTAAATATTTCACTAAGATAAGTGGATGCGGTGAATAGGTTGAGGTTACAACTTTGGAGAAAAAAAATATCGACCTAAAGGCTGTAAAATATGGTACCCTAAAGTGTTGAAGTGGCAAGTTCTTCCACATTGAGGGATGATATAATTGTTAAGTGCCTTATAGGATAAAAATGTTGCTGTTCATGTTGAAAAGGGCTTTCAAGATAATTCTAGCACATGTAGCAAGTAATCAGGCATTAAAAGTTTATAATTTTATAAATAATAAGTTTAAATTTGAATAAGTTATGTTTTTCCTACCTTTGAGCAAGCTTTTCCCTACTTCATTATTTGTAAAAGGTATTCTAGAGAAACTAGTTTTGTTGCCCCTCTAACTATGTGGGCAGCTTTTAAATATTTTTTTCAACTGTTCTTTAGTGTTCAAGGCAATTATCAAATATAAAATCTACATTGTATGAACATAAATTTTAATATAGGGCATATAAAAGTGAAATACATGCACTGCAATGTTTGATAATCAAGGTCAAATTTTAATCTATGGATAACAAATATCTTGTTAGCCTCAAAGTTATCATTTCTAACATTGGAATGATTTGAAAACATCAAATTTACCTGAATAAGAAGTATGGTTGATCCCAGTGAGAATGCAGCTAACTTTCCGACCTTGACAAACAAATATCCTGACACCCTAAAATAAAGTAAACATTAATTAACATGATGTAGTCAAATTCTTTTAAAATTGTCTTGCATATAGTGAGATCATTTCAGTCTTGTATACAATGTTTGAAAGAAAACAAACATATTTCAAAATATGTTCATGAGTATATGTTAGTAAAAGTTACATGCATTCACAGTTATGTTTACAATTACTGATACTCTGATACTGGTAGTTTATAAAATTTATATATCTGAAAATAGATAACTTAAGCAGATTTTGAAAAAAAAGTGTGTTTGATTTTTTTACCAGCCAGATACTCCACCAATAGCAACTTGTTGCAATGCTGACCGCTTAGTTACATCTCCCACCAAACCAGGGACCCAATTTGAGTTTCTTAAAATAGCCATATCTAACACTTCAAAATCTTCATCTTTTGACATGTTGTTTTGTTTTTCAAGACAAAAATCAATAATCTGAAAAGACAGAATTAAGAAGAAAATCATGTCATAAGCTGCTTACAGATAAAATTGGAAGTAAAAGTAAGAGTAATGCTCGAAGGATTGTGTGGAGGTTTTGATGAAGTCTCTTCATAATCTGCAGGGCACTTGAGGTATATTACAACTGAAAAAGATAAAACAGTTGATAACTGTAGTATGTACATGTATTGCCTTATAAGTGCTGTAGCATTGTTCATATACAGTGCCTGCATGTTTGTGCATGATCTTATATGTTTTAATTTTCATGTTGCCTTTTGTTGGGTTTGTGCATGTTTTCATTTAAACTTATGTATGATTTTGTATATATATTGTAATGATATGTATCCGGTCTAATAGCTCTACAGAGCTAATGTTGTCCATGCTTGTACCATACCTTTAAATAAAGTTTATCTTATCTTCCAAACAACCAAACATGCAAACAAATACACCTACACAAATAAAATTTTATTGCTACTACAGAAGTTAATGAAGTTTTCTTTCTTTTCTTGGATATATGGGAGTCTTTCAAAATCTTTAATAAATCTCAATTTTATAAAGTTGAATAACATCAGTTGAAAAGATTATGTTCAATTTCTTTTTTTCTTCTCATTTTAAAATAATTTTATCTTCTTCATAATTGAGTATATTCACACAGAACGGTTTTGCAAATTTGAGGTACATATAAGATTTGAAAGTCTCCCATATACATATAGCCTCTTCATGGATGGAAGCAGACATAAATAAGCTTACATTATAATGACAAAATATGTGTCATTGTATAATTATTTCTAAAAGTTTTTATTGTTCCATCAAACATGAAAAATGAGATTTTAAAATTCCAATCTGAAAACTAGAAGTAACAACTTCCTTTAAAAGCAAGGTTTACATGTAGCCTACTTGCTCTTGTAGCAAATGTTGCTGGTCAACTGATGCTAACTCCTCTGTGACACCGAATTCTACATCTGGAATTACAGAGTTTCATGTTTGTCCAATTTTCACAAAATTTGTATATTTGTCTCCTGGACATCCTAAAGATAAATACTTTGTATATGTGAAAATGAAAGTGAAATAAATATTTTACAGGATTTACACAAATCATAGTACTAGTAGATCTATACAGTCACAAAGTGTGAGGATAACAGTATCTTGAAAATGAGATGACTTATGAGTAGACGTTACTGTATATTTTACACAGAAACATCAGTCTATCCTACCGTTTCCAAATATGAATATATTCGTTAAATACTAGATTGACATGTTGCAATTATAGTGAAAATTTCATAAGCAGGAAAATTAATTTTGTTTACTATTTTGTTTAACCTACAACAATTGTTATTTTCTACATTTCGGTTTTACAACTTCTAAATGTTCTGAACACATTTATTCTAACAATTCTTGTAAAAATTAATAAAAGTGTAGTCGGATACACAGACACGACTTACTCTCGACCTCCAAATATGTAAGTGACCAAAATGAAACTAGAGTGAAGACAGATGCGTCTATCAGTCAAATACAAATATAATGATTAATATTATGTAATGAATAAACATTTGATAAGTTATCTATGCTTACGACATTCAGTTGGAATATAGATTTTTTTTACATAAAACAAGTACCAATAAATTTGGTCATTAGTTGCAATCCGATAGATTTCGGTGATTCGATGTACCCTAGTGAGCATGGTTTAAAATTTTCTTGATTAAAATTTGCAAAATCGAAAAGGGTATTACAACTCATTGCAATAAATCAAATCCACACGAACGAGCTAATATAAATTGAAAATATAATAAACGTGACTTTTTGTAAATTTTTAACTAAACTTTCAATTAATTTATCTGCTTTATTAAAATAAACTTTTTTCGTTTTGTAGTAAACTTGATATACATTCTTGTTTTGCATTTACCATCTCCCAAAAGTCGTTTGTTAAAATCAATTTAATTGGACGTCTAAAATTAGATTGCATGGCCTTGGGATTCCGAAGAAAATCCGCGAAAGGGGGGTTTGTTTAGGAATTAATTTGGCTTAATTCCATGCAATATTTACATTTATTTTGAATTTTTTGCACATCAAAGTGTGTCATTTAAGTTCTGAAAATGAATTTAGATGTATCAGACCTCAATGTAACGCAAGAAGAGCAACAGAATCTCGGAGAATTTGACAGGTTTGTCGGCATCATTATTTCATCCGGCCAATGTTAATAACTTTATTGCGTTTTATCACAAGTTTTCCCATTGATTTCAATTATATTTTTATTTTAATACGATTGCTATTTTGTAGTCGCTTATTTGGATTTCTGAAGCTGAGTTCTCCAGAGGAAGTTGGGAAAAGAGCGTTGCTAGAAAAGGTAAAATTGTTTAAAATGTCGATGCATTATTAGGCATGCTACTGTTAGTCTTAGACAAGTTAGAATAGCCTCAGTAGGGCCTATCTAATGTCGGTGTTGGCCTAGTAAGGTCAACTCGGTACCTGGTCAACTCAGTCAAATCAGTCGATTTGGAACCTATTTTTGGATAGATATGTACTTGTGTTTCGTTTTTTGACCAATAAAAGCTTTAACTTCATCTTTAATTTTTTTTTGTATAAAACAAACAAAATCTTCCTTCAGAAATATATTTAAGCCGCAGTGTACAATGTCAATACCATTGTACAACCAACACTGGAGTACGCAGCAACTGCCTATGACCCATGTACAAAACAACTAGTAACATCAGTTGAGAAGGTCCAGCAGAGGACAACTCTCTTCCTCCAGTGCTGTTACAAAAATGGTACATCTAGGCTGGGAGAGCCTTGCAATTAGACAGACAAAGTGTAAGCTAGCTATGATGTATAATTTCACCAAAATACTACACTGTAGTTCATGTTCCACACAAGCACCTAATAACAGATAACGGATACACAGGGCATGAAACCAAGACCAGTTTTAAGGTAGCCCGAAGGAAATTTTTTAGGGCTACTAAATCTATGAAATATTGACAATTATTGGTGGCCCAAAACAAAATCTTTTGGCCCAACTGAATTGAAAGAAATTAAGTATCTTGCACTTGTTTTATCAATGAATAATTAATATAAATAATACATTGGTAAACCTATGGAGAGGGCAAAGGCATTCATCAACAGTTTTACATGTTCAGTTAATCCCTTTGGGGATTCCGGTCACGGTAATTCATTCATTGTTTTAAATAAAATATTGAGTGGCTGACTGTTTCCTTGGTGCTAAAACTTAAATAGAATCTATGTGGTATTTATTAATCATGAATTAAATGAACAAACATGTTTTTATGCTATATATTTTTCTCTATCCCAGCTTATCCATCATTTCGTGCAGTTCACATTACCAGAATAATGGAGGCACTTCGTGATCGGGTTTGATGTACAACCCTAGTCGTTATGGCCTAGTCTCAGTCTATAAAACGTTTCTTAGTGTGGTAGTTTATTACTTCGTTTGCAATGCGCTTTTAAGTAATAACTTTGCATTTCAGATGTAGTAGGACTTCTCTACATATAAGAGGGCTTCGCCCTCTAGTGTATGTATATTTTATATATATATATATATGTATGTATATATATATATATATATATATATATATATATATATATATATATATATATATATATATATATATAGCACATATATATATATATGTAGATATATACATGTTCATAGTGTTGAATCTAGAGCAACATGACATCACGCCATGCCCTTTTTTTGAAACGCCATGCCCTTTTTCATGCTGTCAATCGCCAATAAATCAACCGGCGATATTGCCTAATGACCAAAATATTGTATTTGCAAACCCTCTTCCCTATCATTTATTCCTTAATCTGTTAATTGCCCCAAATACCCGTGTCAGGTTTATGTTTGTTTCACGGTGGATCAGTTTAAATAACCTCAGGTAATCACCAGAGATACAGCAGTCAACGACTGTATTGCAGTAGGCCTATGTTGGTTGGGAATATCGACAAACCCGCTGAATTTCCGCTATTTGCAAATGGCTAGAAAATCTCATGTTACGTAAAATGTTTGTAAAAAAATAAATGTATATGCAAATAAATCAATGTCTTGTTACAAAATATCCCATTAAAGAATTTTCTGTGCTGCTACATGACTGAATTCATCGTTTAAAGCAGGCTCCAGATCGCGCATGGGAAAATAGCTTGTGTCCACGGACTCATGGTTTTTAAACCAATTCACGCAAACTGCTAGTAGTTGCATGTCATATGAAGTACTTAAAATACATAGGAAATCACTAATAATTTTTAAAGCCATAATCACGGTGAAAATACTGTAAATGTGAATAAACTTTTTTCTGCCAAATACGATAATGTCCTCGGACTTTATCGACTTTTTGTCACATGTCTTCAGTCTTCAAATGATTTATCAACTTCAGGTCGCACTAACATTAAAGAGGTCATCTTTGGTGTGCGAGTGTGCGAGTGACTGGTCAGAGTTTGGTGTTTAGCAGCACCTTTGAGAATACTGTTCGAATAACAACAAGTGTGGCTGGCAAATTTTCCCGTTTTTTCCCCATTGTAATGAATTGTAGATTTTATGGTTATAAAGATCTAACTCCTAGCTAAAATCTTGCTGTTTGGCATTTTTAATTATGTTCATGTTTGAGAATTTTTGGCTTAAAATTGGGGAAAAAAGATGCCATTTGTGGTAGGAAATATAAATTTGGGGGAGCTCTTGGCGGTCTGCAAGGTTGGCCACTCACCCAAATGAAATTAATTGGGTGATTGCCAAGTGCTTTTGTCTGCAATTTTGGTCACCCAGGTCTGATTTCAGTTGAAATTGATGACCTGGCAACCGTCTGTTTTATGAAATGGATACAGTTGTGCAGGCTCCAATAAATCAGGGAAATTGCAGTAGCAAAGGGTGCATACAGAACATCATTCTACCTGCGGAACAAACTACTTCCAGGTAATCCTTTACCTTAGAGAGCTTCAAAGCCATGCTGGAGTTAGCTGGACAGGCTGCCAGCTGGTCACAAGGCATTCACCATCCAAGCCAGTGACTTTCAATCTCTTTTATCAGGGTTAATACCTTACTTGAAAAGTATTTTTCTGGTCCAAAGTACAAAATTGTCACTTGTTATCTTGAACACTACCATCTGCAATTGAAGGTTTACATTTTGTACACAAAAATCATTCTTAAAATTGCTTGTTTACCTGCAAAACATGAGACATCAGGTTCTGTTAACGAGCCAAGATAAAAGTGTAATTAGTTTTGCTTAGATCCAATTTGAATTAAGCAGTACCCTGAGTAGGTCTATTTGTAGTCAGATAAGAATAGAAAATATGTGGATTGAAAATTTTGATTATCTCGAATTTCGGATATCTCGAAGTAAACGGGACTGCCCCATGATTTTCAAGATAGTGAGATTTTACTGTGTGTATATATATATATATATAATATTGATATAATATATATATATGTATATATACAGTAGAACTTCAATGAGTCAAATTATTCGATGTTTTGAACTATTCACAAAGTCCCGAATAATTTTGTTATTTAACGCTATTTATAAACATTTTATAATTCAGATTTTTATGAGTCTAATTTCTCGATGTTTTGAATAAATGTTTAGGCCCATTTCTATAAAAACAATGAAAATTTCTACGTATAATTTGAAGTCAAAATTTTCATGTGTACAAAATCGCCCCATAATAATTTTTCTCCCTATAAACACTCAATGTTTTAATTTCATGAAAATTTAGCACTTATGATCGTACATGTATTAAATGGTTTCAAAGCAGTAATATACACAACCTGTGAAACTAAAAACGTATGGATTTCAGTTACCATCCATGAGTCGAAGTTCCGATGTATAGAACATTGAGTCATCGAAGTTCTACTGTGTGTGTATATATATATATATATATATATATATATATATACACACACACACACAGGTGACTCTCGATGGCTCGAACATCGAAACCTCAAAGTTCTCAAAACCTCGAAGTTTTGTACAGGTCCCAATTTATTTCCTTCATAAATTAAGTAAATTAACTCTTGATCTCTCGAATGTCGAAACCTCAATTTGAAGTTCCAGTGTATATAAACCTCAAAGTTCGAGTAATTATAAGTGAATTGATTAAAAGTCAGTGCCATAAGCCGGAATGACACCAGGATCCTTAGGCCTACCTGTAAGATTAAACAATAGGTGTTTTGATAACCGGGTGTCAATTAGTCCCTGACCTGTGATTGACAGGCTTGTTTATTAATCTAGAGCTATAAAGTGAAGAACTGTGTAAAGATGTGTCATAGACTATTGTCTTCCTAACAAAATTTTATTATTTATTTTTAGAATAGAATTCTGTATTATGACTACACCATGATGTCAAGTACAAATGTCACAACCAAGTGGTACTTTAACTTTTAGATCAAGCGGTACTGCAGATTACTGAAGCAGTAGTGAATGCTACCAGCAATATATATAAAGCTTTATGTATTGCTGATGCTATGGCAACATTATATACCTTATATGTCGTTGATCGTTTTTATCCAAATCAGTCACATAATAAAGATAAACTATTTACATGGGTTTTTATTTTTGAAAATTAGGTAAGGGGATTGTTTATGGCAGAATTCATAATTACAAAAACCAAATCCCTTGTTTTGTATAGTATTAAGAACCTATATCAATCGAAATGTTCATTTCCGGAACTCTTGATACCTCCAAGTTTTTCGGTGATCCAGTGGATTTTGAGAGTCACCTGTATATATGTGTGTGTATATGTATATATATATACATGTATATATATATATATGTGTGTGTGTGTGTGTACCAGTACTCTAATTATATACATATATACATCCTTCATCTAGTATAAGGGTAAACCCAATAGCATAACCTCTGATTGGTTGAAAACAGAATAGTAAATTAGAACATCTGTGAACAGAAAAGTACCAAGTTAGCCGAATACAAATACAAAGTTAGACAAATACAAGGATCAAGTAGTCTAACAGAAGTACCAAGTTAGCCAAAAACAAGTACCAATGTTAGCCAAATGCAAGTAAAAAGTTAGCCAAATACATGTACACGTATCAAGTTAGCCAAATATAAGTACTACTGGTAAGTTAGCTAAGTAGTAAGTACAAGTACCAAGTTAGCCAAATACAAGTACAAAGTTAGCCAAATACAAGTATCAAGTATATATAGTCTAACAGAAGTACCAAGTTAGCCAAATACAAGTATCAAGTTAGCCAAATACAAGTACAAAGTTAGTCAAATACAAGTACAAAGTTAGTCAAATACAAGTACAAAGTTAGCCAAATACAAGAACCAAGTTAACCAAATATAAGTACAAAGTTAGCCAAATACAAGAACCAAGTTAGCCAAATACAAGTACAAAGTTAGCCAAATACAAGAACCAAGTTAACCAAATATAAGTACAAAGTTAGTCAAATACAAGTACAAAGTTAGCCAAATACAAGAACCAAGTTAGCCAAATACAAGAACCAAGTTAACCAAATATAAGTACAAAGTTAGCCAAATACAAGTACAAAGTTAGCCAAATACAAGAACCAAGTTAGCCAAATACAAGTACAAAGTTAGCCAAATACAAGAACCAAGTTAACCAAATATAAGTACCAAGTAGTTTAACAGAAGTACCAAGTTGTCATACAAATATACTGAGTTGACTAACATTCATATCCATTTTGTGCACATCATTAAGCTTATGGACATGGATCTCTAGTTCTTTTTTTAAATATGAGGAAATATAACCATTTTGCATTTAGTTCATCATCTTCTGAAAATCAATTAACTCTTCTATAAATCAATGACTTGAGCAAGTCCAAATACATGTATGTCTTAACTTAAGGGGTTAAGGAGTTAAGTATGATTTTCCTTGGTGAACTATCAAGGACTATGAATTAACCATTTTTATCTGAATGGACATGATATACACAAACCTGATAAGCTAAGCTTTAGTACCACACCCTTTTCAGGTAAGTCACTGCAAATGGACTATGTCAGTACATATGATGAAGAGGAGGATGTATCATTTTGCTTTGTGACCATCATGAATATTTTAATTTTAATTTTATCATTTTATTTTCAGGGTATCAAATTCTATGAAAATAAAATAAGGGAAAATGCCAAGCAAAGTGGCGGAGATGATGATGAAGAAATTGATTCTTCTGTTGACCCCAAGATTTATTGTCATCTTGGACATCTTTTACTGTTACTTGAGCAGTATCCTAAAGGTAAACTACACATATCAACACAAATCGAAAGTATAAGTTTTTCTGATATGTTTTCATTATAAAATGATTTTGTCATTGTAAGAATTGTCCAGCCCAATATTGTCGTCTGTCATCCATTTGTTAACCAGGACTCTACTACACTAAAAAATTCCACTCTTCATTTGGCCAGTGAACCGAAAATTTTACTAGCCGGCCACGAACTTTTACTCGCCAAGATATATATGTGTGTGTGTTGTTAAAAAAGAATCCGCTGGATGAAATGAAATAAAACACATGAATTTTTTAAGTTGACATTACTTTTTATTATTTCACTGCATTTAAAACAAGGTTATTAACTGATGACCGTTTTATGCATTTTTAAAATAAATCCAGGTGTTTGCATGGCTATGTATTTTTCATATTTGTTGCTCCAACATTGAGGCAAACTTAAACTTCGTTTTTCAATTTTTAACGCCAGTTTCTTTTCAACAGAATTTACAAAACTGTGTCTGCCCACTAATCCCTTTAGGGATTCTGTCACGGCCGTTTTATTGTGTGGCCCTGCCATGGTAAAACGGCCGCGACAGAATCCCCTTGGTGATTGTTTGCCCACAAGAATTGGAAATTTTATCTGTAAGTTAAAATTGAGAGTAAAACACCCGTTACGTGATGGTCAGACAAAGTTAAAACACCTATAAAGTTCTTTATAGGTGTTTGTCCACGACAATCGGGTATTTGAGTCTCAAACTTAATTTACAGATAAAATTTCCAATCCGGCGGTGGTCTGCCTATCCTCCTCGTCGAACACTAGCCATAACTCAGTTCCAGTATTTCTTTCACCAAACTTGTTTAAACTTGCTAGTGTCCAATGAAGAGGTAGATGCTTCTGTTGAAATTGACACTGAAAAGTAAAAGTCATCGTCTTCTGTTTGGAAAGTTTCAAGTCGAAAACGCGAAAGCATACAGCGTGTTTTCATAAAGTAATCAACGTGAGTTAGATTCTCTAGTCTATTAATACTGAATAACCAAATTGGTTGTTGTAAAGCACATAAAAGATCATGATTTCGATAATGTAACTTCATAGTGAAAACGGACAAAGTTTTTATTTCCGGCTTGGGGAAAAAGAGCTGGTTGAAATGTGGCAACTGAATGAGAATAAACACTCGCCAAAACCTAAAAAATGGTCACATTTGTGAGTGATTTGGTCGCATTGTACAGCGCTGTTAACTTTTTCATTTGAATGACTTCTTTTCAAGAACCACTGCCACTTGACATATTTCAAAAAAAATTTGCAGGAAGCTTGCTCCAAGGAAGGGGCTTCAAATTTGCAAACTAAAAAAGGTTAATAAGGCTCCAACAATGGTAAAAACTTGTTATATCTTTAAAAATCTTAATCTGATGGACCAATGCTCAGATTTTTTACAAATTTGGTGTATATTATTGTTACCATATTTGACCCATTAAGTAGTCGTGTCCCTTTCAGTGCCCCTCCCCTTTAGAGCACACAATCAAGAATCTTTTCCAGCAGGTTGACAAGGAAATGTGGACCTGAAAAACTCCTAAGTTATAGTTTATATCTAGCCTCCCCATCAACAGAAGAATGTTGATAGGTGTCCTTGGTAATAACTACAGCAACTTTACCACTGTGCCATATGTGAAATTAACTGTTTTACATCAGTTTGACTATTAATTGGCAGGGCTTTTTCTATAGTATCCATGGGGCCCAAATTCTGCCCCATATCCAATGCAAAATGAATGTATTTTTCCCAGTTTTATGAAAAAATTCTCAATTTGATGTTAAGCTCATTACTGTAATGAAAAAATAATAATAATGTAAAGGGAAATGCATTTAAAAAATACATAATATGTGCATACAATTTTTCCCAGTATGACACAAATTTTTTGTCTGCTTTTGTGGCGTCGTCGGCATCGTCCTTTTTCTGTGTTAGCTTTTTGTTTCAGTTCATTGTGGGCAAAGTACTGCAGCTACAACCATGAAACTTCACATGAACATTGTCTAGGGTCATTACTCAACAATGCAGTGGGATGCTGGCTGCTGTTTCCTAATTGTGTCCCAAATTTTTAGCTCGCCTGTTTACTTAGTCATATATGAATAGTACTGCATTAAGCTTTTTGTTTCAGTCCATTGTGGGCAAAGTACTGTAGCTACAGCCATGAAACTTCACGTGCACATTGTCTATGGTCATTACTCAACAATGCAGGGGGTGCTGGTTGCTGTGGCCAAATTTTGACCCTAATTCTTAGCTTGTCTGGACTTCGTCATTTACTATATGAATAGTCCTGCGTTAAGCTTTTTGTTCAAGTCCATTGTGGGCAAAGTACTGCAGCTACAGCCAAGAAACTTCACATGCACAGTGTTTAGGAGCATTACTCAACAATGCAGGGGATGCTGGTTGCTGGGGCCTAATTTTGACCCAAGTTATAACAAGCATAAAACAGGCGAGCTATATGGTCTGCCTTCATGACAAACAATTTTTGATATTTACAGATATAACCATGCCCTTGTAAATGCAGCAATTTTGTCATTCTCTTTTTGAAACTAGAATTTTGATAGAAATAAATGAAAATTAAAAAGAATTCTCTGGCAATATTGGTTTTAAATACTTAATTTATCTACAATGATTTGCAAACAAGACATGTGTCTTACCGGGAATATTGATATCTGTAATTTGATCTTAAGATGGTTTGAGGGGATGTCAACTGTGGTCATAAACTAATAACCACCATACATTCTTACATATTCCATTGTCTGTTTAGGATTGAACTCAAGTTGCCTTGATGATAAGTGAGTGAGCTAACCACTGCTGTACTTAGACCACTAATTTTTGTTTCTTTAGTTTGTTTGAACTTTGAATTCAAATATTTTTTTCAGCTCTGTCCGCATATCAAAGATTTTATCATCTGAAACAAGATCACTGGAAGGTAAGATACCTCTTATTGTTTGTTTCTGGATCAATGACCCGCCATGTTTATATATTGATGGCATACATTTGTAAATAAATGTAAAAGATATTGCTCCTTTGAAGAAAACTTCAGAAATATTAAAGAATGTTTGAGTACTCAACATATATATTTGTTTTTTAGAGGAATATCATAAGTGTAATGCGATAATGCACATGTGACTGAGGTAAAATAATAATGCTTGTCTTATTTACTCACATTTGGAAGTTTTACAAACGTTTACATAATCAAAATGATGAAATAAAAGTTGAGCTTCAGTAGTGGGTAAATTTGGTTACTATATAAACTGATACACATATATTTATGTGTTATTGTAATATGTTGAACAATTTCAGGATGCTCCTTTCCTGTACGGACTAGGGTTGGTGTATTTCCACTTCAATGCATTTCAGCTGTAAGTACAAAGTATTATATTTAATTTTAGTGTAAATAAACACCAGCAAAGCAAAAAAACAAAAACAAACAAACAAACAAAGAGAGAGAGAGAGAGAGAGAGAGAGAGAGAGAGAGAGAGAGAGAGAGAGAGAAAAAAAAAAAAAAAAAAAACAAACCAACAACAAACATCGAAAGAAAGATAAGATAACCAAAAGAGTTGTGGTTTCTTTGTTACCATATGTTTTTGGTTTAAATCAGTATGGTGTCTCATCTGCTAACAATGCATGTTTTTTATGTTTTATTATGTTGATACCTTTTTTAAGGTCACTTCAATGAGTCAACTTATGTCATTTGTCATGTGTTGTGGGTAAACATTGGAACATTTTTAACTTCTGATATTAATTTGCCAATCATCTTCAAATTTTGTAGGAAGCATCTTTAGGTTATGGGGAACAGATATTTAGAGTTCCAGGATCCTTGTATTCCGAGGGCTTTTGAACTGTGACCAAAACTACAAAAGATTGCCCAATCTTTAAAAATCTTTTTTACCCATGCATATCAAGGACAAAACTTAACTTAAGAGTATAAAGCTTTCTTCCAAACTTTAGAAATTTATTACTGTTGGAGCAGAGGGTCCAATGTGGCCATTTAATTTAGCATTAATATACTAAGTCTTAAAAAAATTTCTTCCATACATATTTGAATTGTATTAAAGACTAACTGAATGCATTTTTTGAGAGGGCATAAATCCTACTACCAAACTTTTGAAATTTTTAACTCTGCATGTATGGGTTAAATTCCTTGGGTGGGATCAATATAGCCTTATATTGATGTTGTTCCTAGTCATAGAAAATCTTCTTTTCTACATCTGTACATTGTAAAGAAAAGCTATACTATCAATTTTTGAATTATCCCCACTCGATTCACTGCTATTTTGCAATAGTATTTTTTCAGGAACTGTATATGATATTCTCTTTATAATGCCAAATTCGTTATCACCATCTGCCAATATATTTTGAGAACAAATGTCCATTTCAAAGTGTTATTTACCTCAATATATCACCTTAAGTGATCCCAGGTCACTGAAGAATTAATTGAACAAGGTATTTACATAATATGAATTATTGTTCTGTTTCCTGTTCATTAAAAATATATCTATGATACCAAATAACAGTAACTCTTATTTTCCCTAAGATTTAGGAATTCAATTCATGACAAAACTTGATATATCCCCATGATTTATAAGTAACAAAAGGTGTCTGTATATCAAGAATTGATGGTATAGAAGGAGTATAAAGCACTTTACCAAAGTTGTTAAGTTGATGACCCTTGGAGCAGGTTTCTTTTATTTATTTATTGAATTGGTAATAAAGTAATACTGTTCTTAATCTTAATACAAATTATAATTGACTCCCATGTATTGTTTGAAGTGAATCTGATTATATGGTTAAAAAGGATATAATGTCCTTTAACAGAATAGCAGAATTCATGTCCGTAGGTAGGGATTAAGCCTTAGGGTGGGTTGGAATACCCTTGTAGATAGCGATACTGTCTCAAAACTTTTTAAAAATCATATTGGCTGCTTTTTGGCATTGTAAAGAAAACTAAAACACGTGTTGTTTAGGTTTATGTGTTTGAAAGTTTTCGGGAATGATGCAGAGAAGGTAAGGTCAAAGGTCATCAGCACCTCTAAATCTGATGATCTAAAATGTCAATTTTCTCAAATACTGTATACTTATTTTTATTGCCATGAAAGACTTACGGAATAATGCCAAAATTATGTTTGCCAAATTTAAGGGATACATCTACAAAGGACAAAAGTAGATGATACTTCAAAATACCTGAAATGTCCATTTTGTCAAAACTCACTTGAATTTGCTCATGGAGACCTATTTTCATCACTTTTGGTCTCTGATCCTGCATTGTAAAATGAATACTCAGTCCCAAAGTAATCATAAGTTTCCCCTCATTATTTTTTTTTCTGTCGTATTAGTGCTATTTTGCCTCACATGACCATTAAGACCCTTTGGCCATCTTGTTTACAATTATATAAATAGTTTTTATCACATCACATCACATCCTCATTGGTTATACAGCACATGTATACAAGATTTCTCCTAGATATTTTCAGTATGAGGTCCAGTGGACCCCCATTTAATTGTTCTTCAGTCAAGTGAATAATTCTTGGTACATATCATATTTAAGAGACAAAGAGTTACTGTTCTTTAGCCAAGTGTATGATTCTAACTGGTACATATCATACTAGAGAGACGAAGAGTTACTGTTCTTTAGTCAAGTGTATGATTCTAACTGGTACATGTCATACTAGAGAGACAAAGAGTTACTGTTCTTTAGTCAAGTGTATGATTCTAACTGGTATATATCATACTAGAGAGACAAAGAGTTACTGTTCTTTAGTCAAGTGAATGATTCTTGGTACATATCATACTAGAGAGACAAAGAGTTACTGTTCTTTAGTCAAGTGTATGATTCTAACTGGTACATATCATACTAGAGAGACAAAGAGTTACTGTTCTTTAGTCAAGTGTATGATTCTTGGTACATATCATACTAGAGAGACAAAGAGTTACTGTTCTTTAGTCAAGTGTATGATTCTTGGTACATATCATACTAGAGAGACAAAGAGTTACTGTTCTTTAGTCAAGTGTATGATTCTAACTGGTACATATTATATTTGAGAGACAAAGAGTTACTGTTCTTTAGCCAAGTGTATGATTCTTGGTACATATCATACTAGAGAGACAAAGAGTTACTGTTCTTTAGTCAAGTGTATGATTCTAACTGGTACATATCATACTAGAGAGACAAAGAGTTACTGTTCTTTAGTCAAGTGTATGATTCTTGGTACATATCATACTAGAGAGACAAAGAGTTACTGTTCTTTAGTCAAGTGTATGATTCTAACTGGTACATATTATATTTGAGAGACAAAGAGTTACTGTTCTTTAGCCAAGTGTATGATTCTTGGTACATATCATACTAGAGAGACAAAGAGTTACTGTTCTTTAGTCAAGTGTATGATTCTAACTGGTACATATTATATTTGAGAGACAAAGAGTTACTGTTCTTTAGCCAAGTGTATGATTCTTGGTACATGCATGTATCGTATTTGAGACTAGGACTGCAATGATACACTGTAATGATGATATGGTTCATGTTGTGATTCGTACCTGACGATACAATACATTTACAAAACATAGCATAAAACAACTAAAATGAAAATTAAATAATGAAATCATTGCACTTCTGTGCACTTTTGAAAATAATTATTTTTGTTACACATATCCCGTTTATTCTGTTTTGTTTACTTTTAATGTCAACTAAATAAGATTTATCTTGTTAAATAAATTAGTGACTACATTAGTGGAGAAATATATTTGAGAAGTAACATCATATTTTGACTCTTAAATGTCAATCAATTTTCTAAAACCATCAGATTCCACCGAACTGAAAGGTCGTCAATAAGTCACAAGAAACTGGGCTATTGCTTTTGAAATCTCCTTGGCCCTCGGCGAATTTATTTTAATTTTAGGCTTCGATTCATAATTAATAATTTACGTTTGGATGATGCTGTTTCATGTTAAACGACAAGTTCGTGGTTTTATCAGTTTTGAAAGGTATATCCATGTTACAAAGACAACAAGTAATGCAAGTTTTTCAAACTTATGTTGAGCCCCCTGTCATTTGTAGCTTTGAACCCGGAGTGAGCCCATATCGGCGACTAGTATGACGACAGTGCTGTGGGGGCATAAGTACTTGTGTTTTCCTTGTGAGTGAACTGCTTTTCACCATGTTGTTTGTTTACCAGTAAAGCAGAAATAGAGTATACAGAGTCTAAAACAAAAACGGATAAATCTAGAAAATATCGTAGGTGTATCATGGCAGAAAATCAATGTACTGTGTATTGTACTGAAGGTAAAATACCAAGATATATTGTAGTTTTTTTTATCGTTGCACTACTATTTGAGACAAAGAGAGTTTGAGGTTTATAACAAGACTTTAAATCAGGAGTTACTGTACAGTTGTCAAGTGTTTGATTTCTGGTCCAAGTTATAACAAGACTTTAAATCTGGAGTAACTGTACAGTTGTCAAGTGTTTGATTTCTGGTCCAAGTTATAACAACACTTTAAAGCTGGAGTTACTGTACAATTTTCAAGTGTTTGATTTCTGGTCCAAGTTATAACAAGACTTTAAATCTGGAGTAACTGTACAGTTGTCAAGTGTTTGATTTCTGGTCCAAGTTATAACAACACTTTAAAGCTGGAGTTACTGTACAGTTGTCAAGTGTTTGATTTCTGGTCCAAGTTATAACAAGACTTTAAATCTGGAGTAACTGTACAGTTGTCAAGTGTTTGATTTCTGGTCCAAGTTATAACAACACTTTAAAGCTGGAGTTACTGTACAATTTTCAAGTGTTTGATTTCTGGTCCAAGTTATAACAAGACTTTAAAGCTGGAGTTACTGTACAGTTGTCAAGTGTTTGATTTCTGGTCCAAGTTATAACAAGAATCAATTATCAACTGGATAACCAGATGTCTGCTGACAAGAAGGAATATCATTCTTACCAGTGTAATTCTAATTTGTTACCTAAAATTTAAACTTGACCAGGTCAAGAAAGGGTTTCAGGAGACTTCACCCTGTCAGGTTATATGGATTTTACTAAAATACTATTTTACCTATTTTTTCTTTTTTTGTAATGTAAAGGGATTTTGATGAAACTTCATTCATTTTCAGCTCACTTGAACTCAATCTTATTAAAAACCGATCTCTCGCTGCTCCTGTTTTCTGATGTGTCATGGAGAGGATCTAACGCAATCCGCTATGGGATCACGTGCGGGTGACCTCTGGTAGATGTGTAATATTCAACCAATAAAATGTGACTTACAAAAATTAATGGCACAGAGTATGAGAGATATTATTTATTTTATAACAAGGAAACCGTCACCGCAAAATTCCATCAGAATATGTTTTGTGATTCGAAACCCATCCAGGGTTATGAATATAATTCTGTACTACCGCATTTGTGTACTCAGTGTTCTGTATAATGTTAAAAATGTTTACATCTCTTTGCTGTTTGATCGCTTACAAGATTCTGTAAGTTGCTTTTTCATTGGTTGAAAATAACACACCAACTAGGTCATCTGCACATAACCCCATAGTGGATTGCGTTAGATCCTATATGCAATATGTCAGAAAATGGGAGCGATTAAAGTCGGGTTTTAATTAGATTGACTTGAACTGAATGTTCAAGTAAGATTTTCTGATCACCTTTTGTCCGTCGTCTGTCTGTTAACTTTTCACATTTTCAACTTCTTCTCTAAAACCGTTGAAGGGATTTTTATGACACTTTATAGGGAGCAAATATTAAAGGTCCTGTACCAAGTTGGTTCATTTTGGCCAGAGTTGCCCAGGGGTGGATTGAGGCTGGGGCAAAAGATGCCTCAGGGGTTACCCCTCTTTAAAAATCTTCTTCTTGTGATGTATTGAAAAACTAATTATGTTTGATCTGAGTGATCTACATAGATGTATGATTCAAGTTTGATAATTTTGTAGAAATTGGAAAATAAATTTTTTACACGTTTTTGACGTCTTTTTACATATTATCATGTTCATTCATTTTTGTATGATTTCTTTAATTTTCTCCTCATTTATTCTTCATGATGCATTCATTTTATGTGTTTTGCATAAAATTAGGTAGATAAATGCTTTCTGGAAAGAATTTTGCTGAAATTTTATTTTGGAATTTTTTATGAATTTTTAAAACTGCAAAAGATGGGGGGCATTTTTTCACACTCTCAGCTTGTTCTTCAAAAATGCTGAAGGGATTTTGACTAAACTTTAAAGGAAGCTGGTACCAAGTTACCCTACCAAGTTTGTGGTTTTTTTTTAACAGACAGACTCAGAGGTGGATCCAGGGTGGGGCAAAATAGGTCTCAGAGGTTACCCCTTTTTGAAAATCTCTAGAACTGATGCATGGATTGAAAAACTAATTGCATCTGAGTAATTTACATGGATGTTTAATTCAATTTCCTATTTTTGGAATAAATTGGAAAATTAATTTTTTACATGTTTTTGACATCTTTCACGACTTTTGTCATTTTCATTTATTCTTAGTCTCCTCCACTCCCAAGGAGTGTTGTAATAATTTGTAAATTGAGATTCCCATATTTATAAGATACCAGCATAGTTCAGGTGAGCGATGCGACCTTTGGGCCTCTTGGGCCTCTATGTTCAGTTATATGGCAAATGATGCATTTGTACATTATGTATAATCCCAGTAAAAAGATACAGATGATGTCTTTCAAGACAGGTTCCACTGTAGGAGACAAATTATGTATAATCGCCAGTAAAAAGATACAGCTGAACTGTGTTTAGATAACAGTCAGCAGTTTTCTCTGAATAACATCAAAAAAGTAAGAAGAAAGTAGCTGACATTTTCCTTCTTTTATGGGATGTAACCTGCTGTGTAAGCATATTGCTGTAAAATATATTATGTTTGTTCATAGTTATAGTTCAATGAGTTGATCAATACACATATTTATCACTTTGTGATGCTATACAATCTTACTGACGTCAGTATCATGTCACTATCATGTCAGTTTCATGTCATCAGATTATATATACTGCCATCACCATCCTAAATGCAAATCTAATTCGACAATCAATTGCTTCAAATTAGATTAGAAGATGAAAAATTAGTCATGATTTTATAAGATATATATTTCTGTGTGTAAGTTCAAGCATTTCTTTTTTCAGCCGCCATCAACAGATGTTTGGCTATTCGTATCACTCTCTGTCCGTCTTCCGTCCTTACAAAATTCTTGTTATCACTATTTCTCAGAAAGTACTGAAGAGATCTTTATAAAATTTGACATATAAACCTTGAGGTTTAGTTTTGCAGTGTGCATTTTCAGGTGGATCGGTTCACAAAATGGCTGTCAGGCAGCCATCTTGTATTTTAAAAATAAAAGTTTGTTATGGTTATTTCTCAGAAAGTACTGAAGGGATATTTATGAAATTTGACATATAGGTTCCCCTTGCGGTCTAGTTTTGCAATGTACATTTTCAGGCAAGATCAGGGTACAATATGGCTGCCAGGCGACCATCTTGGATTTTGACAATTAAAGTTTATTATCACTATTTCTCGGAAAGTACTGAAGGGATGTTTATGAAATTTGACATATATTTTCCCCTTAAGGTCTAGTTGTGCAGTGTTTATTGTCAGGTGGATCGGATTACCAAATGACTGCCAGATGGCCATCTTGGATTTTGACAAGTGAAGTTTGTTATCACTATTTCTCAAAAAGCACTGAAGGGATCTTTATGAAATTTGACATAAGGAATCTCTTTGAGGTCTAGTTGTGCCGTGTACATTTCCGGGCGGACCTGTTTACATTGTTTTTTATCGCTATTTCTGGGAAAGTACTGAAGGGATATTTATGAAATTTGACATACAGATTCTCCTTGAGGTCTAGTTTTGCAGTGTACATTTACAGGTTGGTTGGATCACAAAATGGCTGCCAGGTGGCCATCTTGGATTTTGACGATTTAAGTTTGTTTTCGCTATTTCTCAGAAAGTCCAGAAGGGATCTTTATGAAATTTGACATATAGGTTCTCCTTGAGTTTTAGTTGTGCAGTGAACATTTTCAAGTGGATCGTATAACAAAATGACGGTCAGGTTGCCATCTTTGATTTTGACAATTAAATTTTTTATTGACAAATCTTTTTTTGAAGAGATCTTTATGAAATAAGACTTGTTGAAATATATGCTATTAAAGGTCAGTTCATCATCCTTTATGAATTTTAAGATATTATAAATTTGTTTTAGAGTGTTACTTTTCAGTCATTTTTTACCATTGTGCTCTTGTGATAGAATTGACATTAAAAGCGAATGACTGGACTATTAACAATTCTTGCGCACGATTAATATGCAAACAAGTTTTGGTAAAGTTTCCCTTGCTGTGCATTGGTCATGTACTCCTGATCGAGTAGAAACCTCAAAGAGAAAGTCCCCTATATTGGAGTCTGATGATAAGGGTCTTCAAGGAAGTAGGGTGACCAAGTGCCAAAGGACAAATAGAACTGTTAAACAACAAGTTTCTCCTCAGGTTATCGATGTTGGTGTAGAAACAGGGACCAGTGATAGGCATGTCTACGCTGAGGTTCAGACAGAACCCGTATATACAATTTCAGAAGTGTCAAAAGTATCCAAGTAGACTTGTTCAAAATCAAAACAGTAAAACTACTACATATGAAATTGAAGGCCACCATCCTTGAATGTAGCTTCAATAACGACAACAACCACACCATCATGCCTTATGAACAAATTAACTGTTCTAGTCAAATTAACTATCAGTTGGTCCCAATAAGCACCCATCCCTTTTCCCTGTTTTTGTAGCATCCTGGCCACTTACTGGGTTGAATATGGTATGCAGTTTGGGCAGCAAAGAATGACATCTGTCAATAAATAGAAACTTTTTGTGGTATAATATATGTATCAATACAATTTGATGATATTTTTTGAAAGAACTCCTTTAACAGTGTAAGTTACATGTATGCTTGATTTAAATTTTAATGTGTCATTACTCAGAGGTCTTGAGCCATTTTGATTTAAATAAACTTTATACTACTGAATGCTAGTGTTTTGATAAGATCTGAAAACTTGTGAAAACATGTCCCAGTGTCAAATGTTATTTGTCAAGAAGGAATGAGGTACATGTATTACAAGTTCCAAATCTAAATACTGACACAGTACAATATTCCTTATCCACTTCAACTGCCAGTAATAAAATTCCAGTAAATTTCTTGGATGAGTTTGCGTTTTATAACCAACACTCCCTAATTTACTGAGTAATTGCCCCTTGTTTATTTCATTGAAATATTATTGTCAGCGCTCTAACAAGTTTACTTCTTAAAACAATTTCACAAAACTTGATACAAGGGTTTACTATGGTAGTATCTCAAACAAGTACCCACACTCCCTTTTTTACAGATTTATTGTCCTTCATTTATTTTATCGAAATACTTCAGTCAGCCCTCTAACAAGTTGATTTCCCAACTTCATATGATTATAAATTTGGGTGTGCAGATGTGCACATTATATGTAATGACTTCATAAAAAGTTGGCATCTATGTTTTTGGTAGAAATTTCAACATTGTCAAATTCTGATGAAATTTTGAATTTATGAGTATTTAGGGATTGCGATTTCAATGATATGGATTCTGTTGCTGTCTATTGGGAAAAGAGGCTGCTGAACATTGTCCGATTTTGATGAAATTTAGAATTTATGGGTATCGAAGGATTTCAATGATATGGGTTCCATTGTTGTCTATGGCAAACTGAGGCTTCTGATTGGTCGAAATTTCAACGTCAGATTTTTATGAAATTTGAAATTAATTGGTATCAAGGTATTGTGATTGCAATGACATTGACACTCAAAACAACTTCGAAAATATGATTTATCAAAATACTTAACATCTTTATGATGTTTTAATATGCAACAATGTAAAACTGAATTTGGCAATTGATCGTGGAAGTTCAAGTTTCTTGTTATCAAGAGTCCCTTTTAGCTTATGATCATACAATATGGAGTCTAAATACTAATACTTTTCAGTCCTAATCCTGTCGTTCTGATTAAATTTTTCATCTGTAATTACGAGTTTCTTATCAGGTTAGTAAAATGTTATTGTTGTCCCATTCACTTAATTAATCCAATTATCAAACGATGGCTTTGTGCAATCGCAGAATCAGTCATCATTGCCCAACTTGGAGGAATGTGAGAAGTAATGAACTTTGATCAAAATTTACCTATATGTTGAAAATAAATATTGATAACAATGAAGTCCATTTACTCTGTTAGAACTTTTTGTCAGCTAATTTGCTGACGCAAATGTGGAAATAATTAGTGTACCGATAAAATTGTCAAACAATATTCCAATAATTCATGAGAAAATCATTGTATTAATATATACAAAGTCAGCTCAGATCATCTGCTATATAACTCCTGACTATGAAGTAATCTCCAACTGTGGTCAACTCCGAAAAAATATTTGATCACTGGGCATTTTTTTTACACAGCCACTTACCTCCACTGTCTATTGGTTGATGTTAACTCTTGTCATCTACTGTCTGTTGGTCAATGTTAACTCTTGTCATCTATGTCTATTGGTCGATGTTAACTCGTCATCTATTGTCTGTTAGTTGATGTTAACTCTTGTCATCTATTGTCTGTTAGTTAATGTTAACTCTTGTCATCTACTGTCTGTTGGTCGATGTTAACTCTTGTCATCTATTGTATATTGGTTGATGTTAACTCTTGTCATCTAATGTCTATTGGTTGATGTTAACTCTTGTCATACTGTCTATTGGTTGATGTTAACTCTTGTCATCTATTGTCTGTTAGTTGATGTTAACTCTTGTCATCTACTGTCTATTGGTTGATGTTAACTCTTGTCATCTACTGTCTATTGGTTCTTGTTAACTCTTGTCATCTATTGTCTATTGGTTGATGTTAACTCTTGTCATCTATTGTCTATTGGTTGATGTTAACTCTTGTCGTCTTTTATCTATTGGTTGATGTTAACTCTTGTCGTCTTTTGTCTATTGGTTGATGTTAACTCTTGTTGTCTATTGTCTATTGGTTGATGTTAACTCTTGTCGTCTATTGGTTGATGTTTACTCCTGTCATCTACTGCCTATTGGGTCATTTTAACTCTTGTTGTCTATTGTCTATTGGTTGATGTTAACTCTTGTCGTCTATTGGTTGATGTTTACTCCTGTCATCTACTGCCTATTGGGTCATTTTAACTCTTGTCGTCTATTGTCTATTGGTTGATGTTAACACCTGTCATCTATTGTATATTGGTTGATGTTAACTCTTGTCATCTTGTCTATTGGTTGATGTTAACTCTTGTGATCTACTGTCTATTGGTTGATGTTAACTCTTGTCGTCTATTGTCTATTGGTGGATGTTAACTCATATCGTGTATTGTCTAATGGTTGATGTCAACTCCTCTCATTTACTGTCTATTGGTTCATGTTAACTCTTATCCGCTGTCTATTGGTTCATGTTAACTCTTGTGGTTTATATTGTCTATTGGTGGATGTTAATTCTTGTCATGTACTGTTTAATATTTACATACCGACTGTAATTCCCTTCATGGCATGTATATGAGTGATGAAACGCATACTCAAGTAATTGTAGTCACGTGACCCAAGTGTTAACTGCTTTACTTTTTGGCATAGGAATGCATGAACAAAATCAATAAAGAATGGAATAACACATTTTTATTTTTTATTTATTAGCCATACATTACCACAAAACAAACAAAGATCACAAGACTAAATCTTCATCTGTAGCACACTGTACAGCCTATAGGCCCATATCGTGATATATCTAGGTCATGTTGTGACCAGAACCACAGACCACAGAAATGAAAGTTGGCTTCGTAGTTACTTGTCAATTGAACAGAAAAAAGAGAGCTGTCTATTGGTTGATGTAAACTCTTGTCATCCATTGCCTACAAGGTGATGTTAACTGTATGCTGTCCATTGTCTATTGGTTAATGTTAACTCCTGTCCACTGTCTATTGGATTTTGTAAACTCTTGTCCATCTGTTAGCTGATGTTAACACTTTTCATTCATTTCCTATTGGTTGAGAGCCGGCCTGGCTCAGTCGGTAGCGCACTCGACTCTTGATCGTGAGGTCATGATTTTGAGTCCAACTGGCAGCAGGTTGGTTTTGTGTCTTTCGGATGATACAGTAAATATCCAGGTTCCGTGTCTAAGTAGGTGTCAGCACGTTAAAGAACCCTCACTGCCAAGTGCCAAGCATAGGCCAAAATTTGAAGCCCTTCACCAGCATTAGGTGAGGTCTCCATATGAGTGAAAAATTCTTGAGTGGGACGTTAAACAACAATAAACCAAAAAAAAGCACTTTCTCAGAGCTATTGAAAATCTTGTCAGACACTTTGACCAACAAACTTATACAATCCATCAGTCCGAATGAAAATCTGTCAGTTCGAAAAAGCAAGTCCGAAAATTTCATTTGAAATTGAGATAAAGACTTTCATTTTTGCATATTTCTGTCTCTGTTTCAAACAAAATCTCACTCATCACTTTCAGTCTCACTCTCATCTTGCTCACAATTATGTAACAAACAGTCTATGTATCAAAACGTCTGTACCCAAAACCATTTCTACATGTTAAAAAACACTGATGATTACATTTTACATTACATTTACTGGCCGGGGATTACCACACAGGTGACACTGATCAGACACAATCATAGTTTACGCTTAGACACTCAGCGGGGGGCTTAAAACTGTTAGTAACATTAAAACACAAATGACATTGATTGGATGCGTTTTTAACCCTTTCACTACTACAACATACTATCAGCAATATATAAACAGTTGCTTGTAATATATCACTGGTTTTTTTTAGAAACTGTATATACAAGGCAATGGATGTATATAAAGACATAAAAAAATAATCAACAATTAAAATTTTATTTTAATTGGTTTTGAAGAAAAAAAACTGATACATGTAGATCTATCATTCTATCTATCTACTGTCTATTGGTTGATGTTAACTCTTGTTGTCCGCTGTCTATTGGTTTATGTTAACTCTTTTCATCTACTCTATATTGGTTTATGTTAACTCTTTTCATCTACTCTATATTGGTTTATGTTAACTCTTTTCATCTACTCTATATTGGTTTATGTTAACTCTTTTCATCTACTCTATATTGGTTTATGTTAACTCTTTTCATCTACTGTCTGTTGGTTCATGTTAACTCTTGTCGTCTACTATCTATTGGTTGATGTTAACTCTTGTTGTCTGCTGTCTATTGGTTGATGTTAACTCTTGTTGTCTGCTGTCTATTGGTTGATGTTAACTCTTGTCATCTACTTGTCTAATGGTAGATGTTAACTTTTGTTATCTACTGTCTGTTATGGATGTTAATTATTGTTATCTATTATCTATTGGTTGATGTTAACTCTTGTCATCTATTGTCCTACGGTTGATGTTAACTTGTCATCTACTGTTTATTGATGGATGTTAACTCTTGTCATCTACTATCTATTGGTTGATGTTAACTTGTCATTTATTGTCTATTGGTTGATGTTAACTTTTGTCATCCACTGTCTATTGATGGATGTTAACTCTTGTCATCCACTGTCTATTGGTATATGTAAATTTGTCATCCATTATTTATTGGTTGATGTTAACTTTTATTTTTCACTGTATTTGGTTGATGTTGTTTTAGAAATTTCTTTGGACACTAAAGTAGTATTTTCTAGTTACAAAAGATTCCTAAGTCAAATATTGATTTATCTGGCCTAGAGGTACTGATGTTTGAACATTGTTAAACATCTATATCAAAGAAATACTACTGTAGTTTGTTGAAATTTGTGTCCTTAAGTGACATTTTATATACATTTCTCCTTGGGGCACAGACTTAATATTATGATGATTTATAGGGTATATCTGTGTTCATATCCAATAATGATATCATATTATAATGTATGGGATAATAATCATTAAGTCAGCAAAAGTAAGAATATTTATATATATATATATATATATATATATATATATATATATATATATATATATATATATATATATATATATATTTTGCAAAAATTTGTTAATCTGAAGAAATCTGGTGATTCATCCCTAACCCAAGAATTTTGTTTGAATGGTGTTTTATGCCATGCTCAGCAATTTTTCAGTTATATGGTGGCAGCCATTTTTTAACGGTGTAGGAAAAAAATGGGTTATAGCATACTCTGAAAATATCATTGGCCTTTTACGGTAAACTGTCTTTGGATGAGACAGTAAAAACCAAGGTCCCGTGTCACATAGGTGTCGGCACATTACAGGACCCTCACTGCTAAATGGCCGTATGTGCCAATCACAGGTCAAAATTTGAAATCCTTCACCGGCATTTGGTGATGTTTCTGTATAAGTGAAATATTCTTGAGTGGGATGTTAAATGAGTAAACTGTCAAGCCTTAGGTAAAATGTAACCATGCAGGTTTTCCATTAAAAATTACCGCCACTGTATAACTGCTAAATTGTTCAGCAAGACACAAAGAACCAGTAAATGGTCCTATCATTTTGAAGTGATTTATTTTCTACACAATCTTGTTTCTTTCTACCCTACTCTATCTGAAGGAAATGACTACTTGTTATGGGGCAGAATACAAGTAAAAGAATAGTACCTGTCGCAGATGAATAAAAGCTAATGGAGAAACAAAGTGATTACTGTCATAGAAAATATAATATGCAATAAAATTCATTTATGAAGTTATTTAGAATTTTAGAGTAATGAATGCTTAAAATCTGAACAGCTTGACTTGGGAAAGAACGTTTTTAAACCAGTCAGAAAATGGGCTTTAAATAAAAAAAAAAGTAGGATTATTCTAAATTAACATGGAGTATAAACAAGTAACATTGGAACCTATCAGGTGTAGATATGTATTTTAATCAGAAATATGATAATGAAAATCTTGCTTTCATTTTAAGACATAAGATAAAGAAATAAAAGATATGAATACATGTTGATAAAAACCACAACTGATAGACAGTCTGTCATATAGATAGAGGGATGAATGGATAAAGGAATGGATGGATGGATAACGGATAGATAGATACACAGACAGACTTAGGCAGACAGTTAGATGGATGGATGAAATTAAACATACATTTCAAAGATGTAATAGGAAATTTATTTTCAACTCTTCCTTTTAAATAAAACAAATCTTATTTTGCATCCCATTGTTTTCTTTTGTTTATTTTTCAAAAGTTCTTCTAATCTTGGTGAACCACGTGTTAAAAATCTTACCATAAAGCAATTATTTGTTTTATATGATTCACAAATTAAACTAACCACTTGGGCATTCTCAAAAGCCTTTTTTATTTTTGTTTAACAAATACAGTGTTGCCAGTTTAACAGTGATAATATCAATTTTTCTTACACAATTAAAGCAGTAATTAAATGTCTGTTTCCTGTAGTAATTGGAACCAGGACACTTTAATGAGATTTCCTTGGAGTTATTGTGTAATTAGTACATGTATGAGCTGTGTTGACTTTTTCTTTGTTTAGGTTTTCTATATTTACATGGGAAGGTCGTTGAACAGACTGGCTCTCTATGAGCATGCTCGATGATTTATGACCCTTGAACTGATTTCCATACATTTGACCTGTAGGGAACATTTCAGGCTTGTGTTGTACATATACCTCTATAATACTCAGTATAATGTGTATGTACAATGACTATTTGGGCTTTTGGTGATAGACTTTTATTTAACATTTGAGAATTGTTGTTAGTTTGAAGTGCATGAATTTTCAGTGGATTTTAACCTGTTTGTAGTAAACCTGAGTCACAACTACATCTATAATATAATCTTATAGTATAGAAAAGGTAAGCCTAAAAGTTCTTTCTTTGTCTCAAATCACACAAAGATTTTCTGAACCACTTATATCTGAGTGTTTTCAGTAATGTGTAATACAGATAAGGCAGTGATCCATTGAATATTTACATGGAATATAAGAATAACTAACAAAGAGGATTTCTAATTATAGATTGTATGACCTTTGTGACCTTTTCATTATACAGGCGTCTGTTAAGATATGATAGAACTGAATGCAGTCTAGAAAATACCTTGTGATAATTCTAGCATGTATTAATGTATATCGTTAATATCCAGGTAAAAAATAAGTGCCCCCATTGTGACTTAAATGTGTAAATTTCCCCATGTTTACAAAAGCTTTTACATCAGATTATAAAGAGTAGTGTAGCTTTCTATACCCCCAATATGAGACTGAAAGTCTGTTTCGTGTATACTGTGACATGTTCACAGCTTACATAACACAGCATGTGGAGAGTAGAAGAATCTGGTATCAGTCTTAAATATTTGACAAATACATGTTTGTATCCCATTGACATTTTTTTTAGTTTATTTATATGCTATTTACTTATAAAGTCTGTTTTTACAAGCCTATGTCACCCAGCTGTGTGTCATTTAATTTATTAAATAAGTCTTAAACATAAAGGAGTGATACAACACCAAACATTGAACAAAAGATCTTTTATTAATTGCAATTAAGGCTTGTATTATAATGTGGTCTGTGATACAGTCACATCATTAGGACATTTTTTTTTCAATTTGATTTATAGCCAATATTGGTGATTTATAATGCCAAACAATTGTCATTCTTTTTATATGGCTGCCAACATTGGTTTATATATCCCCAAAAATATGTCTTTTACCCAGAGAAAAAATCCCAGTTCAATTTCCAACATTTGTATGACAATTTCCAACATTTGTATGACAGTAATTCATTATAAGTTTTAGATGATGAATCATGATTGTACTGTCAAATTGAAATTGTATGTTTTCATAATTACTAGGAGTCAGTTAAGCAAATTTTATCAGTAGAAATTCTTAAAATTTCTGAAATTGTTGACTAAATTCCTAACAGCATGATCATGAGTTATCTTCCCAAAAAGGATGGCAAAATGTTCTTATATATCATGTATGTTGTGTTAATGTAAATAAAATCTGTCTTAAAGTCTAGGTTTGTATTTTGATCCCAACTTACATGTACAAATGGAGTTTTTACCTGCATAAAGGTATTCTATAACCATACATCATGTATCACAAATGTTGACTTGTTAATCTCATAAGGAATATTCATATACACCTCATACAAGCTGTTTCAGATATTTAGAAGTTGACACAGTTATCACTTGTCAGTAAAATACAAAAAAAAACCACATCTTTTAGCATTATCAATCATATTTATATATGTGTGTGTGTTTTAATAATTTTAGTTTTAATCAAAACTTTCAGTAGATTTGTAAAGACATACATGTGTTCTATATCATACTAGTAAGTATGATGAGAAAAACCTGTTATCAAATTACACAATTTATCCACAAAATACATTAAAATTTATCTACATATATACTATAATAAAGCTTGTGTAAACATTGTGAAAGTCATATCACAAATGTCTAATTTACCTTAAATGCATGTACATTATGTCAGAAATAACAGCTGGGCCAAGTCACCTACAGATAAAAAATATCAAATAGAATTATACAACACAGCATTTCAAATTTTTAACTTACCTATATATGTACATTTATTTTTGTGGGTGGGGGGGGGGGTTAAGTTAAGAAGATGACATCATAGTTGAGTTCATGTTTACCAGGTTTTACTGTTCATACAGATGCTAAACTTGTATGACAGTGGGCACATGTCTTGAAAACTGGCATATACGCCTGTATTTCTCAATACCACTGTACCTACTGGTAAATGAGAATAAAGAATCTTCTTTTCTGTGATTCTTTGAATGTTAGATTGGTCCTGTATTTTTTTTATTATTTAGACTCAGTCTATTTTGTTGTTAGGGAGGTTGACTGGGGTCAGATTAATTGGGGATGGGGTATAACACATGTTTGTGTGAGTTAAGCTTTGTAATCTTTGATTAGCTTGTTCCTTTATTACTGTATGCCAGAAGTTGAGTCACTTGGGTGGCCTGTTATGCTCCATAACAGTCTTTTTTTGCTATGTAAAGTGTGTCCTGTTTTTTACACTGTACACTGGAATATTTTCAATTTCTCAAAAAACACAAGGCCAATTCTTCTTTAATTTTGTGCTTGTGTATAGTATTTCTACAACAGTAGCATATTGGCAACAAAAAGGCGTGAAATACATGTGTACATACAATGGACCTGTGGGTCTGCTGATAGATATAGTAAAGTCATATAACCTGGTGGGGTGGAGTCTCGTGAAACCTTTCTTGACCTTGAGGAGTTTGAATTTTACATAATACATAAAAATTATAGTGTAATCAATCCTACTTTGATGTAATATATTGTTATCAAGTTGGTAATGACACATATTTTCTGTCTGTCATAACCGTAACGATAACCGAAGTGAGTAGATCTAGAGTGGACTATATGGGTAAGACTTCCCTTTCCACTCAAATATTTCCAAGAACATAAATAAATACTTAAACATCCAATATTTAATTTCTTAATATATTTCATTGATGTCATTCAAGAAATTTTCAAAGAATTTTATACATTTGAATGTCCTCTGCATTATATTGTTTTGGATAATATTTGAGTATGGGTGCAAAAGGAAATCTTTCCACAGTATGATAATCATAGGTCACTCTGTTCCTCCACCTTATTTGGATCGACCAATATTGGCTTATAGTTTGATGAACATAGAGTGTTACATTGTTGATAACATTTTGTTTTATACCTTCCTATTGTTTCAGGCTTTTCGTTGTATACCTTCCTATTGTTTCAGGCCTTTTTGTTTTATACCTTCCTGTTGTTTTAGGCATTTTTGCTTTATACCTTCCTATTGTTTCAGGCTGTTTAAGTGGGCCGGTCGGGCACATAAAATGTTTTTTTTTCTTTTTTGGGGGGTGGGTGGGATTTCTTTATTTAACTCTTACACACTAAGCATCTGTATGGAATGCTCTTTTCTTTTGTATAGGATCAGTCCATTATGATTTATAGGATGCAAGGTTTAATGTATGTTATAATCTTATGTGTGTATACATAGTACAAGTGATTTATTATTGATTACTGGAGGAAACAACTAAATAACAACAGATATTGATTGGATTTACAACAGCTATTGAAAGATGCTCATCCTTAGTGGATCTGCACTGATTGGATCAAGATTCCAGAATCAAGTTGTCATCACAGCTATTATATATATTGTAGATATACAGGTTCTGTCAGAAAACACCTGCAGTTTCCATGGTTAATACTATAAAGTACAATGCCATATATATATATATATATATATATATATATATATATATATATATATATATATATATATATATATATATATATATATACAGTAAAACCTTCTATAGTGGCCACTTCTATAAGGATTACCTGTTTATAAAAGCCAGTTTTTTTTCAAGTCCCTTGGCTGCAACTGAACTGCAGTTCAATTCAACTGAATTGAACCTGCACATAAAGGTAAATATATTTTGGTCCTTTAGGTGGCTCCTATATACAGCTTCCACTGTGTGTGTGTGTGTGTGTGTGTGTATATATATATATGATTATCATGATCAAAAATGTGTTGTATATATTTAGGTTTCCATTGAACATATTGGATCTGTCATGGAGCCATCTATCAATTTTATTGTATTATCAGGTTCTGACAAATAGAATTTATGTTTTTTCACCTACATGTAATTGTCAAATTAAACCCATTATTTCATATCAAGTTTTGAGAGAATCCCCAAATTTCAACCTGAGAAGGTCATTCACCATTCAGAAAGAAGATATTATTTGGGTTTTTTTTTTTTTTTTTTTTTGACAAAAAACATTTCTTCAGTATGGTTCAGTGGGTATGTGTAGACATACATGTAGCTTTTTGTATAGAATCTAATACTGCCACTCACTTAAACTTGCATTACTGTATTTATGTAAAAAAAAAAAAAAACAACAAAAAATAGTAATTAAAACTGGTAGAAGTACTTTTACACATGTATTTGATATTCACGGTTGTAATTATTCAATCAGGATTTTCACCTGATTACCTGTCACGTCTTGAGGGATCTTATCTTGACTCCTATCTTTGTTGGAAAATGGGGGTTGTCATGTAATACAGACAGAATATTTGTTCCTATATTGATTTAATGGTTAACGGGACACTAGATCAAGTGTCAAGGCAATCAAACCTATTACAATGCGCTAGATTTGATTTACGAGAAAAGGGTCATCAACACATCTGATGACTCTAGAAATTACGTAAAAAGGAATATGTCTATGATTATAAGCAACAACAAAAAGGAATATGTCTATGATTATAAGCAACAACAAAAAGGAATATGTCTATGATTATAAGCAACAACAAAAAGGAATATGTCTATGATTATAAGCAACAACAAAAAGGAATATGTCTATGATTATAAGCAACAACAAAAAGGAATATGTCTATGATTATAAGCAACAACAAAAAGGAATATGTCTATGATTATAAGCAACAACAAAAAGGAATCTGATAAAATGGTTGAAAGTGAATTCAAGAGTACAAAAGATTTGCTTCAAGATTTACTCCATTATTTATGAACAAGTTGAGCAGAGATAGGACCGGAGCTTAACCCTAGGCTTATCAGCCTGCTGAATGTTTGCAGACCTTTTTTGTTTCATCAGTAACTCAAAGTCAAAAGTAGTGATATGTTTGTAAAGATACATGTGTGTGTGTGTGTATATATATAAATATAAATATAAATGTAAGACTTTGCTTAGACAATTTATAAAAAAATTATTAGATCCCTCCAATGTTCATTCTTTTACTTATATGCCACATGCATTGGTTTAGTGGCAGTGTTTTGTATTCAAATTTTAGTGAAACCGAAGACTTTTTTTCAAAATAGAAAGTGACTGTTCATTTAACAAGTATTTTACAATTGAAAGTCACTGAAGCATTTGGATGAGACAGTAGAATATGTTATACCTCTTCATAAATTCTAGAGATTTCATTGGACAACAAGCATTGAGTATTTTCCACTGTTTCAGTCATTCCAGGGTGATATTCAATATTTGATGAAATGTGTAACATACATTGCTTCGACTCAGGCTGGAATCAAATGAAACAACAACCGAAATTAAACGATTTGACAGATTTTATATATCATTATCAAATATATTTGCTGGTCAGTCAAACAGACATGCTCGCTTCAAAATCGACGCTAAGAACGGTTTGGGTATCAAAGGCAGTTTGTATTACGAACATGATGAACTTGCATACATGTAGATTTTTGCACAAATAAACTATAAAAATAATACTGCTATTTCAGTTTATTTTGTGTTTTAAGTAATTCAATGGATAATATAGGATTGGTATAATAAAATAAATATAACATTCCAGAGAATATGGTAACATTCCATTGACCCCTTGAAAATCATTAGTGCTTCGCCTCGGCTTCGCCTCCGTTGACAATGTATTTCCTCAAGTTGACAATTTCCACTTCCACCCTCTCAGGAATGTTATATTTATAATGTGTCACATTAAAGAACCTCACTGTGTTGGTGTCAGTCTATAGCACAGGGGAAAATGTGTGGCGTTACACCTGGTAATGTAATCATATTCTTAAGAGACCTAAAATATTGAAGTACGTACACAAATATATGTCCATTATGCTGACACTTAATACAAATTTTTGTACTAAAAATTTTGTGAAATCATAAAAATGATAGTGCAAAAGAAAAAGCATGTTCTTACTACTTTGTTTTTGATACTTTACCTAATACAAATATATACTGTATATATATTCTTACTGACAAATTCTTGGTAGTTGTAAACAAACAAAAAAAATTATAAATTTTATGCATTTATTTACAATTTATATAAATGTATGTTGCAGATATGAAACATCTGTCTAACACATTGTTCAAATAAAACATAAAAAGGAAAGTTTCCTCACTTGACACTTGAGGATTTGGCAGTAGTTACTATGACTGACTCACTCAATGCAATTAATGCTATCTTTGGAAGTTTTTGCCTTTGTTCTTAGACATATTAAAGCATTGTTGCTTTAGAAGCGTTCTGAGATACTTCCATGTATAATTTTCTCATGTAATTCAACTTACTTGCCATTATATATATTAAGAGGATTTTCTCTGATAGCTTGAGTTAAATAAGGAAAACAATTTCAAGATAATTCTTAAGAACGTGCACTGATTAAACTAAACTACAAAGGCAATGTTACGATTTGTTAGGACCACTCATTATAAGATCTCCTTCAAGCTTGTGTGTGTTTGTTTTGTTTTTTGTTTTTAGCTCAACTGGACTTACGGACCAAGTATCTTATAAATTAAAGAAAAAAATATGTAAAACTTGGTATATCTTAAAAGTCTTATGAACCTACAATCAGTTTTCATTCAAATTTTATATACATATTGTTTCGTCTATGTTCACAAAATTTGTGAAAATCACAATCTGTTCATAAATGAGTCATTAGTTGGCACTTCAAAAGATATAAGGTACATATATGCTTTAAAATATAAATGACTAAAAAGTATTATTTAAAATCATTGGATTTTTGTATACAAACTCAAAGATATATATATGAAAATTGTAAAGAATCAGCTAAGATCATTGTGTCAAAATTTTGAGGACATTGAGTCAAAGGTCAAGGTCCCAGATACCTTAGTACCAGGTAAATTGAAAACATTTGTATTTTTGTCAACTTAAACCATTCTTTTAGTTTTATTAAGAATGTATGTATGTATTACTTCATGTATCCCCAGTAGAAGCTTTAAAAGAGGCCAAGAAGAGTAAAAACATTTTAAATCTTTTAAAAATCTTTTTATCATGAACCAATGGTCATACTTCATTCAAATTTAGTATACATTATTCTCAAGTTAATATCTACAAAGTTGGAGAATGGAAACAAAATATGTTTTTAAACGAGCAACAAGGGGTTCTTCAGTTAACATACATGAGGGGTACAGTTTTATACAAATGGCTGATTGATGTTTTATGTACAAATATATAGTAGAAAGGTGGTATTACTCCACCCTAAACAACTTTGCAGTTATATCACCATGGTTTTTGATAATGAAGGAGAAAACTTGATTATACATATTTGATACATATTTCTGCTTCAAAACCCTGTAATCATATCTGGATCCTTACTGTAACATTGCCATTATGCATATACATATCTTTCATTATGTATACTAGTATTCCTGTAATAGACCTTCAAATCAGCATCAAAGTGACTTTGACCCTGACCTTGATATGTAAAATAGTTGGCAATGGGGTCATAGCAGTTCACTGACATTTACAACTGTATTGTCAATCAATCAATTATAAAGCAGATGATGTCATTTTGGAAAGTATAGGTACAAATGTACCTTTCTGAATCAGTTGAATGTGTTTGAAGTTTATTGGAATGTTGGGATCTTTGTACAGAGGGGAGTTCTGTTAAGTAGGATTTGAAGAGCAAAAAGAAGCACATCTCCACCAGTAGTGATAAAGTTTACATAGAACTACTTTTACAGTTCTCTGTTATTGAAACATTTGTCTACTTGTCGACACCATCTGGTAAACACACACAACAGTTGCCCCAGCTGTGTACAGGATGTTATAAGGCTGTACCAGAAACTCAAGTTGATAAACTTCACATACCAGTACTCTTGCAATGTGCTGAAATATTCCAATTATTTTTCAGAATGTATATTGTTGCTACTGAATATGTAGATCTGTACCAGTATGTTGCCATTAGTGATTCTCAGTAACCTTGGTTACAGATGATAATCTTGATTTGGTGGTTTAAAGCACACACACACACATACCTTTTTTTTACCATAAGGGCACAGAAATAGGATATTGTCAATTACTTATTTTCTTCTGCAAAAACTAAAGAAAAAGTTTTGGGATGTGTCATGAAAATTTGGTAGAAATTACGTGCAATTCTATATCAGCAGGTTCTTGATTTAGAAGTTATAATATACATGTAAATATTTTATAAAACCAGAAGTGAACACATTGATAAATAGAACTGTTGTGGAAGACTAGCTATATAGATTACCAGTAATTTTCCCTAGATGTATCTGTAATTTGGAAATCTAGGATCATCATTTGTACATAACTGATTACTCATAAGGAGATTATATACCAATGAACAAAGAAAATCACTGCATACACCACACACATGTAATTATCTTTGTGTGTATACTTACTACATGTAGTTCACTGCCACACAGGGTTGGCACCCTGGAGCCAGCATCCAGTCAACTCATTCACCCCTAGAGACACATATTGACTGGCCTAAGGTATTGATTTATAGCAGAATCCATTGTTTTTCAGGGTTGATGAATTAAGATGATTGGTTTACCTTTTTCTACTTCTCATACATTACTAAAGTTGCATGGTATATATACATCTTTTGATTCTAAGCACAATTTAAGCATCAGATAATTTTGAATTCTGTTGTTAAGAAGCTTGCTTGATTAGGTTAATTAGGGAGATGTAATATATGTTGATGTGAGGTAAGCTTTGTAATCTTTTATTACTCATGGTTAGTAGTCTATAAAAAGCTTGAGGGAATGTGACAACTAACATTGTACAGAATGTAATCTAAAGAAGGAAATTGAGGTAGAAGATACAGTGAACTGATCATCAGAATGTTAACAGGTACCCCCTGCTCCAAAGTCAAAACTGGCAATCTGTAACATCCATACCATGTATCTTTGTGCCAACCCAACTCTCCTGTCATTCTTCATTTGGTATAAAACTGGGACTGGTACATGTACCATGAAATAGTGATGAGAAACCTAGCATTAAATCTGATAAAATCAATATTTGATTAAATTTTGTTCAGTCATTTCCTCTTGGTATTAACAGGCATGTGTCTGTGTATTTGTCTCTGTGTAAAGAGAATCCGGCTCTTTCATCATTTTTTATGCAGCCAATGACATCTCCTTTGTCGTAGCTCTAATGTGCATCTGTTGCAGTTCATTTGTGGGGTTCTCCTCTCTGTCTTTACAAGGAAATTGGTTTGATGTCATCTCTCCATCATAAAGATATGATGATACAGAATTGTTTTGATCAAAATGCATATTGAAGCATCTGTACCATGTTCACGCCTCAGTTCCCTTAACAGTAAAGTGTCATGCTTGAATGCTTTTATTTGACACAGAACAAATTATTGCCTTACAAGTTTTATTATCTAATCCCCACAGGTTCAGCTAGTATAAGTTAGCTTTGATAATTATTTTCTGTGCTTTTGATGATGTCTGAGCTGTATTTTGTTGATGATATATAAAACACAGATTGGAAATGCAGATCTTGTCTACATATATTGCTGAGATAAATTCCCACTTCAAAATTAATCGGATGCTAACAGTGTCTTGTGTAACGGGATATTACGATGGTAAAATTTCAGCCGGTGCCATTAGGAATTGTTGACATGAGTTTTTCCATTCTTGATTAAGTCAGAATTTCTAGAAATTTTCTGAAATGATATAATTCCATTTATCTATGAAGTATTTTTTGTGTAAATTCTGTCTCTTTTCTTTCAATTTTGTCAGTGTGGAAGCTTGATAGAGCTGCAGTACACAGATGGCATGTTATCATGAGTAATAATTTACGGATACTGTTTAATCTTGGCGTCAATCAGATGTAAAACAAATGTTATGATTCAGATGCAAAAACTTCTTTTTCCCTCTGTCATTCTGAACAAAGCTAGGCTTTGTTCCTTAGAAAGGTACAGGATGTTTAACTCATATCTCTAAGTCTCTTGTGACTTAAAAAGGTAAACCTCTGACTGTACCTCTGGCTCTCTGCATGCAATGATTGGTTACTTTTAACACACGATATATACAATGTATATATTTTCAGTCTGTCTGTCTGTCTGTCATGCACTCAAGGAATCGGAGCCACGGAAAACAGTTTGCATTGTAAATGAATTTGGATTCCAATTACCAGCACTGAAGAAATAGACATTACCAATTGGCAATTTATATGTAGTCAATGAACTCCTTAAAATAAACACATATGACAATTACCAGATGTGTCTAATTAGGGAATTCATTTAATTACTTGACACAGTGATACATATTCAAATTCTTTCATGGCTTTTTCATTTATTTCTTTGATAGACTGGTATTCCTTCACCTGTTTTTACATTTATTGCATTTAGATAATCTTTTCTTATCAGATCTCAATATGTCAGTTGGAAGATGCTAATCTTTCTGATCCGAAATTCTGGTTACCTGCACTCCCATAGTTTTTACTTGACTCTTAAGAATTAAATCAAACTGCATGTTTGTTAGATAATTGCCTGACACGTGTCATTATTTTGCCAGAAGATCCTGTGGTGTTACAGTAAAGCTTGCTATGACATAGTACAAGTGGACCACAAAGATACCAGTATCTTGATTTCACTAACAAGCAGATCATTACTGCTGTTAAAACTTCTCTTTGTTATCATCAAAGCTATTGCTGTCAATAAACTGCATGTTGTACATAAAGATTTATTTCAGCAGGCACACTTGAATTAGACAAGTAATAGATATATGTTACTAGGGCAGACTTTTCAGTTCACTAGGCTTTAACCTGTATGATTGTCTGACATTATAACATGGTAGTTAAAAGAAAAGATCTTACTTTTGGCAATTTGCCAGATAAACACATTAAGATATCTAAAACTATGCGAGAGTTTACACATTTGTATCATATTGGTATATTGTACATAAAATGCATGTACATAAGTAATATGAAATAAAAAACAGTTGGTGGAATTATTGCTGTGAGTTTTAATCATCTTCTTAGTACAATGACTCACTCGCTTAAGGTGGTCTCTTTTGAGATGAAGATGTACAGTGTATTTTCATTCAAGTACAAGTGCTTTTTCTGAAGTAGTGCTACCGTGCTAGAGGAGTATGTCCTTTGTCCGGTTTACAATATTAGCTCTAGTGATAGTGGTCAGCATGAACC
Source organism: Atrina japonica (assembly GCA_030159075.1). Taxonomy (NCBI): domain Eukaryota; kingdom Metazoa; phylum Mollusca; class Bivalvia; order Pterioida; family Pinnidae; genus Atrina; species Atrina japonica. The sequence goes on from BROG01000097.1 coordinate 403,943, forward strand.
ATATTTGTGAAGGATAACCTATTCTCAAAGATTGCAATCAGAAAAAATTGGAATTTGATAATTTTTCTAAATCTCACCTGCTATAGTCATCTGATCCTCTCATTAACTCAGATGTATGGGTCAAGCGTTTTGTAGATAAGAAAGGATTCAGGTTGCTGGGTCAGGGTTTTGTAGATAAGAGTGGATTCAGGTGGCTGGATCAAGGGTTTTGTAGATAGGGAAGGATTTCAGGTGGCTTGGTCAAGGTTTTTGTAGATACATGGAAGAAGGATTTCAGGTGGCTTGGTCAAGGTTTTTGTAGATACATGGAAGAAGGATTTCAGGCTTGTCAAGGTTTTGGTCAAGGTTTTTGTAGATACATGGAAGAAGGATTTCAGGTGTCTTGGTCAAGGTTTTTTTTACATGAAGGATTTCAGGTGGCTTGGTCAAGGTTTTTGTAGATACATGGAAGAAGGATTTCAGGTGGCTTGGTCAAGGTTTTTGTAGATACATGGAAGAAGGATTTCAGGTGGCTTGGTCAAGGTTTTTGTAGATACATGGAAGAAGGATTTCAGGTGGCTTGGTCAAGGTAGATTTGGAAGAAGGAGGTGTCTTGGTCAAGGTTTTTGTAGATACATGGAAGAAGGATTTCAGGTGGCTTGGTCAAGGTTTTTGTAGATACATGGAAGAAGGATTTCAGGTGGCTTGGGGTTTTGTAGATAAAGCTAAGACTTGAGTGATCAAGAGGGCCATTTTGGCCATATATTTGAGAGAAACCAAACTTCTCTGTCATATGAACTGATACAATACATTTATTCGTATCTCTTAACAGCTTAACCATTTATGGAAAATTACTTTTCTGGAATTTGCTTTCAGAATGATTTAGTCTTCTGTTCCAAAATCAATTTGTTCAGCTAAAAATTCAGATTTGTAGCAAACTCTACAATCACTATACAATCTTCTATTTGTTGGAGCTTCATTATCCTTTACTATGACAGCAGAAATTTGGTAGTGCACAAAGTTCATGAACACTTACACATCTTTATTGTACAGTCTTCTCACATACTATGCATGCAGGGAAATTGCAAATTTGTAATCAAATTAAAGCCTAGGTGATAAATGATTCCTGGTGAGAAGTGATCCCAGGTCTTTATTTAGGTATTACCATAATGATATCAATCTCAGGACCCTGTGTAGATGTTTAACAGAATTGTTACAGATTTACATAAACCTAAAATTTAAACTTGTCCAGGTCAAGATGGGATACACAAGACTCCACAGTATCAGATTATATGAATTTGACCACAGTGAAACTTGTGTATAAAGACCTCCATAGGCACTTAAGAAAACTGGTCTTTATAGGGAGTTGGTCTTTATATAGAGGTTGATTTGTACACAGATGGTACTATTAAAACAGCAAAAAAATGGTCTTTGTGACCAGGTGGTTTTTATATACAGGTGGTTGCTAAGGCAGGTTTTACTGTATACTGATAAATATGTAAAAGAACTATTGTAGACTTACATATCTCCAGACAATAAACATGCTGGTGTTCAATATTATTTCATATATCAAGATTATATGTAGACATTAAGACTACTAACAGCTAGTAGATTTCTGTATATTTCAAGACTAAAATATTGAACAATACATTTTGTAGAGTAAGTTATCTCTGGCCATTCTGAAAATACAAGGAGTTAAATAGATAAAGGAGTATCTATATTCCTACCTATTAGTTTTATTGTAAGGAAGACTTTCAAATTCCACAGATTTTGGGGATGGTGGGAGGGTTGTAGTTTATTGATGGTTTAGATATAGCCAATGAATGTTTGAGAACTGATACATCATTGTATGTTATTGATGTATTGTTGTTTAACATCCCACTCAAGAATCTTACACTCATATGGAGATGTCACCAAATGCGGGTGAAGGGCTTCAAATTTTGATCTGCGCTCGGCACTTATGGCCATTGAGCAGTGAGTGTTCGTGCTGACACCAACTGTGACATGGGAGTTGGATTTTACTGTCTCATCCGAAGGACAGTGCCTGTCCATATACAACAACACAAAACGTATGCACAAACATTAACTGTGATAGATAATATGTAAATAAGGGACTTGTAACAAGTCTACATGTACATGTTAAACATTACTTCATTGACAGTTTGTTTATTTAGTGAAGAAAATGATGTGCAGTTATTGATCTGTGACTTCTTCTTTTTTTATTTTGTTTTATTTTGTGTGTGTGTGTGTGTGTATGTGTGTGATTCATCAAACTAACCCTTTGGAAATCTTCCAGGTCAGGTGAATGTCCTGATTGGTCAAAGAACTAACCTAGTGTTGTTGTACAACCCCTATATAAGTTCAAACAGTTGAACCTGCACTGCAGTAAATGTCATGAGATGATGTTCTCCTTGTTCCTCATACAGTATAAAGATACACTGTAAATGCTTTAACATACTATGACCTTTGATTTGCTGAGTTGTTGAAGACACTGAACTAACTCTCTTCTCTGATATATACATGTATGTTTGATGTTGGAAGATGACAGTATAATTTTGTCTTTCTTTGTCAATTTTATATCTTCATGTACTTGGGGAATGTCTCAAAGAACTATAAGATATGCATACTGATTTAGATGTGAAAACATTATCTTGTGACAGTCCCTGACCTTTCCTGGACAAGTGATGGTTATTGAACTGTAGTTAGTTAGGAAGACAGCTATTGTAGTCAGAGTGATACATACTGGGCTTGTGTTCTTCAAAATTATCTGAGAATTCTGATGTTCTTAATTTTTGTAAGATATGAGTACTTTTTCTTACCTCTTTTGGTGATTGTCAGGTTGTAATTACTTGATGTGTTACCCCAAAAATAAACTATTTGATTTCATTGGTTACATTAAGGCCTTCCTATAAAGTATAATGGACCCAGATCTATCAAATTTTTGCATATAAGGAATGTAAGCTCAAAATCCTCTAAATTTTGCCATATTTCTACCAACCATATTCAATTTTGGGGGAATAACAAATTCGGAAAAGACCAAAATTTGCTTCATTATGACAAACCATACATGTGTATTTTTTGTCCTAATTGTCGTAATACTCTCACTATTATTATAAGTTTAATTTCTGAATTCTGCCATTGAAATTGCATGTAATCATAAAATGTATGATAAGAAATACTAGAAAAAACAGGAGTTCTGTGAGAGGAGATTCAATCAATCACAAAAGACAAATGCTTGTTTTACAATTGTTTAGGCATGTGCCCGTTCATTTGATATATGTGTTCTATACATGTATGTGAGCATGGTATTCAGTATTGATTTCTGAGTAGTTGAAATATTTAGTAGAAATCATACATGTTGGAGGATGCAAAAATGTAGAAAAGAACATGTTTACACATGCAGTGATATGCATGTGTTGGAAGTAAATACAAAAGTAGGTGTATTATGTGAGTTTATATGTATAGAAACAAACAAGGGAACCTGTAGACATCATTACATCAGAAATAATTCACACTCAGACTAGAATAATACGTGTTTGACAAGGTTTCTACAGGATATTGATACCTTTTTACAATATATATATAGAAATGTACAAACATAGAATCAACATTCAGACCACCTATTTTCTCTAAAATCAGGCTCGGGAATCAAGAGACTGAACATTTGTGGTCTTCAATGTGAGGTGGTCCCCATAGTCAGATGGTCTTTACACGAGGTCTTGCCTTACTCAGTGTTTGGTCTGAAAGCACTAACACTGCTTTGTTATCTCAGAATCAGCTGTTTTAAGAACAGGGTGTATGATATTTTCCCTTCGTCTTTATCGATATACAGATGCATTGTATGAACAGAGTAATTACATTGCTTGGATTATGCATTTCAGTTCAAGAAGCTCAAAGAAAGTCATGCAAGCTTAAAATCTCAAGATTTTGCTAGTTCTTGTTCCGGAACCAGTAATTAGCATTCACCTGCAGGATAGTAATCTAATTCATTTTTTTTCAGTGTTGTTTAGTTTGCATTTTAACGTGCAGATAATCTGGTCAATGAAGCATTATGTCACAAATTGTTGTGGGGTTTATTAAGTAAGAAACATTATTGATTCCCTGCATTCATTCGCTATGGGTTCTTGAACATGTGACAATAGTCACGTACTACTGCCATTAACACTACAAATGTGCATCAGATAGAAAATGCATTGATCATTGTCCTTGCCTATCAAGAACTATTGTTCTCTTGCAGTGGAGAGTTAAGGATGTGTTTATTTGTTTCCATGGAAATGCAAAGTCTCTTCAGTGCATGATGTTATTCTTGAATTAATAAATTGTGTGTATGAACAAGCTTAAGAAATGGTTTTAAATTAATGTTGAGCATTGTTTTTATTTTAAAGGTGAATAATATTTAATTAAGATAATGTAGCAAGGACTGAAGCTGACCTATGAGAATTAAATGTATTATGAAGAATTTCAGTATTTCTCAGTATAAAGATCAATTAGGAATTTAGTAATTGTGTGTAGTTGGATTCAGGAGATGTTATGTGTAGAAGGATTCAGGACAGGGTAGTTTTAGGCCATGCCAACCTATGTTTGGATATACAATTGTCTAGTTCACCTGAACCAAAGAATCTACTGAGCTATGATTGTAATTTTTCTAGAATGAGTCAATATATTTTGAGATGGTCATGTAGGTACTTGAAACACTGGTATTGAGTGATAAAGATTAACACAGGTCAGGGCTATGCATCATAAAACTTAACGCTATAGTTATGTTTGAGAATATTATAGCTGGAATTGAGTAATATTCTAAAACTTATGTTATACACAAGTGGGCAGTAATACTCAAGATTAAGGGCCATAATACTAAAAATGAAGGGCAGTAATACAAAAGTTAAAGGGCAATAATACTAAATATCAAGGGCGATAATACTCAGGTTTAAAGGCCGCAATACTCAATATTAATGTTAGCCATACTCAGTTTAACTCATCAACCCCTGAAATACAATGAACTATTCTGTAAATCAATGACTTAAACCAGTTCAAATGTGTCTTTAAGGGTGAATGGAGTAAGGTGGGTTTGACCATTACAGCTAGCCTTTGTCTAGTGGTATTAAGGAGTTGATCCTGGGTTTCATTTCCAATACTGGTTTACATTTTACTTTGAGACTTTTAAAAAGAAATAAGTGAATGTCTATTCTACAAGACCTTGGGATAAATCACAGTCACAGGTCTTTTTGATGAAGTGAGGCCCAGTACCACACAGATATGGCATGTAGAAGAACCATCATTGCATTGTTGTCAAGCTATATCAGAGGTCAAAATGTTTGACGTTTCATCTAAAGTTCTGAAGCCTTTACCCCTTAGTATCTTAATGGTACATTATTTTGTTGTTGTATTAGACAAGTTCATTATGGTCTGTTGGGGTGATATGGTTACATTTTATGGAGTTGGGCCCAGGTATCACATGAGAGTATCTTTTTTCACAAATCGGGTTGGATGTCAATATTGAAATCCCATATCATGAATTATTTATGAGGTTGTATTTTAATGTGGAAATAAGATATTGGGTATGTTGACAGATTGGGTAAATACATGTATAGGATAGAAAGGTGTGTAAAAGAAGCAAGTCTTAATGATTTTGAACATCAACTGGACGACTCATTACTGAAGGATTAAGTTATAGAACCTATTCACTTGTTTTTATGTTCATTTCTGTATTGGATACAGACATACCTTGTTTAATAGTAGCATGGCTTTCTTTTTCTGACAGAATTCACTGCTGAGCTAGCATGCATGTAAATACAAAGAGAAAAATTGTTAACATTTTTTTACACATGTCTTAGTATATTTAAACATGGATGTATTTCCGTTGAACTGCATTCTTATCAGATAAGTGCTCCATTGGAAATGTACTAAAATTCACATTTGATCTTTCCTCCTACAATTCTAGTAACTTATTTTGCTTCTTTAAGTAGAATATATTTACCAATAAGTTGTCTATATCATAACAGTTCTCATTAAAACTTGCCATCTTCCAGTATTCCATATAAAAGCTATTCATCGGTAAGGCCTGCTGGTTGCATGATATATTATTCTTTTAGATGACAAAGCAAGTACACACAAACCATGAATATGAACCTATAGTCCATTTCTGGAAGTGATATTGATGTTTTGTTCTGAATTATCTGTCAGTCAAGTGATACAATGTTGATACAAGGTTTAGATATTATTGATTTTGCTGAGCTGCCAACATAGCAGATTTGAGATCTTGCATGTTAAATAAAGCAGTTGGGAGATTAGATCTGGTGCTTTCCTGTATGTAGGTGGAGAGGTGGATTCAGCGATGTTTGTGTAAAATGATGAGCGTGTGTTAGTATCCCTATCTGGTGTGGAGGGTGTTTACCACAGGGGATACTGGGGTAGATTGGAGAATTATCAATAGTGAGTGTGACAGAACAGGAAGGTTTGGGTTTCCCTCAGGAATTTGTAAAGGCCAGCGACAGAGGTAAGAGGGAATATCTGTTAAAAAATTCCATAGAAGTACAATAATAATATGTTAAGTGTTATTAAGTAAGGTCTCTTTACTGTGATAAAAATGTATGTTACAAACCTGGCGTTGAGCAGTGATAACAAGTATTACAGATGACCAGACTTATATATTCATGTACATCAATGTAAATATATGCATTGTTTATAAAGAGTATATCTGATAACAAATTCCACACTTTATTGCATTGACCTTTTGTGTGTAATAACTTAAAAACAAGTTCTAAAAGACACAGTAATAGTATTCTCATAAATAATTAGTGTAAAACATTAACTCATACATAAACAGATCCGAAACTATAATCTGTGGCCTGTACTTACAAAATGTATTTGCATGGTCAATATTTTGAAATATCCATTTGTAATTTATCTAGATGTTGTTGTTTTTTTAATTCAACCATGAGTTTGGGTGACTCTTATGTTGGATTTTTACTTTTCAAGATATTTCTTTGTTTGAATCTTGTATAATTGTGTTGCAACATTTTGTATGAGAAATGTACATGTACTTTATATGCCAGTCATATGTGTTGAGTTAGCCAACAGGCTATAGAAAATGCTGTGCTCTCTCTCTCTCTCTCTCCCTCCATCTCTCCCTCCAGTACTCATGTACAACAAAGCTAGACAGAATTTTTGTTTCATATAGAAGTCACTGGTAGATAAATGATACATTGCGATGAACCATTTGTACTAGTGTGTATTGATCAAGGGAAATTAGTTACACGTATGTTATCTCAATCAATGTACATGCTAGATATACATGCTAGACACTCCTCATTCATTATTTCATTTTTAATTATTATATAACTTCCCCATTTTCTTGACCATATAAACACGCCTCAGTTCTTCTTGCATGTTGTTAAAATAATTTTGGATAAATGTAAGACTTGTGTCACATCTGAGATTTAATATAACTACAAGATATTCCATGCAAAGCCTACCGGTACATGTATATTTAAGCAAGCTTGTGCACCATGCTAGGTAATGAGATTTAATATTATGCAGACATTATAAAATCCAGTTTCAATGCTTTGAACTCTTTAAATATACAATGCATTGTTTATCTATTGACAACAATTATTGTCTGCTATTGATGTCCTTATATGCTGTAAATCAATTTAAAAACACATTGTGGTCCATACCCAGAACATTTCTTGCACCCTATTATTTTTATCCTGAGGATTTCCCTGTTTCTGATCACCGTTTTAACTCAGTACCCAACTCTTGAAGTTAATAGTATCAGTATTAAAATAAAACGTTATATAACAGGGGGCTTCCATTGCAGAGTGATCAGAACATCATACTTATAAAACCATGAAGTCTCTCAACTCTAGTCAAGGTGGGTTTGGAACCGTAAAAAGTTAACTTGCAGTAGAACTTTCATGCAGGGACTGAAATTTCCTTAAGTCTGTCTTGGATTTATTATAACTGGACCCATATGTTAGAGGACCGAACCCAGGCAAAATTTTACAAAAAAGTCCTGGACCCAAGCAGCTGAAAGAAAATTTTCAGCCCCTGACTGTGGTCTCTTCCAATATACAAGGTAAATAGTATCTCTCCTCCACCATTAAAAACTGAAAAAGTGTTGAATATGTGGTATAAAACACCATTTAAACAAACAAAAATCACGTAACAGTACAATCAGCTGGGGAGTTTTAATTAGAAATCAAAATTCAGTGCAGCTTACAACATGTACATGTATTTATCTCTCTACAGCATGTTGTTATGCGGGAGGATAATATATTTGATTACCCAGCTTTATGCTGCCGTTCAGGCCATCTTTAACAGCAGAGGAATTAATAGCATCATGGAAACTTTCTTCAGAGGCAAATTTACTCCGAGCATGTCAGAAATTGATATGTCCCCAAGTAGTATAGATTAAATAGTATTCTGATTTATGTTATTGATTTCTACATTGTGTCAAGATAACTTTGGTGTGTAATTCATAATATAATCCATTAGTATTCCAAAGAATTTTCTACTCTCATTGATAATTTTGTAATGGATAAATGTCACCTTGCCTTCTCACATTTCTATAATAGTTATGTAACAAATATTGCCATACAGTAAAGCATTGGCTGTAGGTCAACTCAGATGCTGGACAGATGGCCAGAGGGCAGTTCAGTGACATTGTTTTATACAGTACAGTACATTAGCCTTAAAGCTATGTTCCCACTATCACGAGTCGCGCCACGATTGAAATCGTGGTCCTACTCGTGGGCTAATCGGGATGATCCTATCTAATCTTACTAAATCTCCATGTCAATCGTGGCTGTCGTGTTTGACAGTCAAAAATTTTTCTACGATCAACACAATTAATTTAAAGTCTTGACCATCGCATCAGATCGTATTGCATCGCAACGAAGCGCAGCATATCGCATCAAATCATGCTTCAAAATCGTTATGATCGGGATAGATCTTGGACAAGAAAAACACCATGCTATGTTATAATTTGTTGTCTCCTCTTCCTCTGTTAACCATGGTTGCACCCAGTACCAGCTCTCCTGGCCATCTGCCATTCAGGTTGCAGCTGCTGCTCATTTTCTTTCTCTAATACGACAATATAAGCCCATAATAAAACAGCAAATGTCACGTTGTCACTATCAATTTCCCCCATCCTCAATGTTTGTGGATGAAATAATAAATGTATGGCCAGTCGGGCTGTATATATACCTGTCGTAGTCCAATTGTAGATCATCCTAAATTTTTATCGTGAAAAAATCACGACAACAATCGTGTTCCATCAAACCAAGCGCATCAGTTCGTGAGTAACGTAATTTAACGTAAAATAACATATCTGCATATACTCTATCGTCCCAAATCGGGCACTCAGTAGTGATAATCGTGTCAGGTCGAGATCTTAACATGAACTCAATTGGGCAATCCTATCAGATCGGTTGAGATCGTATCTGAACGGGCGATCAGGTCGTGACAGATCGTGTTACTTAAAATATACCAGCCGTGACCGTATCGCACCAAAGTGCAACAATTCGGACATGAACATACCAGCTCGCACCACTTCATAACCAAAGCCTGAAATTCAAGAGAATTTCCGCGATTAGGTACGAATAGTCAATCATGGTGTCCGTAGCTGATCGCACGACAGTGGGAGCCAGGCGTAAGTTCTACCACTACCATACTCTTAGTTTTGTCACATTGGTATATTATTACAGAGTCATCACACTGCCCTACTTTTATAGTGCTATCACTACCATACCCTTACAGAGTTACCTCATTGTCATACTCTTACAGCTCTACCACTCCATACTCTTACAGTTACCACACTGTCATACTTGTACAGCTGTACCACACTGCCATACTCTTAGTTTTACCATGCTGCTATGCTCTTACAGTTACCACACTGCCATACTTGTACAGCTGTATCAAACTGCCATACTCTTAGTTTTACCATGCTGCTATACTCTTACAGTTACCACACTGTCATACTTGTACAGCTGTACCACACTGCCATACTCTTAGTTTTACCATGCTGCTATGCTCTTACAGTTACCACACTGCCATACTTGTACAGCTGTATCAAACTGCCATACTCTTAGTTTTACCATGCTGCTATACTCTTACAGTTACCACACTGTCATACTTGTACAGCTGTATCAAACTGCCATACTCTTAGTTTTACCATGCTGCTATACTCTTACAGTTACCACACTGTCATACTTGTACAGCTGTACCACACTGCCATAATCTTAGTTTTACCATGCTGTTATGCTCTTACAGTTACCACACTGCCATACTCTTAGTTTTACCATGCTGCTATGCTCTTACAGTTACCACACTGTCATTCTTGTACAGCTGTATCAAACTGCCATACTCTTAGTTTTACCATGCTGCTATGCTCTTACAGTTACCACTGTCACAGAACACATTGTTTGTTGACTATAGTTGCTTGCAGTTTATGGAGGAAATGGAAGTTGGGTGTGTGTAATAAAAGAACCGATACCGAACGGAACTGAATTTCAGGATGTGTTAAAATGATAATACATGTACATGTAATACTATATATTATATAAGTTATAAAATCTTAATTAAATGTAGGTGAATGATAAAAGGAAAATTAGTTGTTGTGAATAAAAGTTTTAATGAGATACTTAAAATGGATGGATATTGTTTTAAAAAATGAAAACTTTTGTAATTTTCATCAATTTAAACACACAGTAGTAAAAATACATGTACCCACATTGTTAAATAGTAATAATAATGATTGATATAAATTATATTTTCGATACATAATACATTTACAATTGATTTACTTGCAAATACAATGTATATTATTCAGAGACAATTTACATTGTATATTTAACAATAAATTAATAAAACACAAAATTGACTCAAATATTTTTTTTCTTTGTGGGCAACCAAATTTTCATGGCAGGCAAGCATAATATCAGTATAGCACTTGCCCGGCTGAGCAAATTGTTAAAAATGTTAAGGTCACAAACTGGTTAAAATTTTTTCAAGTAAATATGACGGGCCCCTATGTTTAAATCTGGGCTCCCAGAATTTAAAACTTACGAGACCAGGGGCTCCTGGAGATTTTTTCTTATCCCTTTTAAGTGAATTTTTCTTGGTTTTTGTTGTTTTTTGACATCATCTTGAAAAGTATAAATGGTAGAGTAAAAGTGAAAGAAACCAGAATGCTCAGCATGCAAAAATAAAAAAAAAAGAAAAAAAAAAAAAAAAAGTTCCGGAATTGTCAGATCACCCTTATGGAAGTTATTTCCCCTTTTAAGTTGATTTTTCATGTTTTTGACAGTGTTGTCCTATTATAATAGGTAGAACAAAAGTAAAAGAAACAAAAATGTTCAGCCTGCAAAGATCTACAAAAAAGACAATAGAGCCAAAATTGTCAGGTGTCCCCTTTTGGGAGTTTTTTCCCGTTTTAGTGGATTTTTCATGTTTTTGACAGAAAGTATAAGATTTTTGTCAAATTTTAGACATTTTCGAACCAGTAGGCTAAGTTTAGCCAAACTTGACTTGAAATTTTTCTCAGGTGACATCAAGGCCCATTGTGCAGCTTCTTAAAAAATATATTGTCAAATTGATCGTAAGAAGACATTGATGTGCAGACTTTGAAAATGTTGTACTACTATTACATGTATTTAGTTCGCTTACAGAAAAGCCAAGATATTTTTTTTTTCGTAAGTTATAGGTATGCATTTACTCATTCACCATTAAGGCACATTTGGACTGGCCTAAGTCATTGATTTACAGATGAGTCCATTGTTTATCAGGGTTGATGAGTTATGTTACAATGATACCTTAGATGTAATGGCTAAGAAGTAATGTCTGATGATTGGTTGACCTAATAAGATCACTGGGTTTTCTCACAGTTGTGTTAGAGGTCCTTAATTGTTGCGGCTGCCTGCCAGGATAGATAAATGAGACTTTGGTTGACATGAGACGCTTTAATAGGCTCTGATCTTCCGATTCTTGTGGGCATTACAGAGATACCAACTGCACACAAAACTTTCTATTCATTAAACTTCACAAATGACGCTGCTTTCATTGGACAATAAATGACTTCTGTTCTGTCACTACAAGATTTACAGGTTGACTGTTAAATTTGAATGAATCTGATAACCGTTGACCATTCATTGCTGCTGATAGGATAGTTACAGATTTAAGTTCCATTTCTGTTGGTTTCTTTTGTATTTGTTTATTGGTACTGTTATATGTGAGTTGCAGACAGATTTTATGTAGATACTTGCAGATTTTCCATAGATATTGGACTACACATGGTAAGATGTTCCTTTTTTTTCACATTTCCATATGTTTGTGTTTATATACTAGTATCTAGCCATGGATAGCAAACGTTAGTGAGTCAGAGGTTAAATATGCAGGGCAGGGACAGGTAAAAGTTTGCATTAAAACACCTGTCTTACTGGCATCACCTGAGGTCAGGTCTATTGATGGTTGTTGTAGCACAGCTGGAAGTATCCAAAAATGTGTGACAGAAAAATTGATGTGCCTGATTAAGCTCAATGAGATTATACTTTTAAAACATTTCATCAAATGCATGCACCCCTACATTTCTCCATTGGACTGTCCTGTTTCATGCATTTGAACTAGCCTAAAGTTATTTCAAAGGTTGTTTGAAATTAGAAAAAATGAACAAAGGGGTATTTGAAATTGTACATTGAACAAGAAGCTTCCGGTTGTCAATTGAGCCATATTTACAGAACCACATCAAAGAAGATTACTGATTTAGTATGCCTGAGAGATGTATGTAAATGTTGCTTTTATGTAGCGGTGGGTGGCATTCCTTGATATTGAATTGGTTGTGAAATTTTGCTTAATTATGCATAGAATAGAGAAACTGGGTGCAGAATATATCTGTCTCCATTATGATAAATAAATTTAAATGGTATAGAATATATGCATAAAAATCACCACTATAAGATGACATTGACAAAAAAGTGATTCATATTAACATAATTAATGACAGGATAACATAATACATAATAGGTGAACAAATTGGATACATTAGTGATACATCATCAAATAATGGAATGTAAATCCATCTTTCATCTCAAAGTGTATATATTTTGAAGTTTGTTTTTTTGTTATTATTTATAAAGGAGTCTGGTGTAACATATCGGTGTATTAAGCACACCACGGAGCAGAATCAGAACAGGTGTTTAGTTTATATTCATTATATCAATGATTTTACCACACTCAACAAATTTTTTGAAGGTCCTGTGTCATGACAGGCTTGTGATGTAAAATACTTTATTGGCATCAATCCATTGCACAGGTCAGAATTTGTGGCACTTCACTAAAGCTTTGGCAGGATGTAAAATAACAAACAAACCCCAAATTTTCAGCTGAACAGTAGTGTCCAGGGGCCAGTTTTGCGAAAGGTCATCAGTACTCAATCCTAAGTCTAAGTCCTAATTGTCTTGGAACTGACCAATCACGATGCATTGCCATGGTAGTTAGGACTAAAAGTTCGGATTTAGGACTTACGAACTTTACAGATTTATGTGTAGAAGAAAACTATTAACAATATACTAAGACCACCAACCTTCTGCAAGTAAAATACATGTAGTTCCTTTCTCACATGACAAGATAAGATACGCATTTTGCATGAAATCTAACATTTCAAACTTTGAAATAGAAAAAAAAAAAAAATTCAGTGCAAAAAATATTACCAAAAACAAAAATGTAGAATGTGGTGAAATTTTATCATTGAATACAAAAGAAACCTCAAAACCATTGGGTGGGGATGTCTTTTATGGTTGATTTGTAAAATTTCTAGGATTTGGAATAGCAATTTTATGAATCTTATTCTTAATATTTCAAAGTCTCTGGTTTGACACTGACCAGAATTAAATAACTTTTCAGTTATAAAGTGACAGCCAGTATTTACATACAAATTGTGAGGGCATATTCAAACAGGTTTGCTTTGATATGCTTTGGATTAATCACCAGAAAAGGTTAAACCATCTCTGTGTTCACTTTTACTAATTAGGGGGTGTAAAAAAAAATTAGTCCATTTTCTCAGCAACGTACACATGATTTAAATACTGTTGAAATGATTATTTAAAGTAAATATTGGGTAAGTAATAAAATACGTAATCATTGATATTTATGTAGCTCCATCTAGCTGTTGTAGACAGTGTGTCAGAATCATCAATTAAATGTTGATTGTATTCACAATTATAAAGAAGTCCACATTGTTTCTTAGAACATTGACTTAGTAGAGTAAGGCGAGACAGAATTAACGTTCATTGGGTACAGTATAGATGACCTCTTTAACATCTTCTAAAGATACAAAGTTTAAACATCATTTTCTTTTTTTTCTTTTTTATGAGTTTTTTATTTGTTACAAAAGTTTGTTATGAATGAAAATAATACGTGTATTTGTTTGTTGTTTACTACTTAGTTCAGTAGGAAATGACAGACATCTAAACAATTAATCATGCATCATTTAGACTAAAAGCTTTATTAATATTGAAAAATGATTTTCATAGAATATTATGAAATGATTCAATATATTGAAAAATAGCATTCATTACATTATTTTTAAATTGCTCCCCCATTCAGTTTATGTATTGCACCTCCATTCAGTTTACATGCTGCACCCAATAAAGTTTACATGTTACACCCATATTCGGTTTACATCTTGCACCCCCATTCAGTTTACATAAAGCACCCCTATTTTGTTTACATGTTCTACCCCCATTCAGTTTACATATTGCACCCCTATTTAGTTTACATGTTCTACCCCATTCAGTTTACAAAACGCATCCCCATTCAGTTTACATAAAGTATCCCTATTCGGTTTACATATTCCACACCCATTCAGTTTACATTAAAGCACCCCTATTAAGTTTACATAAAGCACCCCCATTATGCTTAAATAAAGCATCCCTAGTTACATAAATCATCCCCATTAAGTTTACATATAGCATCCCCATTAAGTTTATATAAAGCATCCTTATTAAGTTTACATTAAGCACCCCTATTAAGTTTACATAAAGCATCCCTATTCAGTTTACATAAAGCACCCATTTACATGTAGTTTACATAAAGCACCCCTATTATGTTTACATAAAGCATCACCATTATGTTTACATAAAGCATCCCTATTAGGTTTACATAAAGCATCACCATTATGTTTACATAAAGCATCCCTATTAGGTTTACATAAAGCACCCCTATTAAGTTTATGTTGGGGACATACTAGAGTAGTTGTGATTGTTTTATTCGTGGAGGAGAGAACCTGGTTACAATGTACCTGGGAAGATACCACCGGCCTTCCGGCAGAGTAAACTGGCAAACTCTTTCACAAAACCAGCTTAGGTTCGGTTCCAACGAGGCGCGAACCCATGCTGACTAGAGTTGAAAAACTTAGAGGTTTAAAGTGGGGTGTCTAACTACTCGGCCACAGAGGCCTCAACACTGACTAGAGTTGAAAAACTTAGAGGTTTAAAGTGGGGTGTCTAACTACTCGGCCACAGAGGCCTCAACACTGACTAGAGTTGAAAAACTTAGAGGTTTAAAGTGAGGTGTCTAACTACTCGGCCACAGAGGCCTCAACACTGACTAGAGTTGAAAAACTTAGAGGTTTAAAGTGAGGTGTCTAACTACTCGGCCACAGAGGCCTCAACACTGACTAGAGTTGAAAAACTTAGAGGTTTAAAGTGAGGTGTCTAACTACTCGGCCACAGCGGCCTCAACACTGACTAGAGGTGAGAGACTTAGAGGTTTAAAGTGTGATGTCTGACTACTCTGCCACAGAGGCCTCAACACTGACTAGAGGTAAGAGACTTAGAGGTTTAAAGTGGGGTGTCTAACTACTCGGCCACAGAGGCCTCAACACTGACTAGAGGTGAGAGACTTAGAGGTTTAAAGTGGGATGTCTAACTACTCCGCCTCCACAAATACTTGGTAAAAAGTAAATTAAAACAAGCTCATTGTTTTCAACTTTGCTTGTAACTATTACTTTTAGTTTTAATAGTGATTAGTAAATAAACATACTTCCTTTGTAAATACAGTAAAACCTGCTCTACTGACTATCTGTGTATAAAGACCCCCTGATCATAAAGACTGGTTTTGTTGTCCCCAATAGTGTCATTTGTGTACAAATCAACCTCTATATAAAGACCATCTCCCTCTAAAGACTGGTTTTGTTGTGTCCCTAAGAAAGCTGTTATATACAAATTTCACTCTACTGGTAGTTTTAAAACTTTAAAGAGACTGATATTTATTTTGATAATATTTATCTGTTGTACACTGATTGTTGGGAGTAAACATCAGTACATGTATCATAATCGGTTTTCCATAACTAATAGTATTGATCATACATGTTTATAATTAGAAACATGTATAGGAGATCAAACTTAAGAGATTATGATGATGACACATGTAAACCCCTGTAATAACTATATCCCAGTACGTAAGATATCGATATGTACTGTATCGTACTTGTGATCTGTGTACAGTAAGTTTCATTGAGTGTTAAAACTATTATATTGTATCAAACTGTCTTTGGAGCTGGGTTTGTTTATCCTGTAGTAAAACATGTTTCGACATGACTAACATATTTATTTTTTATACAAGGAAGTGTGCAGACTCACGCATTCATGTTAAATACCTTGTAATACGCAAAAAGAATGGCTCTTACGTAATTAGAAATACTAAATGTTATTAATAGGATGCTCCATGTTAGGATAGTCCATCACCATCACAACATCCTGATGGGATTTTCTAGAAATATATGATTAAAAACTAAGCTGCTGTTATTTCATCATTAAACGTAAACAAACATTGTCAACACATGACAACTGCCACAGATAATCTCAGTTACGTAATCTAATAGTTGGTCTATGTATGTGTGGTAAACATGCACCTAAAGCTGTAAACAGTGGACAGTTCTACATATTGAATCAATTGAAATTCTTAATGTCCAATATCCATAAAATTTAATATTAGTACAGTGGAACCTGTCTTGAAAGAACACCTGTCTTCTGAGACCACACTCTAAAAAACACTCATTTAGAATAATCCTTTAAATAAATCCTTTCTTCAGAGACCACCTGTCTAATGTGAAACCACATATCAGTGGCAGATGGGATGGTCTCTTAAGATGAGTTCTGCTGTATGAGAAAAAGTAAATGTATCATACTTTAAATACAGAAATTTGGACAGGTGCTCCCAACTTTATATTCTGGTATTTTTTCAGAGTCCTAAGGATTTATATCCTAAGAACCTTTTTAGTCCTTGGCCCTTGACCCTTTAGAAGTTCTTTTAAATTCCACCCAGTACAATGAGTACAACTACATGTACTATAATTTACCATTCTATTAAGTGGTACTGTTTGTGATGTTTCACTTAATTTCATTTGCTAATTTGAATTTCACCATCTACATGGTCCACAACATGTCATTCTCACAAATGTATCAAATATTAGTACAGGGGTATTCAGAGCTATTTACATATAGGTTTAATTTCAAATTAACAATACCATTATCTTATTTTTGTTACAAAATGACATAAAATTTTAATCCAGTACCAGTGGACTTAATTCAGATAAAAAAGATCTTTTGACGTAGGTTTATTTTCCCTTTTTTAGTATATCCACCTACGTGATATTCTCCGCGAATCCATGATATGTGTGGTATTTGCTGTAATACTATAACAAATTCATAGTAGAGCTTTGTGACACCAATTTGTCTCAGGTGAGTAAAATACCGCAGAGCAGCAATCAATACAATATAGAGTTTGAATAGATATATATAGATGAAAACAGAAAGGTGTGCTGGTATACATGAATTAGCTTCTACATGTAAGTGTAGACACAGTGAGGAACAAAGAAAGTTTTCTCTTACAAAGGTAAATCTTTAGTTGTATTTCTTCTGAAATTATCTTTGAATTGCTTCTATCTAAAATAAATGACAGAATGGTTAAGAACATGACTGTCTAACTATCTGTCTGTCTGTCTGATTATCTATTCAGTTGTCTATTGTCTTCTTTCCTTTTTCATTTACATCATTTTTTGGGGGGAGCAGTTGTTCTGTAATCATATTACCGGTAGTTCTATTTTCTTCACTTACAATTGACAGTTTTGGTGTAGATGATTTACTCAGCTTACTCAGTTCTAGTTTTTGAGGTTATATGATAATTAGATCATAATTCTGGAAGTGTTTGTATTTGTGTCAATATTTACTTTTAAAAGGACACTTCACAAATGAATGAAAAAAACAACAACAGATATCTCTCTCTCTCTCTCTCTCTCTCTCTCTCTCTCTCTCTCTCTCTCTCTCTCTCTCTCTCTCTCTCTCTCTCTCTCTCTCTCTCTCTCTCTCTCTCTCTCTCTGTACAAGACATTGAAATATCAGAATAAAAAATAAAGAAAAAGAAATTAACAAAATTAAGTGGATATGTAATCTTAATGTTACTTTATAGTTTGTAAGCATCATGTAGTGTTAAATCCACACGTACTGAGTTAATCCATGTATATAAATTGCAAGATTTCTATGAAAATACTGAAATGTTGAGGTGACTGTGAGGGACATGTACGGTCAATGATATCTAACTGAAAGGAACAAAGAAGGACAATATTTTTTCATTATTTTCTCTCTATCGTAGTAAATCTTGTTCCTAGGGTCAAGGACATATTTGTGTAGGCATACTCTACATGTATGTTTCTGAAAATAGGATTATGAATGAGTGAAGTTGAGGACGTCGAGCCCACATAGCAAAATTATATAAGTGATAAATAGTGTTGTGGTTTCAACCCACACATGTTTGTAGAAATATTGAACTTTGGTACGTCATTCTAAAATGATTTTTTAATTCAAGGCAAAAACAGTTTGATACTATCATGAATATGAGATTTCTTTCATTCTTTGATTTATTGATAGGTAAAAATATATCCTATTTTTTATTTCAACCTGATGCTATTACCTGTGCATTTAATTAACAGCTGTACTTTAAATCAGTACCATTACTAGAGGACACAGATAGACTACTGTGGTTTACCCATGACCAAGTAACCTACATTCATCTTTGTGACCTATATTGGCAGACTACCATTCTTGCCAGAAGGTGACTAGGACAGAATTAGCTCTCACGATTTATTGGTGCTGTGACTGGTAACTGAATAATATACTGTGCTGAAAACTTTTCTCTATTGATTTTCAAAGTATTTACTTACAGGGAACCATTTCGTTGGTAGATTATGTATTTGATTTGAGAAATTAGTACATTGATTTTCAGCCAAGTTTTGTTTAATGTTGCTTTGATTTATATTTATATATATATATATAATATTTGTGTACATGGTTATCTTAAATAGGGATAATGAAAATATCAATATGATGAAAAGCAAACAGTCTTATTCTATTTATGACCCTAATAATTGAAAATAAGATTACGCTGTACAGCAAAACCTGCTGTAGTGACCACCTGGTCACAAAGACCATTTTTTGCTGTCCCCAATATTACCATTTGTGTACAAATCAACCTCTATATATTAAGACCACCTCCCTATAAAGACCAATTGTTTGGTGTTCCTAAGGAGGTTGTTATATACAGATTTGTATTTGCTGTTGTCTATGTATCACCATTGTCTGTCACCTCTACCGACTACGTATATGTGTCACACAGAAGAACAACAAAAATCAGTCACTGAAAGTAAATCAGAACAAATGGTACTTGTAAGTACTTGAAGCAAAGCAAATTATTTTAGAATATCCTAAGAATCCACCAAATACTAGATTGGCATCATTTGGTTTAATTCACTTGTCTTGTTCAGATCTATTACTCAATAATTCAGTGCATACCGGTACATTTCTATCACTCTAGGAGTCTCTGAAGCTCCATTTCCTAAATTTTATTTTCCTTTCCTGCCTGTTCATGCTGACATGTAGACTGTAGACATATTTTTTCCACAATATTCTTTTTAATTTCTGTCTGCTGATTATGACATTCGTAGACATCTTTCAAATTGAAAATTGATACATGTAGCTAAAAGTTTCACCTAATGAAGAACATAATGATTTCTTCTTTGAACACAGATCCAATTAGCCGCCCACAAATTGTGCATTTTATGCATAGGCATTGATTTTGTTACATTAAGGACTTGTGACTGTTCAAATGAGTGGGATAATCTGATATGTCAACTGCTTTCCTTTGTGTTTTACAACCATTGTTGCCCTCCAGATCTAGTAAAAAAATCTAAACTTTTCTGAGGGGACAACTGTCTTCCTTCTCTAGTAATGATGAATTAAATGTAACCTTACCTTTACCGTAATGTGCAGAGAGTATCTATCGAGTACTCAAATTACAGGTATTGGAATGGATTTGAAGTTTTACTGGCTGTAAATAAGGGAATTACATGTGTTTAGTGACAGAGGGGTGTTACCAGTATATCCCTCTGTAATGTTCTGTATATGTAAGTTGGTACAAGGTGGAAGACAATTTGGACAATAAATATTATATGAATATAAAGAGGGAATGTTTTAGGTAAAAATTACGGCTTTTATTGACATTTGGCTTTAGGTTTTTTAATCCATAGTTCATCTTATATTTTATATGTCCACTGGCTCATTGCAGTAATGTGCAGACAATTTAATGAATAATAAATGTTTCTCTAGGTTCTTGTTCCAAAGATTTCATCAGTTGTGACCTAATTTAGTTTCTTTGGTTCTCATTTGTGTCAAAATTTAGGATAATGTTTTTGTGAACAAGTAAAAATATAGGTACACATTCTCTATCTGATCTATACATGTACCTACATTGCCAACAGAGACAAGCTTTGGCCCGTTACACATATTTGTGGTTTTGATGACACATTAGTGTTATCAATAATCCAATCATATAGACCAAAAATGTGATTATACTCACTTGACAAATCTAAAATGACATTTACTGTAAAATTGTGTGTGTGTGTGTGTGTGTGTGTGTGTGTGTGTGTGCGTGTGTGTGTGTGTGTGTGTGTGTTTGTGTGTCACATTGTGTATTGAATTCTTTTGTTCAATCAGAACTCATGTACATCCAGACATTTTTGACCAGTCAGTCATTTATTTACATAACACCTACTATGCTAACAAATCTATATTTACCTATACTTACCTTGTGTGCCTTTGTATACAAGGTATGGCATACAGGTAAAAAAAAAACAGAAACATGCATGAACAGGCAACCCGGGCATTTGTAAAAATCATTGTAGACTTCAGCAGTTACATGTATTATGCTGCATACAAGTTTTAACATTGTTCTAGATTTAGGATGTACTGGTACATTTGCATCAGTTAAGGCTGTTACTGATATACATGTATGTTGAGCAGGAGGAATACATCTGTGAAGTTCTATTTCTGTTGTATAAAAACACTGTTTATATGTACACTGGAAAGCAGAACAGCAAACTGTGGGGAATGTTTGGTTATCAGCTGAGCTCAGCAATAACTCAAGGTCACATGGTACACTTTCAGGTAAACTTCTGTCCAAAATTTCAGTGTGACATAGGTCATATTTCCTGTATATTTACAGGTAAAAGGAAGTTGACTGGATCAATGGATCTTAAAGTGTTTTATGCATTGTATTGAGAGTTAACTTGTGAAAAATATATTCTGGAAAAGGAGATAAAGAAGTTCACACACAGGAGGATTTATTGTGCATCTTCTACTATATAAGTTAGATCAAGGATTAATATTTAGTGTTGGTTCTTTTGTAATGATTGTATTCCTGTAATATAAATTTATTTTTATATGTAAGATATTATTAGTGTTTTTATCAGAAGAGTATAATCTTAGTTTTCTTAGTAGTAATACAATCTAAACCTGTATTCATCGGAACAGCTACATGCAACAGATGCAAATTTGAACACTTGTAAATACTTTATCAACAGGTAAAGTTGTGTGATTCAATTACTGCATTATTGAAAAATAATAATATAATTCTTTATACATGTTACTAAAAATAGACTGTCAATCACTACCAGGTTGAATTTTGTCTGCATTCAAATTGGAGCAGCATTTTTGTGACAGTGTCAATTTTATGTCCAGTCAAGTGGACACAGCTTTAAATTCTTTCTTTGGTTCACCTTTTCTGTGTGGAATGTTAAATCTATTTAGATTTAAATGAGGTCGCATTGCTCTAATAGGAAGGGCTGTTTGACATGAGTGGACAAAAAGCTCATTTAATTTTACATATAAAGCAGATAGGATCTTCAGACATCTAGGGATACATGTTCCTATATCCTAGTTATCAGATATAGGTTTAATGTACATGTATGACTGTATAGTTGTATTTGGTTATTTTCTGCCTGACCTTTTTTTAGCAGGGCCAAGATAATAAATGATGTGGTGTGTGAATGTATGTAAATTTTTAGTTCATGTGACATTTTGTATGAAAGTTTATGTTTGCTGCTCTACATGCTGGTATTGGGTCACACTTACATTTAAAAAGAAAGTCAGTTCACACCTGATACATTTCTATAAGGTAGAGACTACCTGTCAGGTCACACCTGATACATTTCTATTAGGTACAGACTAGCTATCAGGTCACACCTGACACATTTCTATAAGGTAGGGACTAGCTATCAGGTCACATATGATACATTTCTATAAGGTAGAGACTACCTGTCAGGACACACCAGATACAACTCTGTAATGTAGAGACTATCTGGCCATATACCTCATATATGTTGATTTTTCTCCCATCCTAAAAGAATGATTGCATGTTAAAAGTTCAGTGTGTACAATATGATTAATCTGAATTATAATTGTTAACCTTATGCTTTCATTTCAAAGGGTTATTTTGATTATGAGAACATCAGATTTGCATTCAAATGGGTTTCAAATATGTTGAAAGAGACATCAGTGCACAATTATGTTTGTTTCAGTTCATTATTGGGTTCCTTTAGTGCATTCACACCACATACAGTAGGTTATTTATTCATTTATGTGCCCCATACTTCAAACTACACAGCAGTATATGGCATCTATAAAGTAGACGGAAATTGAATTTGGAAAATAATCAGGGTGGAAGAGTTCTTAGTGAACTCATTCTAACCATTCCTATTACACATACATTTATACATGTAAGTCTTACTCAGTGTCTAAATCTAAGTGCTGTATGAACTACACTGACATTAAGACTAAAATATTGTTTATCTACTGGTAGTTTTATAACATGTTTATCTGTTAATTTACAATTTTCTTATAGTTAAAACTTCAAAGTAAGACAGTTTGATGTATACTGTCATAAATGTTTTTTGAGAAAAAAAGATTGAATACAGAATATTTACCTTCCTATAACAGTCTATTGCATTTCTTGTATCACTTACCGTGTTCCCGTTGTGTTTTAAAATCAATTACATTTGATATCATTTGTACAATGCATACATATGTCCTCTTATTGGTATTACATTATTTACATATAAACTGTATTTTTGCATCATTGATACATTTATATGTTGATATGTGATTCCTACAAGCTGTTTACACTGTGACTTACTTACCTAGGGCCACAACATGTTAAGTCTGTATATTTACCTTAACTGTGACCTTTTGCTTAATTACATAGTTTCATGGCAACTGTTGGGTCTATAGTGACACCTGGGTTGATGGGATCTGGTCATGAACATCTTTCCTTATAATTCTGGCACACATGATGATTAACTTTGTCAGAGAATTTGCACCAGCTATGTGCTGTAGTCAGCTGTTCTCTATGAAGAGAACTCTTTATAACAGCATGATGCAGATTTCGGTGCCAAGGAGATTACCAATATTGATGTTTCTTTTGGTGCTGTGGTGATTTTTCTTACCAACACCAGTGTACTGTCTATATATTCTTTGTAATTGCTGAGTAAGGGAAATATACAGAAATGATGATCAACAAAACGTTGGTTTCTAAAAATAACATCAGTAGTATAGAACCAGTTAGTTATATAGTGTTGATTAATATCAGAAATTATACAGTAATTACATGGATACAACAGACATGTATTTATAAATGAACTTTAAATATGTTTACTTTTTTTTATTGATAAGGGATTGGCAAACCAACACTTGCCAAACTGGTTTAGTAACAGTGGCTATATCGTATTATCATGTAGCAGCTCTTACAAGCATACTTTTTTTCATTCTTTTTGTATTTGCTGTTTACAGACCCCATGATGAAAGTTTAAACTCAGTTTGTACAGGGGTCTCCATGGCCAAGTGGTAAGGACTTAGTGATTCAAACCATAAACTCATCTCAAGTCAATGTGGGGTTAAACCCTGATGTAACCTTAGCTTATTTTGTGAAAAAGTTTACCAGTTTACTTGCGAAAGGGTGGTGATCTCTTCCTGGATACATTGTAACCAGGATCTTTCCTCCACCATTAAAAACTGGGTGCCACCTTATATACCAAAACTGGGTGCCACCTTATATACTAAAACTGGGTGCCACCTTATATACTGGTAACTGAAAAATTGTTGATTGCAGCATAAAACACCATTTTTAAACAAACAAGGATCATATAATAATTTGATTATTTCTTCACAATAGATTTATGGTAACTTAACTTGTCTGTCCAGTGTATAAATGTCATGCTGTCCCTCATTCAGCGCAAATAGAATCAAAGAGTATCATAAATTTCAGCCATTAAAAACCCATTGATTTTCACATAGCTATAATGAGAAGTTGTTTTTTTCTTCTGCTGGTTTGTTTGGTATTACCAGGTTTCTCTGAGCATATTTGTAGTAGAAGGTCAAAGGTTATCTTAGGTCAGGTTTAGAGTGTAAAAATGTGACAAGAATACTATAAAGCACAAACAGGAGACATTTCAGAAATTTGATGTACATGTAACAAATTAATTTGATTAAAAACTCTTACATTTGCTGGGGAAAACCAAAGACATCTTTTAAGTGAATGTTCAGAACTTTGTTTTATCTTTTGGGCACCTGTCCAATGGTTTTTGTTAAGTTCCAACAAGTATTGTTAAGAAATTGAAATTTACACCTGGTTATTGCAGCCAACCATTGTAATTTGCATATCATCACCATGGAAATTTACAGTGTTTAAGTCAGAGATTTAGGTAGCTACAATGTGATCTGTTTAGCATATATAACCTTGATATTCAAGTTAACAGTCAATATACATTCATAATATTAAAACAAATTCTTGTTACATTTAGATAGCGTGTCACATAGACAGTGTAAATAATTGAAACAAGCCATAAAGTCTACACTTAACAATTACTTTAAACAGAAATTCATTTTGTGCTTGTTGGAAATTGTTTAAATTTATAAGTAATGTCAACTTGTTAAACAAGAGTTCAGGCAAAACAACAATGGCATGCCTTTCTATATTCAGGTCTGTACGAATAAATAAAGAAGCTCTCTACTATTCTTAAATATACCGAGACAAAAGCTGTCTGGAGGCACTGTTTTCTTTTCTGCAAAGAGACAAACACAAAGTTGCTCAACACACTTATTTTTTTTTTCTCTTATGGAGAAGCATACGAACTATGTCTCAACAGGTTCAGCTTTTCCAGCTTTTGGTTATAAAAACAATTTTATTTATTATTAAATTTCACATTTCTCGCCCAAATACATGTATGTATACATTTTCAAGATAACTGCAGTCCTGTAAGTATGGAGGGCAACATGATTCCTGTTCCTGTAAATTGACGTCAGGAAACAATCAGTTTCTTTGCCTACATCTACACTTACATTTATGTGAACCTGTATCATTTTGCTATTACAGAATTGCAGTCATTGTGAAAGACTTATATGACAGCTGGAAAATGCACTTGTAATAAATACAGTTTTTTTAAAAAATTGTTTACAAAATCAGATGGTTGATCAATTTCCAGAAACATTTGGTTTTTTTAGGGGGAGGGGAAGGGCTGTCAATGATAGGATGTTCAGGGTACCACACACCTACTTTTGAATTCACAAGTGGTGGCATCAAAATCTGAACTTAATGTTATATAGGGTACACGTCACTAGGTGCAGTAAGGGACAATTTCATCAGTTAATGTTATTATTGAACCCAGTGACTGTTCACACAAACAAAGCAATAGAAATTTAAATCTCACTTTTTCACTTTCTATTTTCAAACTGCAAGGTTTTGAGTATTTTGATATTAAACACCCAATTACACTTATTTGCACATGTATACTGAAGCAACATGAAAACAAATAATCCTGTTAATTAATTGGGAAGTAAAACACGGAAAAGATTTTTTGAAATGAGAAGTTTCAGTTTATTTCAGTCATATTAATTTCAAGGATTCCTGGAAATGATATTTTTACATTTACTACAAATCATTATTAATTTTACACTGATATTGATAAACCAGTTTTTGTTAACTCATCAACCCCTGTAGCCACATTTGGACTCATCCATTTCAGAGAATGGTAAAGTCCATTGTTAGAATTCAGGAATATATAATTTAGAATCCAAATTTCAAAATGATTTTACATTCAATATTAACTTGTTCACCCCTGAAGTTTGACAATAGACTTAACGGTTACTGATTCGGGTGAGTCTAAATGTGACCACAGGGGTTGATGAGGTTAATAATTTTGTAGAATGAAAACCATTTATTCTTCCTCATCAGTACTTCAAATTTTGTTTCAAGTGGATTATAATTGTCCATTATAATTGTCTTACTTCTCTGATGTGGGTGGTTATATATTTAACTATGTCATGTACACAAAGATAAAAACTATGAATGACATTTTTCAGAAAATGGATAAACTAGTGAACAAGTGTATATATGGTCTTTTGAAAGACCATGCACTGATATTTTGTGTGGTCATTTTGTTTGTTTGTTTATTTTTGTTCAATGCCACTTCCAATGATATTTCAGTTATATTGTGGCGATTTGTGTGGTCATGTCTAACCCCTCCTGACTACAGAACTCTCACATGTTTAACTGTCAATCCCTTGAAAACATTGGACCCTGTTGTAATAAGACCAGTCCAAATGTGTCTCTACCAGTGAATAAGTTTCAACTTTTCACATGTCAAAATATCCCTTGGGTCATGACCTGTAGCATATGACTAAAGCTTACTATCCCTATAGGCAAGAATTATATAGTTACAAAAATTTATTTGACCTAGTTCAACAATTACAACAGCATAATTAGGTCATTGGTCGTATTTAATCTATTTCAATTCTAAGTCTTATCTTGAAACAAATAATTATGCTGATAACATAATGAAAACTACAGGTACACATTTGCTCTGACTAAGTAAGAATTGTGTTAATCATAATTGTCACCTTTGATATTAAAAGTAACAAAATGACAAAAAAGAGAGAAAGATATATGTCAGTCTAGTTCAAAGGTAAGGACAGTGGTTCTGAAATGTCTGAAACTCTAGGCAGTGTATGTAGTCAGGTTTAAACCATAAAGGTTGAGAGACGGCAAACACAAAACCACAACAAAGCGTGGATGTCAGTCAGGGGACATTGTATGGTATTTTACTGTTAGTTCTGGTATTTCTTTAGAAATGTCTGATAAACGTTAACCACAACCATCCATAGTATTGCTGTTAATCTTTTACACAGGTGAATCATTGTATTGTTTGGTTGTATTGCAGAAATTCTTGGGATGGGGGGTGGGTGCTGGCAGTGCTAACTGCAAGGGAAAGATAGGCTCCAATAAATGAAAATTTCATTTGATAGAAAACTGTTATGAAACAGCAAACTCAATATAGCTAGATAGTATACAGGGCAAGTACATGTATCCCATTTAGGGAATGAACTATATTCTGGTTTAACAAGAGCAGACCTACATGTATTTCCCAAGGCGAAATAAATTTGGTCAATAATTACTATGTTATTGTAAAGATTATCTAAAGGATCTCTCAGTAGTCACTGACAACCTCTCTTTAAATCATAGCTGTATGCAATGCAAATACATTGAATCATGTTGCCAAGGAAAAAAGAACAGTTAAACCATGCCTATCTTAATAGACCTCTTTAACGAAAGATCAAGTATTTTTCATATTTACCTGTACATACACTGTACAGAACTGGAGCTTTATTTTCATCTACTATATCGTTAACATATACACTGTACAGAGATTTATATTCACTCTCTGTTTACCACTAATATGTTCCATACCAGTTCCTTGACCCATTTGACAAACTGATATTCAACGTGCTGGAATTGTACAAAACTAGCAGTCCTTGGTAAATAATGCCTCCTAAAGCATGCCAATGTTGTTGTGATCACTCAGATGTTTTTATTAATGGAGATATGACATGTATATCATCTGTTTATTGGTATGTAGGTTATAGTCAATGTCATGTAGGATCTTCTGTCTGACACTGCATTGTGTTTTTTTCCCTTTTTCTTCATGGTCAGTAGTGAACCTGTATAAAGGTGAAATCGAAATACCTGGTATAAAGCATTTTGCCCCCAATTATGAATTTAATGTAGTCTGACCATTAGTCTGTTTTATTTCAATTTGTTTTGATGGCCAGTTTGAGAGATTTTTGATAAATGAGTTTTACTTTCCAAATTTCTTGTCATTTTTAGCTTAACCATGTAATTTATTTGTCACAAATTTTTTTTTACAAGTAATTGTGATACATTAAGATTTATAAATTGATTTGGATCGGAAAAAAAGCTTACAGCTTATATAGATTTGTCTGCTGGATAACAAGCAATGTGAAGTAAAGAGTCATTTATCATTTTTGCCTGTGCAGTCTTTGTTAGTGATATAAGTGTGCATTATTTTCTCACATTTCTAGATATACCAACATTTTCAGTCTATATGTACATGTATTTAATAGAATGAAAAATGTTCATAATTTTGTGGAGTGGTCAACATGCTGCAGTTCATGATTTATCTGTATGTAGTTCAGTGAATGACCACTGTCAAGACCATATTTGACCGGCCTTGTTAGATATCTAAATTTACATACATGTACATGTATTTCTATTTGCAGAGCCACAAGATCATTTCAGCAAGTTCTTTACATAGAGCCAGGCTTTGCCAGAGCTAACGAAGTTCATATACGGCTTGGATTAATGTGCAAAACTTCACATAACTATGAAGTTAGTTTAAAGGTATGACATTTGTTCCAGTACATGTATAGATGTTCTCATTTATATTACATTACATCAGTACAGATGTCTATATGTGATATAGGTGGCCTCTTATACAAATGAGCTGTATTGTTTTCAGAACTAGCATGCAAGCATGGTAGAAAGTCACCAGGTCAAAAGCTCGGAAATGCAGTAATCCTGAAATTTATATTGGATAGTAATTCATGTAATGTTTAAAACTTGAGCTCTTATCATTGTAATCTGAACACTTCAAGACCATATACATGTTGTTCATGTAATAGATCATGTTGTGTTGTGTACACCTGACCATAGAAAGGCACACCTATAGCAGGGATTTTCCACATTGTTTTGGAAATGGGGCCTGAGCCTTTTGAATTGGGCATTTAAGCAACATTTTATTGAAGTTGGGAAATCTATAAATGCACAAAACTATGTGAAAATACAAGACTTATATTTCAATTGTGAAATTTCAACTGCAAATTGGGAAAAAATGCATTTTTTTTTTGCATTGGGTACTCCATACATTCAATTTGCTATACTTGTAAATCATATTATGCTAAAAGGAAAAACTGATATTGGTTTTGATGATATTGCATGTACAAGTTGCAGATGATGTACATGTATATACATGTGTGTGTGTGTGTGTGTGTGTGTGTGTGTGTGTGTGTGTGTGTGTGTGTGTGTGTGTGTGTATATATATATATATATATAGGCACCCAGGTTGGTTATGTGTGTATGCCTGTGTGTGGGTGCATACATGTGCATGCTACCTGCCATACCATATTATACTTTCAGATAAATGTACTTTTGTTACCCACCTCACTTACTCCTATAACCTTTTTACCTTCCATATTAAGGTATATAATAATAAACATATTAAGTTTTCTTACCTGCCATACATTTTCACATTTTATATATATACAATGAACCCACTTTACAACAACATTCGTTATAACAGAATATTCATTATCCGACAAGAATCGCTCGGGAACAAATGTACATGTACATAAAAAGTACTCATTATAACAGAATATTCGGTATCCGACTCCGACATTAGATTCTGGGAACAAATGTTCAAAGCTCAATTTAAATAAATTCTTTACTAGGGCAGTAGAACCCACCTGCTGATCCGGTTATTGTTTTCAGTCTTGATTTTCTTCACGGTTGAGATCACAGGTAAAAATAATTGTGTCAATAAAACAATTACACCATCAATTGTTCTTTAATCTGCACTGATAGGTAACGGCCTCTGGGTCAACGATTAGGAAAAACACCTGCTTTGTTTACAACATGGGCGCAGACATTTTGGACACCCAAAGTTGTGTGGAGGGTAAAATGAGCCCAGAGATCTGATTGGTCATTAAATGAAAAAATTAGTTTTGCAATTAATAAGTGAAATTAAGGTGATAAAAAAGATACATGAATATTGGTTGTACTTTGGAAATTATAGGGATGACGGTTGAAAATTGAAAGGGAGGGGTCATATGAGAATAGATATTTTCCTTTGGTGCGGAATACTACGAGTTGTAAACAAGTGAAAATTTGAAGTAGAAATGCAACGGCAACCTATACTTTTGATTGCATATTTTGTTATCAAAAATATTGATCTTTCAGCACAGGGTAATTATTTGACCCAGATTTAATAAACATGGGAGTGACAGTGACCTGAAGTTTTGTAAATTAGCATTGAGGCCTATGGGAAAATATTTGGTGGTGTCTGTCCATTAGCCCTTAAATCATTCCTACATGTAAAGTAGGCAGTAGGCCTAATGTTTATAAACCATCAGTAGGTTTTCGTTAGAACTGAACCGACAGGAAGAGAAATACAAGCCGTGTACAAATTTAAAAAAAAGATAAATAACAAAATACATATAAATCTAGTTGACAAGTTTCCTTACGCTACATGTCCGTGCCGATGTGGTTACAATGGTGGATCTTTAAATTGCTTCAATACTTGCGTTAGCCGTAAACATTTTAGTAAAACTTTATTTATGAAATGCATTTTTAAGAGAATTGTATCAGCAATCTCTGAGCTTTTTATTTAAGCAATAATGACTTTAACTCAGAATTACGAGATATACTATTTCATTCGGGCATTTTGTAGTGATCCGTGCATTTCACAACATTACCGATATACGATATGCAACCGAAATGAATAATTGTGCATTGATGTTTACAATATTAACTTGCATAAATATGACAATTAGAAGGTTGAAAATAAATATATATATATATATATATATATATATATATATATATATATATATATATATATAAAGTAAACTTGGTTATAATGAAATTGGGGGGACCTTTAATTTTATTTCAAATTAACTGAATTTCAATGTATCTGTTTTGTATGGAGATCATTGAATTCAAACAGTAAGAAAACTCATGATTAGGACATAAAAGAAAGCATAACTATAAATTATTTACATTTTAATTGTACTTTATTTACAGAAAATAAACAACACACTGATAATTTACTTTTTTGCAAAAAAATTGTGTTATTTTACATTATAATCTTTCAACATTTGCTACACAGGAATCTAGATATGGGGAATGTCAGTCAGACTTTGGAAGAAAGCATACTCTGTCAGTTTCGGAGAAAACTCTGAAGACTGAACAGCTATAGATATTGTGTCCTTTCTTTTAACAATTTCTGTTACTGTGCTAGGATTAATTTCATAATCTTTTGCAATTTCAGTTTTGGATTTCATCTTTTTATCCATGGATTGTATAATTTCGTATTTTTCATCAATGGTCTATTGTTTACTTTTTTTTTTTGGAGTTGCCATCATGCAGTTTTAACCCAATAATATTTTAATGAATAAATACAAACAACAAAATATTACACGTGAAGTTTACTTAGCAAAAGTATTCATACATCTGTTAGTGGGTCTTTAGCTGAGTACATTCACCTGTGACAAACTTGTACCTGAGATAATGACAAAACTTCCACTTCAAATTAACCGTCATCAAAACAACTCATTAAGTGTTCACCGGGTCGTGTAATTCATTTTAAATAATCCAATTTTTCTATCAAAGCAATTTCAAATTAAACATTTATTTTAGCATAGAGCTATCGGCATATTGTAGGAGAATTTCATTTCATTTCAAACTAACCAATTTTTCAAATTAGACGAGTTCAGTCTATGCGAGCTCAAGTATGTATGTATGTATGTATGTATGTATATATATATATATATATATATATATATATATATAAATATATATATATATATATATATATATATATATATATATATATATATATATATATATATATATATATATATATATTTGTGTGTGTTTAAGAAAGGTACTTTTTAAGACAAAAGAGTTCTTTGTTATGTTTTGGGTATGCTCTCTACTATTACTAATACCATCATTAAATGGATCAGTGAGAATCTGATCTGGCCAGTAGCCAACTCGGCCAGTAAACTCCACATGATGTATGAAACACTAACATATTTAATTGATGGGAAATTTTCAAATGCTATTTATATTTTGTATACAGAAATAGAATGAAATACTATCCTTGACTTCCTGAGAGTTGATGCATTCTGATAAAATTAATAAACAGAAAATAACTGTAATAGCCATTCTAGCCACATGTTTTAGTAAATACAAATATATACATATAATGATGGAACGAGGGAAGTAATATGACGTTTGACATGATTTCTAATTTGTCAAATATTCGTTTATTTCAGCATTTTCGCCAAGCTCTTAATGATTCCAGTGAATGTTCTTTGTCCAAAGCTCAGAGTAAGTAACTCTATAATTTGTTGATATTTTTTATCAAGTATACAGATAAACACCACAGATCATTAAAATATTTTGGCATGATTTTGTAAATGGGAAATAATTCCGTTTTTATTATGACAATATGATTTTTTCTTTATTGTTGTCTTTCATCATCATTTTTTTATATGACAAACTAAAGGCTTTCAACAATTAACAACACTTTCTTTTTGGAAGAAATTGATCATATATGTGTCTTGATTTTTTAAATAAAGGAGAGTACTTAGACATTCAAGTGACTGCCTGATTCTTTACATATAGGCTTAGCTATCGGGGATTTTATTTTTGATTATGTTAATAATTTATGTAGGCCTAGTATTCATCCAGGTAGGACAGCAATGTATTCAGATATAACCTGGTTAAATTAAGCAAATTATACTATTTATGGTTCTGTTAAGATGTCAAGAAAAAGGTGATATAGTACATTGCTCTTGTAATACTCTCACCTCGAAAATTTACTTTGGTAAATGTATGGCATAACTTGATCATTCTGTGTTATATATAGATTTTGTCTTTAACAGTAAATGTATGGCATAACTGGATCATTCTGTGTTATATATAGATTTTGTCTTTAACAGTAAATGTAAGGCATAACTTGATCATTCTGTGTTATATATAGATTTTGTCTTTAACAGTAAATGTATGGCATAACTTGATCATTCTGTGTTATATATAGATTTTGTCTTTAACTGTAAATGTATGGCATAACTGGATCATTCTGTGTTATATATAGATTTTGTCTTTAACAGTAAATGATCATTCTGTGTTATATATAGATTTTGTCTTTAACTGTAAATGTATGGCATAACTGGATCATTCTGTGTTATATATAGATTTTGTCTTTAACAGTAAACAAGGTGCGGTATTAACTTGCTTTTTGTTGATTTAAGCTGTACAATATTGTGCACTGGGTTTGTGTGATGTTTATTGACGTAAATATTATATTGTATTATGTTTTTTTTTTATTTTAGTACGCCTTCATATAGCACATCTTCTTGAAGTTCAGGTAAGTGTATTTATTTATTCATGACTACCACAATGGTGATGGAATGTTATTACTCCTTTAGGGACTGCTTTCATGTATCAAGCACATAGATTTTATCTTGTCATCCTTATAAATGATTTATCTTTTCACTCTCTAGTCTGGTGTAAACAGCATTTTTTAAAAATTAATCTATTTGAATTATTTATTCATTGTATTTTCATATGCAAAGAGGGGTTTTAATATTTATTATCAAAAGATACAAATTCTTCTGGTTTTTTCCCTGGCAATGGGTGTGTTTCAGACTCTTTATATATACTTTTTTCTGATGATAATTGTGTTTCAGACTATACATACTATTTCTGGTGATCTTTGTGGTTCAAACTACACATACTCTTTTTTGGTGATAATTGTGTTTCAGACTATACATACTTTTTCTGGTGATCTTTGTGGTTCAAACTACATGTACTTTTTCTGGTGATAATTGTGTTTCAGACTACATCCACTTTTTCTGGTGATGATTGTGTTTTAGACTCTGTGTACCTTTTCTGGTGATAATTGTATTTCGTACTATACACACTCTTTCTGGTGATAATTGTGTTTCAAACTACATGTACTTTTTCTGGTGATCTTTATGTTTCAGACTATATTTACTTTTTCTGGTGATAATTGTGTTTCAGACTATATGTACTTTTTCTGGTGGTCTTTGTGTTTCAGACTACATGTACTTTTTCTGATGATAATTGTGTTTCAAACTATACATACTTTTTCTGGTGATCTTTGTGTTTCAACTACATGTACTCTTTCTGGTGATCTTTGTGTTTCAAACTACATGCACTCTTTCTGGTGATCTTTGTGTTTCAGACTACTTGTTCTTTTTCTGGTGATAACTGTGTTTCAGACTACATGTACTTTTTCTGATGCTGATTGTGTTTCAGAGTCTGTGGTTTTTTTTCTGGTAAAAATTGTATTTCAGACTATACATACTCTTCTGGTGATAATAGTGTAGCAGACTACATGTTCCTTTTCTGGTGATCTTTGTGTTTCAAACTACATGTACTCTTTCTGGTGACTTTTGTGTTTCAGACTATATTTACTTTTTCTGGTGATAATTGTGTTTCAGACTACATGTGCCGCAGTGGGCAGGGCAGAGGACAGCAAGGGGCGGAGCAGCAACCCTTGAGGAGGAGCAGGCACCAGGAGGGCAGCCCACCGGAGGGGGAGGAACACCGAGCGCGGGGAGGGGAGAAAGACAGCAGCAGGACTCGCAGCAGGCAAGAATAAGGCGGGCACGGGGACAGGAGCAGAAACCAGGGGGAACAGAAGCAGGAGATGAAGGAGCAGCAGAGAGGGCCAGGAAAGAGTGTGGTCAGCAGGAGGGCAGCCAGGCAGGGGGCAGGGAAACGTAGCAGACAGGAGCAGGGCAGAGAGCGAGGACAGGGCACGACGGGGCAGGCAACAGGAAGCAGGGCACAATCACCAAGGGGTGCCAGGGCAAGTGACCAGGGGGCAAGGGAGCTGCAAAAGGGCAGGGCAGGCAGGGAGGGAGGAGACCACCACAGGAGGAGGAGAGCAGGGAGGCAAAAGAAGGCAGCAGAGCCAGTGGGGACAAGCAGGAGGGGGCAGGGCAGGGCAGATGGGGGACAGGCAAGGGAGGAAACCAGGGGGCAGAGGAGGAAGGCAGGAGCAAACAGAGGGCAGGACAGGGGAGGGCAACAGGGGGGCACACAGGGTCGAAGAAGGGGAGGGGGAGCAGAAAGAAGGGGGGGGAAGGCAGGGGGGCAGCAACCACAGGGGGGAAGAGAGGTCAGGGCAGGGGCAGAGGGGGGGCAAGGGACAGGGGGGACAAGGTCAGGGCAGCACGCAGAGGCACAGAGGGGAAAGAAGGGTGGACGGGTCAGCACCAGCACAGGGACAAGACAGACCAGGAGAGGAAGAAAGTGGAGACAGGCCACGAGCAGGGCAGAAGACAAGGAGGGAAGGGAAGAAGCACAGGGCATCAAGGGGCAGGGGTGAAGGAAGGCAGGCAGGGGGGATAGGGGGCGGGCGGCCCAACCCAGGCAGCAGGACCGGGACAGCAGAGGGCAGCCCAGACAGCAGACACAGGAGGACAGGGCAGAGACAGGCGAGTGGAGGCAGGCAGGGGATGGGAGAGGGGACATGGGGCAGAGGGGACGAAGAAGGGCACGGGCACGGGCCAGGGGGGAAACGGATCAGTGGGCAGGAGACAGCGAAGCAAGCAGGGGGGTGGCAGAGACAGAGGACCAGCAGACAAGCAGAGCAGGGGGCAAGGGACAGGGGCACAGCAGCAGCAGGGCAACCCAGGACAGCAGCAGGGGGGGCAGCAGAAGGAGGGACACAGGCACAAGGCAGAAAGATGCAGAGGCAGTCACAGAAAAGAGCAGAGCAACAACAGGGGAAGAGACAAAGGGCGTGGAGGCAGACAGGGGAAGTCAGAGAGGGGGGGGCAGGAGAGGGGCAGCAGGCAAGCAGAAGAGGGGGGGCACACATGGGGGGTCACAGGCAGCAAGGCAGACAGGTGGAATTGGGGGGGGGAGGGAAGAAGGGGGGGAGAGCACAGCAGCACAGCAGGGAAGGCAGGGGGCAAGGAGGAGAGGCAGGAGCAAAGGAGCAGCCCGGAGCAGGAATGAAGAGCACACAGCACAGAACAGGCACAACAGGCAGCACAGGCACAGCAGGGGCACAAGGACACAGAGAGGGACCCCAGGGCAGCAGAGGCGCAGGGCAGCAGGGCAGTACAGGACACACAGAAAGGGGAGCCCAGCAGACAACAGGGGACAGCAAGGGCAGGCAAGGAGGAGAGAAGCAGCACAACAGAGCAGGGAGACAGGGAGAGAAAGCCAGGCACCAGGATCAGGGCAGGGCAGGAACAGCAAGAAGGGGGGGACAGGCAAACCCAAAAGGCACAGAGAAGCAGGGCAGGAGCACGCGGGGAGGCAAGACCGGCAGGGGGAAAATGGGACAGGGGAGAGCAGGGAGCAAGGCGCCAGGGAAGGGAGCAGGAGGGGCAGGGAGAGAGCACCAGGGGGGGGCAGGGACAGGGAAGCAGCAAGAGGGGCAGGGCCCGAGAGGAAGAGGGAGGTCCAGTACACGAAAACAGCAAGAGGATAGAGGGCAGCGGACAGGCAGGAACAGGGGAGGCAGGTAGCCGGGCAGGAAAGAACAAGCAGGCAAGGCGGCAGAGGAGGAGCAGAAAGGGCCAGGGGGCAAGGGAGAGACCCAAGCAGAAGCAGAGGGGCCCGGGGATCACGAGCGGAAGGCAAAGCAGGGGGAGGGCGCAGCAAGCAGAGGGAGAGCAGATGAACAAGAAGGCACAGCACAGACAGCATCAACCAGGGAGGAGGAAGGCACCAGGAGCGTGCAGAAGAAGGAGGAGCAGGACAGGCAGCGGCAAAGCACAAGCGGGGCAAGAGAGGCAACACGATAAGAAGGGGGCAGCAGAGAGAGGGTCAGGGCCAGGCAAGGGCAGAGGGGGAACAGCGTGAGGAACACAGTGGGAGGCGGCCAGATGTGGAGGGCATAGGGAGGCCAAGCGCACACAGAGGGACAAGTGAACGCAGAGACGGGGAAGCCAGGGGCAAGGGCACAGCAAAGGGGCAGAGAAGAGAAAAAGACACAGGACGCAAGGACCATGGGAGGGGGAAAGGGGGAGCAGAGGGAAGCAAGGCGACAGCAGGGTCAGGGAGGGCAGGGGAGGAGGCACAGGCAGAGGCAGAGGCAGGCAGGGGCAGAGGGGGCAGAGCAGCACAGGAGTCAACAGGGAGGGCAGGCGGGCAGGGAGCAGGCAGGAGCAGAAGGGGGGAGAGGGGCCAGAGGGAGAGGCAGAAGATGCAAGCAGACAGCAGGTGGGGAGGGGCCAGGGGGAGTGGGGAGCAGTCAGCAGGAGAGGGAAGAGGGGGGCAGCAGGAGCAAAGATCAGAAGAGAGGGGGGCAGGCAGAATAAGGGAGCAGCACAGGGGCAGAAGACCAGAGGAGGCCAAGAGGGGGGGAAGCACACACCAGCAGGAAGAGACCAGCACACAGGGGTGAGGGCACAGCCAGACAGCCGGGACAGCAGAAGGGGGGAGGGGGCAAAGGCAGGGGCCACAGAGCGCAGGGGCAGGGGGCAGGAAGGGGCAAGAGAGCAGGGGGGGCAGGCGGGGAGAGGCAGGCCAGGGCAGAGCACACGAGAGCAAGGGGGGGGGAAGGGGAGCACAAGGAAGGACAGAGCAAGACAGGGAGGGAGGAGAGTGGAGGGGAGGGGACAGAGGGAGCGGGGGCACCAGGAACACAGGGGCCCAGAGCAGGCACAGAGTCGACAGGGCAGCAGGGAGAAAGCAAGGACAGCAGGACAAGGGGGAACAAGGGAGGGAAGAGGACCACATGCAGCAGAGCAGGAGCACAGAGGGCAAGGGGGAGAAGAGGAGGGGACGAGGACCAGGCAGGAATCAGCAAAAACAAAGACAACAGGACAGGGGGGGAGGGAGAAAGGGGCAGCAGGGGGGGGGGAAGGCAGGAGACGGCAAGGTCAGGGGACAAGAGCAGGCACAGCAGGCGAGGAGGGAGGGGAGGACAACAGTGGGAGGGGGGGAAAAGCAGGGAGACAAGAGGGGCAGGGAGCACAGAGGGTGGGATGAGGGGGGGCGGACAGATGGGGCCCCGTCGACGGGAGGCACGGGCCAGCCCCCCACAGGACAGGGACAGGGGGAGCAGACAAAAGCAGGCAGCAAGGCAGAGACAACAGCGCAGGAGCAGGAAACCAAAGGAGGACTGCAACAAAATGGAGACACCCGAGGACCCGCAGGGCAAGGACAAGGGGGGCAGAGACAGGGAGGGCGGCGAGGCAAGGACAGAGGCAGTCCAGCAGAGGGACAGCACAGGGGGGGGGAGCCGCACGGGTGCAGAGCAGAATGGGGACCAGGTGGCACAGGAAGAGGGAGGGCACAGGGGAAGGAGAAGGCACCCAGCACAGCAGTGCAGGCAGAGCAACGGAGAGGACCAAGAAGGGGCCGAGGAGGAGGGGGGAGAAGGCAGCGGGCAAGAGCATCAGCAAGCAGGGGCGAGGAGAAGGGGGGGGGGACAGGGAGGGAGAGGGGGGAAGAAGGACCGCAGAGCAGGGCCCCAGCAGGGGGGGAGAGAGAGGGGAAGGAGCAGGGCACAGACAGGATAAGCAGGAGGCAAGGCAGCCAGGCAGGCAGCAGGGGCAGCTCAGGAACACAGCAGAAGGAAGGGGACGAGGAGGGCGGGGGGACACAACGGACATCACAGAGTGCAGGAGGGCAGGGGGCAGGAAGCGGGGGCAGGGGAGAGCACAGGCTAGCCAACAAGCTAAGTCAGAGGCCCAGGGAGGAGGCAGGCAGAGAGGAGAGAGCAGAGGGGGCGGACCGGGGAGCGGAGGAGGGGGAGCATGGCAGGCACCAGGGGGGCAGCAGGGAGCCAGGGGGAGGGGGAGGCAAGGCCAGCAGAAAGGGGGGCAGAGCAGCAGGGACAAGCCAGAAAGGCAGCGGGCAGAGGGGACAAGGCAGAGGAAGGGGACAGAGTGAGGTCCAGAGTGCAGAACATGAACAGCCAGCAGGGGTACCAGAGAGGCAGGAGCAGGCAAAGAGGGGGAGCAGGAGGGAGGGCCAGCAACAGCAGAGTAGACAAGCAGGCAGGCAAGAGGAAGGGCATGCAGGGCAGGCAGAGGGAGTGCAGCACAACAGATAGGGGGCAGAGGGGAAAAGGGGGGGAGGGGAGGGGCCAATGGGAGACAGCCAGCAGGCAGGTCACAAGGGAGTCAAGGCAGAATTCAGGGCCGGTAGGGAGGAGACATGAAGGAGGGAACAGGCACGCAGGGTGATCAGGCCACGGCAGGGGAGGCAGGACACCAGGGGGGAAGGGAGGGCAGGGGGGCAGCAGGAGAGAAGGGGGGCAGGGGCACACGGGGGCACAGGCCAAAGGACAACAAGCAAGCACAGAAAAGAGAGCAAGGAAGGGGGAACGCCAGAGGACACTAGGGAGAGGGGGGGGGGGGGAATGGGGCAGAACGAAGGGCCCAGGAAGCAGGGCACTAACACAAGGAGGGGCGGAGAGGGCAGGAGAGACACCGGGCAAGGACAGGCACAGAAGAGAGGCAGCACAGGGAGGAAGGCAGGCGAGGGGGGGAGCGACAGGAGCAGGTCAGGGGAGGGAAACAGAGGCAGGGCAGCAGGCAAGACACCAGGGGGGGCAGGGAGAGGAAGGCATGAGGAAAAGGCAGGCAGGGGATACACACAGACCAGGCAGGGAGGAAGGGATCACGAGAGGGCAGCAAGAGAGCAGAGCAGGCAGCGCAGAGGGCAGGGAGAGGGCAGAGGGAGGGGAGGCACGCAGGGCAGGGGTACCTGGGAGGCAGGGAGGGAGCACACCGGGCAGGGCAGCACCCACAGGCACCAAGCGGCAGGAAGGAGAGAGGGCAGGTGAGGAGGACAAGGAGGGGGGGCAGGAGGATAGGCAGCCCGGGAAACAGGCAGAT
Source organism: Atrina japonica (assembly GCA_030159075.1). Classification (NCBI taxonomy): domain Eukaryota; kingdom Metazoa; phylum Mollusca; class Bivalvia; order Pterioida; family Pinnidae; genus Atrina; species Atrina japonica. The sequence goes on from BROG01000097.1 coordinate 444,277, forward strand.
GAGCAGGGGGCAGGGAGGGGGGAGCAGCACAAGGACAGAGGCCAGACAGAGGGCCGAGGAAGGAAAGCAAGCAGAGAGGGTGGCCCCACCAGCAAGGGGGGAGCAGCAGGAGGGCACAGGGAGGCAGCAGAGCAAAAGCAGAGAGGGGAGGCAAGGCAGCAGACAGGGAAAGCAGGCAGCAAGCGGGGCGCACAAAGGATAGGGAGGCAAGGGAGACAGAAGACGTAGAGCAGAGAGGAGGAGAGAGGGCAAAAAGGGCAGAGAGGGCGACAGCAGGCAAAGGGAGTAAGGCACAAGTGCAAACAAAAGGTACCAGGCAGCACAAGGCAACACAACCAGAAAGGGCAGGGAGAAGAGGGAGGGGGGCGACCGGCTGGAAAACAGCACAAGTCAGGCGGCGGGCAAGGGGCAGCGCAACAGGCGCGGATCAGGGAGAGCAGGGAGCACAGAGGCAGGGGGACAGGCCGAGGGCATAGGGGGGAGAACCCGGCAAGCAGGGGGCAGCCAGGCGCAGCAAAGGGAACCGGGCAGACAAGGGGGGGCATCAGGGGAGCAGCCGGCGCAGGGACACAGGAGGGGCAGGGAAAAAGCATCAGAGGGCAGGGAACAGAGCACAGCAGGGAGACAGTGGGGGGGGTGCGGAGCAGTGGCCACCAAGCAGCAGCAGCAAGGGGCCAGGGGGAGGGCAGAGGGGCAAGTGCAGCAGGGAGCAGAGAGGAGCAGGGCAAGAGGAAGGGAGGACAGGCCGAGGCCAAGCAGACAGCAGGGGAGGAGACCGGGGCAAAGGGAGAGGAGAGAGCAGAAGGGGGGGGGGCGCAGGGGGACAGGGAGAAGAACAGGCAGAGGTCGGCAGGAGTCAGCAAGGGGAAGGCAGAGCAGGGAGACAAGGCAGAACAAGCAACCAGGCCCAGCAGAAGGTTCACAGGGCGACAGGCAAGGGAGGCAGAGGGTGGCGCACATCGGTGGGGGGCAGCAAGGGAGCCGGGGGAAAGGGGGGGAGAGGGCAGAAACAGGGGGGCAGGAGGCCCGACAGGGGCAAGGAAAGAGGGGCAGGGCAGGGGAGGACAGCGGGACAGGGGCAGGGGGAGCAGCAAGAGCAAGGGGAGGGAGGACAAGAGAGGAGCAGAGCAGCAGCACAGCGAGGCATGGGGAGGCAGCAGAGCAGAGGGCAGGGGGGGCGATAACCCACTGGAACAGAGGAAAAAGAGCAAAAAGGAGAGGGCAGGGGGCGAAGAGGGCAGGCAAACAGCACCGAGCAGACAGGCAGAACCGCAGCGCCCGGAGGCCAGACAGGGCAGAGGCAGAACAGACACCACAGCAGCACACAGGGGGGGGGAGCACAGAGGGCGAGGGCAACCGAGATCAAGCAAACAGGCACACAGCACGAGAGGGAGGGGGGCAGGGGCCAGGGACGGAGGAGGAGAGGAAAGCAAAGGAGGGGGGGCAGACAGCAGCAGGAGAGGCAGAGCAAGGGGCCAGGGGGGCAGCAAGGCAGGAGGACCCCCGAGGGGGAAGGGAACAAGGCAGCTGAGGAGGGAAGGGGGGCAGGCAAGAGAGAGGGGACGGAGGGGAAGGGAGAGGGGGAGAGGGAGAGAAGCATGGAGTCAGTGAGGCAGGGGGAGTAGGGGCAGGGGGCACAGAGGGGGGGGGGGACAGCCGCCAGGGTGAGGACAGAAGAGAGGTCAGCCCAGAAGGGCAGAAGGGAGGTCAGAGGGCAACAGTCAGGGCAGCAGAGGGCAGGAAGGGAGCACATGAACAAGAGCAGCAAGCAGACCACAGGAAAGAGGGCAAGGAGGACAAGAAAGGGAGGAGGAGCAGCCCAGACAGAAGCAAGAAGGCAGGAGGGGCAGAAAACAGCAAGAACCGGTAGGAGAGGGCAGTGGACAGGGGGAAAGCCAGAGGAAGAGGAGGAAAGCACAGCAGCTCAGATGAAGGGGAAGCGCAGGAGACACAAGAAGGATACAAGGGCAAGCGGACCCCCCCGAGGGAGAACCACAGGGCAGAGAGCAAGGCGAGGGCAGCAGGGGAGGACAGGGGACAGGCCGGGAGGCAGAACAGGGCAGGGGAGCCAGGGGGGGCCAGGGTGGAGGGGCAAGAGAGAGACGCACGGATCAGCAGGAGGCAGGCACGGCAGAGGAGGGAGACCAGGGCAGACAGGCAAGCGAGACCAAGCAGAGAGAGCAAAGGCAGCAGAGAGAGAAGGCAAACAGCACCCGCAGGAAAGGGGTCAGGTAATAGCAAGCCAAGACAGCAAGGCAAGGCAAAGGGCAGCACAGAGCGCACCAGGAGGCATCAAGGCAGCAGCCGCAGACACAGAGGTAGTAAAAGAGAGGCACACAACAGAGAGGGGGAGGGAGAGAGGGGGCAGCAAAGAGCGAGCAAGGGGGGCAAGACAGGCAGGAGGGGAGAAGGAGAGGGAGCAAGGGCACAGGCACAGAACGATGCGGGGCCAGGACAGAGGAGAGCAAAGAGGGAGGCAGGGAAAAACCGCAGAAGGAGGAGGCAACAAAGCAGAACCGGAGATACAAAGCAGGGAGAAGGGCAGGCACGCCAACAGACATGCAGGGGCAGAGCAGCACGGAAGGACAAGAAGGGGTCACAAGGAGGGAGGGTGCAGGGGGGGAAGAAGGGAGCAGGCAGCACAGTGCAGCAGAAAGAAGATACAGACAGGCAAGGGATGGGAGGGCAAGCCGCAGGGGGAGAGAGAAGGCAGATAGCAAGAGAGGGAGGAGGAAAAGGAAGGGCAGGCAGAGACACAGAGGGAGACAGGGGGCCAGGGCAAGGGGGCAAGGGGCAGGGAGGGCTAGCATGGGCAGAGAAGGGGGGCAGGTTGAGAGCAGAAGGAGGTCAGGGGGCCAGCAAGCATGGGCGCGGGGAGGAGCAGGCAGAGGGGGGAGGGCAAAAGGGACAGCAAGCAGGCAGAAGCAGGAAGGAGAGGCCCGCCCCCAAGGGCGGGGAGGCAGCAGACTAGAAACAAAAAACACGGGCATGAGCAGGACACAGCAGCAGACCGGCCAAGGGGGGGGGGGCATGAGAAGCAGGAAGCACAGGCAGCAGAGAACAGCCGCCGGCAGGTAAGGCACAGAGGCAGGCAAGAACAGGGGGTCAGCAGGGCAGGGAGAAAGGGGGGGCAGCAGCAGCCAGGCACAAAGGGAGGGCAGGGTGCGCGGGGGAGAGAGAGCGGGGGAAGGGGGCAGGGGAGGGAGAGGAAGGGAACAGGGCACAGGAGGGGGCCACACACAGAAACAGAGCCGAGAAGGGACCCCCCAGGGACACAAGGCAAGCAGGGCTCACAAGCAGACAGAGGGCAGGAGAGGGAAGACGGACGGGCAGAAGGCAGATGGGCCGCCAGGACAGACGCAGGAAGGCAGCGCACAGAGGAGGAGGCGGGAGACAGGAGAGGAGGGGAAGGAGGCAGATAAGCCTAGTGAAGAGGGGGCAGGAGGCAGGAGAGGGCACAAGGGCCGACGCAACAGCAGACCAGACAAGCAGGCAGCAAAAGCAGAGGAGCCGAAGCAGGACACCGCAGACAGGGAGCACCAGAGGAGAAGGCAAGTACCCGGAAGACAAGAAGGAAGAGGACCAGCAACAAGGGCATAGCAAAGGGCAGGGAGGAGAGCACAGGCAGGACAGAAGGAACAGCAGGACGGCAGCAGCCAGGGGCAGAGGAGCACAAAAGGCAGGCACAGGGCCGAGGGGCAGGAGCGGTAGCCGGAGGAGCACCACACCAAGGCAAGAGGGCAGCAAGCAGAGGAGAGCAAGAGAAAGGCAGGTAGGGGAGGGGCGAGGGGCAGCCTGGAGCAAAGAACAGGGGAAGCCAGAGGGACAGCACGGAGGGAGGCAGGACAAGCACGAGAGAAGGAGCAGGGAAGGCAGCAGCAGGGACAGCAGGCCCGGCAGCAGGGGAAGAAGGGGATAGCCGACAAGGGCATCAGAGGCAGGGGAGGACCGCAGGGCAAGGGGAGAGGGCAGAGCCGGGGCAGGGACAGGGGGAGCAGGATCAGCAGCAGGCGAGGGGCAAGAGGGAAAGGACAGGGGGAGAGGAAAGGACCCAAGAAAAGGGGCGGACGGAGCAGCAAAAGCAGGCATGGAGGGGACAGGGCAAAAGCACAGGCGAGGACAGAACAGAGGGCTGGCGCAAGACAGAGCGCCAGGGAGCACAAGTAGGAGGCAAAGCAGGGCAACACAGGGGGGCAGCCAAGAAGAGACAGAAGGGGAAAGGAGGAGGAGGGGGAGGGAGGCAGAGGCACGGTAGCAGGGCAAGAGGCAGCAGGAGGAGGGGGAGGGAAACAGGGGGAGAGCAAGTCAGGGGGAGGGAGAAACACAGGCAGCAGGGCAGGGAGGAGAGGCAGAGCCAGAGGCAACGGCAAGCAGACGCAGGCAGGGAGGCAGGGCACAGAGCAGGAGCGGGGGGGGGAAGAGAGAGCATCGCCAAAAAGGCAGGGCAGGGGCGGACGAGGGAAGACAGGGAGCACAGGGAGCCCAGGAGGACAGACAGCACAAGCAGGCAGGCAACAGGGAGACAGCAAAACAGGAAAGAGGGGAGGGGACAAGAAGGAGCAGCACAGAGAGGCAACAGGCAGGGGCCGGCAGGGGAGCAGAGGCCTAAGGGGGGGCAAGGAACGGGACAAGGCTACAAGGGCAGGAGCGCAGAAGCAGAGTCAGGGGGCACAGACAACACAAGCAGCGGGAAGGAAGCAGGGGCAGGGGGACAGGAGCACAGCAAGAAAACGAGGGCAGGTCTGGCAGAGGGGGGGGGGGGACCGCGCAGGCACCCGCAGCGCAGCAGAGAGAAAAAGGGGACAGGAACAGGCAGAAAAGGGAGCACATGGGCAACAGGGGGGAAGGGGGGGGGCAGGGTCAGACGGGGAGGCAAGGAACAGCCACAGGAGGCAGGGCACGGTAAAGCAGCGGAATGAGAGGGCAGCCCTCCAAGCCGGAAGACAGACAGGGGCAGGGCCGCGCATGGCAGAGGAAAGAGGCACAAGCCGGGAGAGGCATGCACAGCAGGGGAGGAAGGCAGGGAAGGCATGCAGACAGACAAGCGCGGGGGTCAAGCAGGCACACGCAGGCAGGCAGAGCGCAAGCACAGCAGGGGGGCAGGGCACAGGCGGACAGGAAACAGCAGCCAAGAGGGCAGACAGGGGGCAGGGGACAGACCAGCAAACAAGTGCCAGGGAAAAGGGAAAACAGGCAACAGAGAGGGCAGGAAGCGCGGGGGGCAGGGCAGGGACAGAGAAAGGGGCAGCCGAGAAGCAAGAGGGCATGGGAGACAAAAGGACAAGGAAGCAGAGGGGGCAGCAGGCAAGGGGGTGGCGGGGGAGGCAGCACAGAAGCAGCCGACAAGCAACAAGGCAGGGGCAAGAACAGGGACGGGCAGCAGAGCAGGGCAGGCAAGGCCAGGCCAGAGGGGACAACAGAAGCAAGGCAGGGGAAGGAGGTGCAAGAGAGGCACGAGCAAAAGCAGGCAGCCCAATGCAGCAGGGCAAGAGAGCAGAGAGAAGAGAGGAAAGGCAAGGCAGAGGCAAGGACAGACCAGGGCGGGGGGGGGGGGAACGGGAGAGGGCAGAAGCAGCACAAGCCAGCCAGGGGAAGAAGGGCCGCACGCAGAGGAGGGGACAGCGGGAAGAGGAGCAGAGAGAAGGGAGCAGCGGAGAAGATCAGGCAGGAGCCAGCGGGATGGATGGCAAGGGGACCACACCGCAGTACGGGAGAGGAGCACAGCGGAGGCAGGAGCCGAAGCACACAGGAGGAACACCAGAAAGCAGGGGGACAGAGGGAAGGAGCAGAAGTGGGGGGCAGACAGACACCACAGGGGGCAGACCAGAGGAGACAAACGGGCGGTCAAACACAGAGCAACGGGGAGGAGAGCAAGGGACAGCGGGAGCAGGGAAAGGCAGCAGAGACAGCACACGCAAGGGGGTAAAGGGAGGAGGGGGGCGAGCAGGGAGCACGAGAGGATGAGAAATGCCAGGTGCAGGGAGCAAGAGAGGAGGAGACAGGGGGCAGGGCAGGGAGCACAGATCAGGCAGCAGCAGCAGGCAGGCGGACATGAGGGAGAAGGGAGGGGGGGAGCAGAGAACGCCGGCAGGAGAGGGCAGAAGCACCACAGCAGGCAGGGACAGGGCAGCACACAGGGGGAGAGCGGCACAAGGGAGAGACAAAGGGGAGAGAGCGAACATCACAGGGGAGGACGAACAACAGCAAGGAGGCCAGGACCCCAGGTGCCGGAGGCAGAAGGCAGGAGAGCCAGAGCAGAAGAAGCCAGAGAGAGGGCAGAGAGCAGTGTGGCACACCACAAAGGAAGAGAGGCAGAGAAAGAAGTGGGCAGCCAGAGCAGCAGAGAAGGAGAAGTGCAAGAAGACAACAAGAGCAAACAGCAGCAGCAGGGCCAGAGGGGGGCAGGAGGGAGCCAGCAGGCAAGGGCCAAGGGGGGACGGGAGGCAGGAGGGGGGAGTCCAGAGCAGGGAGCAGACGGCAGAGAGGGCAGGGAACGGGCAGCAGTGGCAGGGGGCAGGGGAGCAAAGGAGGCAGCGAGGAAACAAGAGACCAGGCAGGCAAGGCAGACCAGGCCAAGCAGGAGGGACAACAGACAGGGTCAGCAGTAAGGGGGGACGCACGTGCAGCAGAACAACAGGGAGAGGAACGGGCGGGGAGCAGGGGGCGCAGGGGCCGGCAAGGGCAGGCCAAGAGGGGACCGAGGAGGACAGAGGCAGGACAACCAAGCGGAGGGAGAGGGGAAAAGACAGCAGCAGGAGGCAGGAAGGCAACAGGCAGGGCCAGAGCACGAGCCGAGGTGAGCGGCCCGCACAGGACGGGCAGGGGCAGAGGAGCAAGAGAGGCAGGGGGCAGTGGGAAAAGCACAGGCCGGATCAACACACCAACAGGCTGGAAACAGGCCGGGCAGGGGGGCAGCCGTAAGGCACAGGGGACACAGACAAGAGGATGCAAGAGCACAAGGGGGAGAGCCGCACGGCAGGGAGAGACAGAGAAGGGGAGAGCACAGGACAACAGGAAGAGGGGTAAGCAGGTGGAAGGCAGGGAGAAGGCAGACACAGGGGGAAGGAGGCAACAGGGCAGGGTCAGGGGCGCAGGAGGGGAGTGGAAGGGAGGGAGGCGGCACAGATGCCGGCAGGAAAGGGGAGGGTCAGCAACAGATCACAAGGGAAGGCACAGTAGGAGAAAGCACCTGGACAAGAGACAGCAGGCAGGGGAGGCAAGGCACAGAGGACAGAGGGAGGGGGGGACAAGGTCAACACAGGAAAAGGGCAGGAAGAAGCCAGCAGCAAACGGGTGAGCATAGCACGGAGCAGGAGGACAAGAGGGCACAAGGGCAGGAAGGAAGGCAACGGCAGACAGAGAGCAGGGTACACAGCACGCACACACAGGGGCCGCAAGCAAGGGCAGCGAGGTGGGGCAGAAGGCAGCCGGAGAGGGCACAGCCGGGCAAGCAACAGGACAAAGCAGGGCAGGCAAGAGACACACAGAGGGGGACGGAGGCATGGAGGGAGAGCGGGGGGGAGGGGGAGGGGGGTGAGGAGATGGGACAGGTGCAGGGAGGGAGGCAGGCAGAGGCAAGGGGGGGTCGGCAGAGCAGCAGACAAACACAGGGACAGGGGCAGCAAGGGGGAGGGCAGGGACGGCAGGCCACAAGGTCAGGCCAGGGAGGGCCCAGGAAAGAAAGCGGGGGGTCTCAGAGCAGCCAGGTCACGCAGGGCAAGCAGGGCAAGGACAGCTGGGCGGGGGAGGGCCGCAGGGCGAAGGGGCAGGGCAGGGGGAAGGACCGAGCAGGCAGGAGAGGGAGCAGGGGGCAGACAGGGAGAGAGGCAGCAAGAGGTCAGAGGCAGGAGGGGCAGGAGCGGGCAGGGGGAGATTAGGCTGGGGAGAGCAAACGGCAGGCGGACAAGCCAAGGCACAGGAGGAAGAAGAGCAGACCAGGCAGGGGCAGGGGAGGACAGCAGGCAGGGCAAGCAGGAAGAGGGAGGGGGCAGGGTGTGCAGGAGGGGGGAGGCGGAGAGAGCACAGGGTAAGCAGGGCAGGAGCAGAGCGCGGGAGTAGGATCGAGAAGAGGAGGCGGGCAGAGAGCATGGGAAGGTCGGGCAGCACAGGGATCACGGGGGAGCACAGACCAGGGCAAGGAAGAGGCAGGGCACAGAGGACAACAGAGAGCAAGGGGAGACACAGAGCAGGCCACGAGGGGGCAAGCCCAAGAGAACAAGACAGGGGGGAACAGCACCTCAGAGCCCCAAAGACAGAGAAGGCAGGGACAGAAGCAGCAGCAGACGCGTGGTGCCGAGGGGAAAGGAGCAAGGAGGGGAGGGCAGAAGGGGCAGGAGAAAGGCAGGGCAAGACACAGCAGACCGAAAGCAGAAAGGACGCCACAAGCCAAAAGCAGGGCAAGGCAGCAGCAAGAGGGGGAGGGGAAGGGGGGCAGGGAGAAGAGGAGCAAGCAAGCAGCAGTGCTACGGCAGAGAGCAAGCAGAGAGGAGCGATGGAGGGAATGGCGAGGGGGCAGGGGCAGAACAAGGGACAGAGGGCGACACGGCAAGGGCAAATGCAGAGCACAGGCAGAGCAGGACACAGGGGCAGGAGACGTCAGGACACAAGTCACGGAGGGAGGCAGGCACGCAGCAAGGGAGGGGGGGGCAAGGGGGAGCAGAACAGCAAGCACAAAGGGCAGGCAAAGGAAGGGGGTAGAGGAGCAGAGACAGCAGGGAGCAAACCGAGGCGAAGGAGGAGCAGGGCAGGCAGGGAAGTGCGCACAGGGGGGCACGGAAGGGGCCAGGCAGGGGGGGGCAAGGGGAGAAGCAAACAGGAAGCAGCAGCAGGCACCGCACGGGGACAGAGAGCAGACAGGAGGCAGGAGGAGGCGGGCAGACGGGGACAGGGAAAGGGGCACAGGGGGCAGTGGTACAGCAGGTGAACGGGGAGGAGGGGAGGCAACGACGGCAGGGGGGCAAGAGAAGGAGGGCCAAGCAGCCGGCAGGGGGGGCAGCCCAGGAGCAGAGGCGGGGCACAGAGAAGGACAAGGCAAAGCAGCAGAGCACAGACCACAGGGGAGGAAGGAGGGGCAAAGAAGGGCAGGGGCAGAGGGGCACCAGCAGAGGGGGGAAGCAGGTAAGGCGGGGGAGGGAGCGCAGGGGGGGGACAGGGTCAGGGGAAGGGGGAAGGCAGAGAAGGCCGAGGACACGGACAGGACGGGCAGGGCGAGCAGCAGGGGGAGGGAGAGCCGCAAGCAGGGACCAGGGGTGAGCAACAGGACGGGAGTAGAAGCCACCCAAGAACAGAGAGGGGAGAGGCACAAGCACAAGGGGACAGCAACAGGGGGGACCCAGGGTCAGGGGCAAGGCAGGACAGAGTAGAGCGCAGGCAGGAAGGCACAGGAGAGAAAACACACAGAAGGCAGGAGAGCAGGGGCACACCGCAGGAGGGAGGAGTGGGGGCAAAGGGAGAGCAGCCAGCAGGACTGAAAGGGAACGAGAGGGTGAGCGAGGGACAGGCAACAGCAAAGCGGAAGGCCGACAGCAGCGGGGGAAACGCACAGCCGAGAGGAGGGGGGCAAAGGGGGAAGGCAGCAGACAGGAGAGACCACAGCCACAGAGCAGGGGGCAGGGGCAGAGCAAAGACAGGCAGGCAGGGGGGTAAGGCAGGACAGGGTCAGCACACAGCAGAGGCAGGGAAGGGGGGGTCAAGAGCCACAGGGGGAGAAGGAACAAGCAGAGGACACAGAGGCAAGGGAGAGCGCCGGCGGCAGGGGCAGCGGGGAACAGGAGCAGGGCACCAGGGGGAGCAAAGGGGCAACAGGGCAGCAACAAGGGAGGAGCAAGGCACAGGGCAGCAGAAAGCAGGGGGCACCAGCGCAGGACAGGGGCAGCAGGCAAGCTGGAGGGGGGAGAGGCGGGGGGAGGGGAGGGTGGTCAGAGAGAGCCAGGATGAGGCAGAGGAAGAGGGGCAAAAGGGGAATGAGGGGCACCACAGCAGGACAGGGGGCCAGGATAGCAGGCTAGCAAAGACACAAGTAGGAGGGACAGAAGGCGGGGAGAGAGGGGGGGAAGGAGAAGAGGAGGATGGGAGAGAAGAGCAGGGAGGGAAGAAGGGGGGAGGTGAGGGAGTGGGGCCGGGGCGGGGGCCAGCAGAACGCGCAAATGCAGCGCAAAGTCACCGACAGAGTGCAGAGGGGAGCAGGGGATAGGTTCAGGGAGGGCCGCAGGGCAGCCAGAGTAAGAGGGCAGGGGGGAGGAGGGGAAGAGGGGAGAAGGGCAGGCACACACACACGACCGGCGCCGGCAGCCAGCAGGACACAGGACAGGACACGGAGGTAGGGAGCCGGCAGGGAGGAAGTCAACATGGAATCCGTGAGGCAGGACGGCAACGGAGGCAGGGGCGAAAGCAGAAGGGGTGCAGGGTAGGGGCAGGGCACAGAGGGAGGCAGAAAACAGCAGGAGGTAGGAGGGAAGGAATAAAGGCAGGGCAGGACAAGGAGGCAAAGCAGGAGACCACAGCACAGGAAGGGCACAAGAAGGCCGCAGGAACAACACACAGGCAGACACAGGCAGCCCAGAGAAGGGGCAGCACCGGCAGGCAGAGAAAGGGGGGCAGCAGGGAAGGGACGGGAAGAGCAGGGAAGGCAGCAGGGTCAGAAAGGAAGGGATCACAGAAGGACCGAACAAGAGTGGGTGGGCAGCAGACACAGGAAAGCGGACAGGACAGAGCTCAAGAGGAGACACAGTCAAGATAGGGGGAGGGCAGGGGGGAGGAGGCAGTCAGCGAGCAGGGAGGCAAGCAGGAGGGGGTAGCAGGGGCAGAAGGGAGTCCGGTGCAGGGGCACAGGAATGGCAGACACTGTAAAGCCCCGCAGGCAGGAGAAGGGACAGGGCAGGCACAGGGGAGACGGAGCAGCAAGGGAAAGGGCCATGACAGGGGCAGAAGGGGAAGCCAACAGGGAGGGGAAACAGGGCAAGGAGAGCAACCAGCAAGACGGGAGCAGCAGGGGAGGAGCAGGGGCGAACAAGTCGAGAAGGGGCAGCAAGACTCAGTGGGGGGCAAGGGGGCAAAAGGACGAACGGGACAGAAAAAGGGGGACAGGAGGACCAGGCAGCACAGCAAGGGCAGAACAGAGGTAGGGAGGGGGGGGGCAAGGGACGCGAAGAGGCAGAGAGAGTCAGCACCGTCAGGCAGAGAAAAAGAAAGAAAGCAGCATGAAGAGGCAGGGGATAGGCAGCACAAACGAGAGCAGGGCAGGGGGAGAGAGTGACAAAAGGGGGACACAACAGGGTAGGAAGCAGGAAAGTACGAGGGGGCAGAGAGGCAGAAGCACAGCAGCAGGCAGGAAGGAACAGCCAGCAAGGGGAGAACGACACAAGGGCAGGGGGGGTCAGCAAAGCATGGAGCCGAGACTGGCAAGGGCAGAGGGGGGTGGCAGCGCAGCCATGCAGGGCACGCAGCCCAGCAGGCTAGCAGAGGACGACGCAGGAGGCAAGGGGGGCAGGGAGCGAATGCACGACGGCAGGCAGGGAGCGCATGAGGGGTCAGGGAGGAGAAGTAGGAGGAGAGCAGGGGGCAACAACAGCACAGCAGGCCAAGCGAGGGGGCAGAGGAGACGGGACAGGAGAGGAAGGGGGGCAGCCAGGCAGCCCCGCACGCACCAGGCAGCAGGGGTGACCAGGACAGCAGGCAGGCCGGCAGCAGGCAGCCGGGGCACACAAGACAGAGGAGGGGCCACAGGAATACAGGAGGAGCAGGAGAAGGGGACAGGCACAGGAGCAGGAGAGCAAGGGGGGAGGGGAGAGCAAGGAGGGGAAGCAGGGCCACCAGCAGCAAGGGGGCAAAACCGCCAGCAAAGAGAAGTTAGGCACCCGAGGGAGAGACCCGAGGACAGGCAGGGGAGCGGGCCGCGAGCAAGACAAGGCAGCAGAGCAGCAGGAGAAGCAGTGCACACAGAAGGCAGGAGAAGGGCAACCGCAAGCAAGTGACAGGGGGACCCACAGCAAAGGGTCAAAGGGGGGCAGACGGGCGGCAGCGAAGCACGGAAGGAGGGAGGAGCCAGGGCTAGCACAAGAGAGGCAAGAAGAACCAGCCGGCGCCAGGGGGGCACAGGCAGGCAGAGGGGATCAGAAGAAAATCGGCAGGGAGGCAGGCGGAGCAAGCAAGGGGCAGCCAGAAAGAAAAGGAGCAGAGCACTAGGGAGGACAGGGGCCATAGCGCAGAGCAGGCGAGGAGCGCAGGCAGCGGGCACAGGGCGGAGAGTCAACCAGGCAGGGGCAGCACAGCAGGTATAGCACAGCCCAGGGGCAGGCACGAGAAGAAGGGGTCAGAGAGCGGCAGGGAGAGTGCAGGAAGCAGGGGCACGGAGCCAGGAGCCCATAGCATCACAGCACCAGCGGGCAGAGGAGCAGCAAGGCAAGGCAGCAGAGCAGGGCAGACGCAGGGGAAAGGCAAGGGTCAGGGGGGCAGGGGAAACACAGGAGAAGGGACCGAGGAAAAGAAGAGGAGGACAGAGGGAGAGCAAGCCACAGGGACGAGCACAGAAGCAGGGAGCCAGGGACCACACGGAGGCCCCGGAGGGGAGCAGGAGCAACAACGAATAGGGGACAGCAAAGGCAGAGCTCGGAGACAACAAGGGAAGCAGGGAGGCAGGGAGAAGAAAGAAGGAGCCAAGAGGGGGGCAGGGGGAAGGCACTACAAGGCAACAGAAGGGGCGACAGAAGGCAAGCAAGACCAAGGCAAGGTGAGGCAGCGACAGGAGAGGGAGCACAGGGCGGAGTAGGAGGGGGAAGCAGTCAGAGCCGACACGGGGAACGGGCCAAGGGAAGGGGGCCGGCAGGCAGGCAGACGCAAGCAGGACAGGAAGGAAGGCCGACAGCGCCGGGGCGGGAGGAGGCAGGGAGCAAAAAGCAGCAGAAACAGTGACCAAAAGGAGAGGACAGTGGGGCAAGGTAAACCCCATGCAGACAATGCAGGCAGGAAGGAGGGCAAAAGAAGAAGAGGCACCAGGGAAGAAGGAACATGGCAGGTAAACAGGAGGATGACGCAGCCAAAGGCATCAAGGGGATGGGGCAGGCGGCTAGAGCAAACCACAGGGGGGAAAGGGGGAGGCAAGGGCCCAGCAGCCGCACAGAGGGGGCGGCAGAGGAAGGACAAAGGGGCAGCGACGGCAGAGGGAAAAGATTCAGAGCAAGTGGCAGGTGGCCAGGAGAACAGCAGAACCGGGAGGGGCAAGGGCAAGGGGAGGTAGGGGGAGTCACAGGCAGACAGGCGAGACACACAAGGGCAGAGGGGGCAGGGGCAGCAAAGCCATCAGCAGCAAGGCAGGGCAGGAGAGCGAGACAAGAGACAGATGAGGAAGGGGCACCCGCCCAGGCGGGCATAGAAGAGGAGGGCCGTGGGTACAAGGGGGACGGGGGAAGGGAGAAGCACAGGACAATCAGAAGGGGGACAAAGCACAAGGGGGGGCCGACAGGGCGCAGACAACAGACAGAAGGCAGGGGCGGGCAAGCAAAGAGGGAGCAAGACAGGGGGAGCAGAGGAAGAGAAAGCCAGCATGGGGTGCAGCCAGGGGCAGCAGGGGGGCAGCTAGCAGAACAAGGCAGGAGCAGCAAGCAGACAGAAAAGAACAGCAGGAGTGCCTGAGGGAAGCAGACCACCAGGCAGAAGCAAGGACAAGGAGGGAGGCAGGCCAGGGGCAGCGAGGAGAATCAGGGGGCACAACAGGAGGCAGACCAGCAACAGCAACACAATCAGCAAGAGTCAGGAGCACAGGAAGAGACAGAGAGGGAAGGAAGCAGCCGAGAGGGAGGAAGCTCAAAGAGGGCAGAAACAGCCAAGGGAGGGGGCACGGGGGGGGCACAGAAGGGACCGGGGCCAGATGTAGGGCCAAGCAGGGGGACAAGCAGCAGGGGGAGAGACCCGAAACAGAGGAGGCAAGCAGGGGCAGGCATGGGCAGAGTAGGCATGGGAGAGGGACAGGGGGCAAGAAGGAGCCCCCCCCCCCCAGCACAGGGGCAGGGGGAGGCAGGGGGCAACCAGGCAGAAGGACAGGGGCCAAGGGCAAACAGGGGGAGCAGGGGCACAGCGGAGGGGAGGACCGGGCACCGGAAGGCAGCAGGTAGGGAGGACAACCAAGGCAGAAAGCAGGGAACAGTAAGCACAGGCGGAGTGCCACCAGCCACAGGGAGAAAGTGTAACAGCGCACACGCACGAGGGAGCCACAGGGCAACAAATACAGCGGGCAGACAGCAGGCACAGAGGAGGGGAACCAGCAGGGTGACAAGGGAAGCAAGGCAGAGCAAGCAGAGGGAAGGGGGCAAAGCAAGGACGGCAGGCAGGGTAGGGGCAGAGGGGGCAGGCCAGTGGAGAACAGAAAAGCACAACAGGGGGGGGGGAGGCAGACAGGGGAGGAGCAAGGGGGCAGAAGAGGGACAGGGGGGGTCCAAAGAGCAAAGGGGGCGGGCAAAGGGGAGGCCAACGGGGGGGGGGCCCCCAAAAGAACACAAAACCCAACAGGAACAAGCACAGGCAGGGGCAAGAGGGGGGCCGGTCCCGGGGGCAGGGAGGGGAAGGGGGGGGAGAAGGGGAGGTAGGCAGGAGCAAACAAAGAACAGCTCCAGGACAGGGCAAAGAGGGGAGGGGCAGGGCGAGCAGGCAGAAGAAGAGCCGGACAGAGGGCACAGGGGAGACACAGACGGAAGCAGCAGCCAGCACACAGGAGTGAGCATAGGAAAGCGCAAGCAGGGGGCAAGGAGCCAGGGGGGCAAGAGCAAGGCCAACGGACCCAGGGGCCACACTGAGGGGCAGACAGCAAGAAAGACAGGAGGGAGGAGCGACCGGCAAGTCAAGCAGCAAGCTAGCAGAGCGTAGCAGCAGACAGGGGAGGAGGATGCAGAGGCAGGCAGAGGAAGGACAGCAGGGGAAGGCAGGGCAGACCCCCCCGAGAAGGGGGAGGGAGGCGAAGCAGCACAAGCAAAGACACCGCGAAGGGCAAGGGTGGATAGGCAGGGACACCGACGGGGGGGCAGAGCCGCAGGGACAGGGGCGGACAGAGAACAGGGGACCGGGGGGGCAAGGGGGGGCCCCAAGCAAGGGTCAGGGGCAGGGGGGCCGCACGCAGCAGGGCAGGGGCCACTGGAACACCTAGGAGGCTAAGAGACGCGACAGGCCAGGGGGGGCAAGAGGAGGGCATCCAGAAGGAGGGCAGGGCCGGAGGGCAGCCGGAGACCAAGGAGGCAGGGCAGCGGGGCATGGGGGGGGGAGGGCAGAAGCCATGCAGGCATGGGGGGTGGGGGAGGCAAAGGGACGGTAGGGGCGCCCATGGAGGAGGCCAGAGGGGGGGGCAGGAGGGGAGAGGGGGGGCACCAGGCAGAGAGAGGCAGAGCAGGCCTGACCAGCCAGAGGAACACAAGGCAGGGGGGTATAGGGGGGAAGGACCCAGACACAGGGACCACAGGGGCCAGCCAACCCAGTGCACAGCACAAGGGGCAGGGGCCCCACACAGAAGCAACAGAACAGGAGCAGCAGGCAGCAGTGGGAGGCCAGGGCGGGCGGGGCAGGAGGTCAAGACAGGTCCAGGTGGGCCACAAGGGGCAGGAGGGGAGCGCAGCAGCCCAAAGGGGGTCAGCAGAGCAAAACGAGGAGGGGCCAGCCGCAGAACACAAAGGAGAGGGGCGGAGAGGGGGCAAGACAGCAAGAGCAGAGCAGGAGGGACCAGGAGCAGAGGCAGAGCTAGCTAGGTGAGATAGACAGAGGGCCACGGGGGGCAGGGGGGCAGGGCCAGGCCAGAGGAGGGATGCAGAACAACAGACGGAACAGAAGGGGGGGAAAGCACCAGGCCAGGAAGGAGCCAGGGAGCAGACCACGAGCGGGCCAAAGGATGCGAGGGAGATGGGGAACCAGGAACCACGGAAGGGGGGACAAGGGGAGAGGGGCAGAGGGGCACGAAAAAGTGGGAGGAACGCCGAGAGGCAAAGGGGAAGCCAGCCAGATAGGCAGACCAGGGGCAAGGGCAGCAGAGTCCATGGGCAGGGGGGCCACAGGGCAGAGAGTGTGCAGGCACAGGACGCCCCCAGACAACACCTAACCGGGCAGAAGCAGGAACAGGGGGCAGAGAGGGCCAAGCAGGTGAAGAAAGGGAGGAGGAAGAAAGACAGCAGCAGAGGAGGGAGGCAGCAGGCAAACAGGGGCCACAGCACGGGAGGAACAGCATCATCCGGGGGCGGGCAACAGAGGAAGAGCGCAGGTGAGGACAGGCAGGGGCACAGGGGAGGACAGGGGCAAGGGGACAGGAGAAGTGAACAGCCAGCCCAAGGGCACAGACAGCAAGGCCAAAAAGACTAACAAGCAGGGACAAGCAGGAGGGCGCAGGGAGCAAGGGAGGGGCAAGAAGGAAGGGGACAGGGCCAGAGGGGGGAAGCCAGGGACAAGAGCCAGGGGGCAGCAGAACGCAAACACAGGGCAGGGCAGCACCGTAGCAGGGAAAAGAGCAAGAAGGGTCAGGAAAGAGGGGGCCGGCAGCGCAGGGGGCGGGAGGCAGCAGGGAACACGGGCACAGGAGGAGACGAGAGCCCAGACAAGGGAGGGCAGTACACCAGGGTGCGAGAGGAAGGAGGGGCAGCACAAGCCGCAGGCAAGGACGAGGGAAGCACCAACGGGGAAACAGAGGGGGGAGCAGAACATGGCAGCCCGAGCAGGGGCAAGCAGGGGTGGGGGACAACGAGAGGAGGCAGGCAGGCAGCACAGTCAACCGGGCAGAGGCCAGGGCAGGGAAAAGATGGCAAGGGGCCAAAGTAGCAGACAGCGAAAAGTGACACCGGCAAGAGGAAGCACAGCAACATCAGGCAGGCAGCAGGAAGGGCACAGGCAACAGAGCACTCAGCAAGGGGCAGGGGAGGGGGGAAGCAAGGCAGGAGGGGAGAGCAAGGGGCCAAGGCCGGGCCAAAGCAAGCAGAGGAGGAGGGAGCACAGCGAGGAAGCAGGGACAGGAGTGCAGACACCAGCAGACAAAAGGGACAGGCAAGGGACCAGACATGTGGCGATAGCAAGGGCAGCAGCCCAGCAGGAACAGACCCAACACAGCCCAGAGAGTGCAGCCAGGGGGGACAGCAGGGGGCAGGAGCGCAAGGAGAGGGGGGCAACTGAGGGCAAAGGGCACGGAAAACAGACGGCAGAGCAGAGGACAAAAGGAAAACCAGACATACAGGGGGCCGAACAGTGCAGAAAGGACAGAAGGCAAAAAACACAGGAGGAGGGGGGGGGGGGAGACAGGGGAAGGCAGGGGGGACAGGGGGAGGGCGGCAAGAGACGAGCAGAGGGCAAGGCAGAGGGACTCGGGGGGGACAAGAAAGGGGAGGCATAGGCAGGAGGGGGGCAGAGGCAGAGAGGCAAGAGCAGAGGCAGAAAGGGGGGGGCAGGAGCAAGCAGGTAGGCAGCAACAGAGGGGAAGCAAGGAGCAGATAGGGGGAAGAGGACACGGCACAAGGGGGAGGGCAGCAGCACGCGAGGGGCAGAGCACAAGCAGGCAGACGGCACACGCAATGGGCACAGGGGCAGAGAGAGAGGGACCAGACCCCCGAGGCAAGAAAGGCAGGGTAGAGACTGGGAACCGCACACACAGGGGGAGGAAGACAGAAGAGCAGGGGCAGGCAGGGCAGAGGGGGGGGAGAGCAGGAGCCAGGGGAGAGGGGGGCAAGGGGGGGGACCAGGAAGGTCAGGGAGCCAGCAAGGGCCACAGGCCAGCCTAGGAGGCAGGGAGGGGGAGGGAAGCAAGGCAGGGGCAGGGGGGGGGGGGGAGGGGGGACCCAGCAGCGGGGCAGTCACACAACCCAAGGCCGGGGGGCAGGAAGGAAGCGAAGCATGAGACCAGCCAGGGAGGGGGAGGGAGAGAGACAAGAAAGGCAATGAGACAGGGGACAGATGGGACAGAGGCAGCAGACAAGGCAGGCAGAAGAGGGGGCCAGTCCAGCCAAGAGAAACACAGGGCAGCCAAAAGCAAAGAAGGGGGGACAGCAAAAAGGGGAGCAAAAGGCAGGGGGAGAAGAAGGCAGTACAGCAGCAGGGGAGGAAGGAGGCAGGGAACCGGAAGCAGGCCAACGACAAAAGGGAGGGGCAGCACAGGAGAGGGCGCAGAAGAAAAGAGGGACCAGGTAGAGCAGCAGCACAGCAAAAGGAGCAGGGGGACAAGAGCATGGGGCAGGAGAGGAGGGCAGGGAGGCACAAGAGGGACGTGAGAGGAGGGCAGGGGAAGCCACAGGCAGGAAGACAGAGCAAGGGGACAGCAGGCCGGGTGACAGAGGAACAGGGGGGGGAGGGAGGCGGAGCCCGAGAGAAGCCCCAGCAGGAACAAGAGACAAGGTCACAAGGGAGACAGAAAGGCCAGCACAGAAGGGGGCAGCAGGGCGAGGGACAGCCAGAAAGGAGACGGAAGGAGGACCGGACAGAGAGAGGGCAGGAGAGGCACAGGCAGGTGAGGGGCACCGGCAGCAGCAAAAGGGATGGAAGGCACAGAAGCACACACGACCAGACAGGGGGCAGAGCACAGAGGGGAGGGGGAGAATGACAGAGAGGAGCTCAGAGGGGAGAAACGCAGGACGCCCCGGCAGGCAGGCAGGGGCCAGACAGAAGAGGAGAGGAAGGGGAACAGCAGACAGCAGGAGGCAGGGGCCAGCACAAGGGGAAGAGCAAGCAGGAGGGAACCGCAGAACCTCAAGAGGGAACACAGGCAGCAGGGAAGAAGATAGGCAGTGGGGCACACAAGACAGAGAGCAGACCGGCAAGCAAGGGAGCAGGCCAGGGCAGCGCAAGAGCGGAGCACAAGCAGGGTCAATCAGGCACAGTAAGCAGCACGCAGAGGGGGACAAGGTGGTAAGTAATCATATTCTGATAAGACATAGAAACATAAAAAAACAATCAGCGAGCGCAGCACGGACGAGGCAGCAGCAGTGAAGGAAGACAGGGACAGAGCAGAAGCAGACAGACACCCAGGCACACAGAAAGGCGTCACAGGGATACAGAGGAAAGGGGCAGGAGCAGAGGCGCACAGGGGGCAGGTAGGCAGAGAGGGGCAGAGCAGGGAGCAGGACAGGGGGCAAGGCAACGCAGACAAAGCCCACACAGGCATCAAAAGAAAGGCAAGGGAAGACAGCACAGGGGGAGGCAGACAGCAAGAACCCATGACGCACACGGGGGCACAGGGCAGAGTGAAGGGCAGCAGGGGGAGACAAGACCGGGAGCAAGGCAGGAAACCAGAGCAGCACAGGCAGGGCAGCAGCAAGGAAGCAGGGAGAAGAAGGTGGGGCGGGCAGAGGAGGCAGAGAGGCACGTCCACACAGGGCAGCAGGCAGTGGGAAGGGTCAGGGAAGGCAGGGAGCGAGGGGCAACACAAAGACAACAGGAGGCCAGAAGACAGGGGCAACAAAGCACAGGGGCAGGCAGACAAGCCACGAGCAAGAGCAGCAGGAAGAGCAGAGGGAGGACCCCCCTAAGGGACAGGGCGGGAGAAGAGGTCGGTCACAGAGACTACATGTTATCCTTTACTGGTGATCTTTAGTGTTCAAACTACATTAACTCCTTCTGTGACTTTTTGTGTTTTTCAACTATAATTACCTTTTTCTGGTGATAATTGTGTTTCAGACTACATGTACTTTTTATGGTGATAATTGTGTATCAGACTATATGTACTTTTTCTGGTGATCTTTGTGTTTCAGACTACATGTGTATGTACATTTGATAAATGTATTTGGAAATATACATGTGTATGTACATTTGATAAGTGTATTTGGAAATATTCATTGTTTTGTTATATTTTATGGGTAAGGCATTGAACATCTCATAAACAAATGTGTCAACCCTTCTGATTTTGTGAAATGATATCAATTTTGAATCATTGATTTTGACTGTGTGCTTGAATGGTTTCTTTTTAATTCTTATCTCCAGTTCATTCCCGCAATATTAACTTGGCTTTTCCAGAAAGGTAGAGATTTCCATGTAAATTATGTTTGTAGAAACTGATACCAAGTGATATCAGTTACATAAGTGGAATTAAAAATAGCTGTCAACTAACTTCACTTCCTGGATGATGAGTTTCTGATGTATCATCACTTCATACAAAAAGTTATTGTATAATAATAGGTTAAATCACAACTGCTAATGGTTGTCTTGAGGTATGATGTGTGAGCAGCAAGCTGAAGTCCTCGGTTTGATTTCCAGGACTGGGTCATACCTTAAACTTTAAATAAAAGTGATGACCAAAAACTCAGCAAATAAAATTAAAGTCCTAGCAGTCCATAGCACAGGTCAGAATTTGTGACACTTCACCTAAAGCTGGTGACAACCCAGTATAAGTGAGAAAAACTTCCTGTAGATCATAAATACCTTCCAATTAATACCTATTTACTACTGATTCATGTCAAAGCAATGGACTCATTCAAGGTGGTCTAGTAATTAGTGATCAACTCGCATATCCAAAGTCCCATGTTTGATTTTTATACATTGTATATGTGTGTGTGTGTGTGTTGTGTGTATTGTGTGTGTGTGTTGTGTGTATTATGTGTGTGTTGTGTGTATTATGTGTGTGTGTTATATGTGTGTTATGTGGTATTTGTGTATTATGTCTGTATTATGTGTGTGTATTATGTGTATTGTGTGTATTATGTGTGTGTATTATGTATTGTGTGTGTGTATTATGTGTGTTGTGTGTGTTATGTGTGTATTGTGTGTGTGTGTGTTATGTGTATGTGTGTATTTTGTGTGTATTATGTGTGTTGTGTATTATGTGTTTGTTGTGTGTGTATTGTGTGTATTATGTGTTTGTTGTGTGTGAATCTCACTGTTTCTGTGTGGGATGTATTTGTGCATATTGTAGACATTGATTTTTTTAGATTGTCAACAGAATTTGGGGAGATTGTTTTTATCAAAATTTTATTTTTAGTCCCCAATCTGTGGGAGACACTCTGTGGTTATAGTTAAGGTTTTGGTTAAACTTTCATAATTGCTCACAATTTACTATGGTTCCACAGCTAAGGGCCATGTATTGCTTCATCAGTGCTATCAGAATCATTGTTTATTTATAAATTTTTTCATGTGTTTAACTAATTCATATATGTACTGTAAATGCATTAAAGATTCAATTTACCATTAGCAATTTTGTCTGATAAATGTCAGTTTTATTTTACTCCAAAAATAGCTCTACCTATCTGTATTTAGAAACCTTGAAGAAACACAGTACACATCAATTTTGTAATGTTTGACTTTTGTCACAAAAATTTGTAAATGATAACCTCAATGGTCTATGTGTCACAACATTGTCCATATTTAACACATCAACTTCTGTAGTCACATTTAGACTCACCCAAATCAATAGATAACATGCTCTATTATCAAAATTCAGGAATGAACAAGTTCATATTGCATGTACAATTATTATAAAATTTTGATTCTAACTAATACACCCCTGAATTCTGATAGTGATCTTGACCATTCTTTAAAATCGACCGGTCCAAATGTGACTTCAAGGGTTTGATGAGTTAGGTTAGCTATTGTATCTGATTTGAAATAGTATATTATTGGATTATGTAAAGTCTCTTAAATTACACAAAAAGACAGACAAATTTAACTTGGGATTGGTACATTTTTATAATGGGGGCCACAGGAACTAGCTAAGATCCCAGGGAAAACTCTCTGTTGACGCTTGTTTATTGGTCTTTCCTTTCCATATGCTTTTCACAACATTGACTGAACACAAGCATCAACATTAGAAACAAATTTGACCCAGTTATCACCATGATGATGTGTACTTTTATGTAGCGGATGATTAATGTTAGCAGATGCTTGTCACCATGATGTAGCCTTCTGACATTCGTCATATGGACCTTTTTTTCTGCCATTCTTCAGATTTTCTTTATAAGCATGTTCTTCACTTATACAATAGATGCTATAAGAATATGTCATAATATATCAAAACAAAGGAATCTACGCAATGTTGAAACCTATAAAACTCCATCCAAAGTACAGCTAAAGTAACAGTAATATTAAATGTTTGTACTGTATTTACAATGGTGTCGTCAGTTATGTACGTCAAGTTTAGCCTTTATTGCATCTTCAGTGAAAAGCTTTTTATATGCATCAAGTTTCCTTGTTTTTAGGGGAAATATAAGCAAGCCAAAGAAGCTTATGAGCAGTTTGTAGACTCTGAGGGGAAAGAAAATCCTGTGAAAGCCACAGCACTGAAGCAACTAGGTAAGTAAATATGTAACAGTCATACAATGACCTACAGTTTATACTCATTAAGTAAATATGTAACAGTCATACAATGACCTACAGTTTATACTCAGTAAGTAAATATGTAATAGTCATACAGTGACCTACAGTTTATACTCATTAAGTAAATATGTAACAGTCATACAGTGACCTACAGTTTATACTAGGCACATAAACATGTAACAGTCATATAGATGAACCTTCAGTTTATACTAGGCACATAAACATGTAACAGTCATACAGAAGGACCTTCAGTTTATACTAGGTGTGTAAACATGTAACAGTCATACAGAAGGACCTTCAATTTATACTAGGTGTGTAAACATGTAACAGTCATACAGAAGAACCTACAGTTTATACTCGGTGTGTAAACATGTAACAGTCATACAGAAGGACCTTCAGTTTATACTAGGAAAGTAAACATGTAACAGTCATATAGATGGACCTACAGTTTATACTAGGTGTGTAAACATGTAACAGTCATACAGAAGGACCTTCAGTTTATACTAGGTGTGTAAACATGTAACAGTCATACAGAAGGACCTTCAGTTTATACTAGGTGTGTAAACATGTAACAGTCTTACAGAAGGACCTTCAGTTTATACTAGGTGTGTAAACATGTAACAGTCATACAGAAGGACCTTCAGTTTATACTCGGTGTGTAAACATGTAACAGTCATACAGAAGGACCTTCAGGTTATACTAGGTGTGTAAACATGTAACAGTCATACAGAAGGACCTTCAGTTTATACTAGGTGTGTAAACATGTAACAGTCATAAAGAAGGACCTTCAGTTTATACTAGGTGTGTAAACATGTAACAGTCATACAGAAGGACCTATAGTTTATACTAGGTGTGTAAACATGTAACAGTCATACAGAAGGACCTACAGTTTATACTAGGTGTGTAAACATGTAACAGTCATACAGAAGGACCTTCAGTTTATACTAGGTGTGTAAACATGTAACAGTCATACAGAAGGACCTTCAATTTATACTAGGTGTGTAAACATGTAACAGTCATATAGAAGGACCTTCAGTTTATACTAGGTGTGTAAACATGTAACAGTCATACAGAAGGACCTACAGTTTATACTAGGAAAGTAAACATGTAACAGTCATACAGAAGGACCTTCAGGTTATACTAGGTGTGTAAACATGTAACAGTCATACAGCAGAACCTGTATTGACATTTCATTTAATCTGATCTATAAATCAGTGTGAGAAAAATAGTTTGAAAAAACACTTGTCCTGTGGGATGAGTGATTTTGGAAACCACTTGTCCCTAGTCACCTTTAGGTTTTTTCATAAACTGTTATGTAATCATTATGACTAACTTTTTTTTTATTATTTCTCTGATATGGGACTTTTCATTTATTAAAATGGCAGTGAAGGATTTTGCAAGTGTCATGTTCATGGAAAGTTTTATAGGCTAAGAAGTAAAATGTTACAGATCTAGATGGAAAAATTAGTTGTCATTGGGGACAAGTACCCTCCCCTAACCACGCATCCTCAATCTATTTTCACTCATTCAGGACAGGTGTATGAGTACATTTTTCTCTCCCTGTAAATGTGGCATCTTGTTGTGGCATCTTAAGATAGATAGTGGTATCAGAAAAAGTCAGTAGGATTAACCACTGGTATTCTGATGTTGATCATTTTTTTAATACTGGTCTGTCACGCTAGATTCCACTCAACTTTCAACATACGTGGAATTAAATATGGTTACAAATGATGGATGTATTATCAAGTGCATTTTAGTTGTCAATAAAAATAATTTTCATGTTTCCTTGAATTGTCAGTATTTTTTGGTAGGCAGTAAGTTAATTACTGATGATGTATCTTATACACAGTGGCTGTTTGTTTATTAATTTGTTTTCTCACCTATGACTATTTGTGTGGTTATAAGATGTTCGATGTAACTTCCTGACTTGTGGTTGGACAAATAAACTCCACTGATGTGTTAATGGGAAAATTGTACAAGCTTACATACTAAAGAACTGCTTTATTTTATGTTTCACTGAAGCTGACCGAGATTTAACATCCTTTTTCAAATGCTTCTCAGCACGTAATCACAAAGATTATGAATTATGATCAACTTCTAAACCAGGAAATGATATTTACTGCAAAGAAAGAGGAAATTGTTTTATGTAATAAAAAATGCCACCGTCTTGCACCATAAGTGCAGTGTGTTATATAGAAAACTGAGTAATTCATGCTAAAAGCATGTATTATTCAGAATATCAAGAAATTTGATGATTGCCTGAAATATTTAAGTATTAGGAAATAATCAATATCGGCAGTTATTAAAGTAACTTGGCTTTCTCAACATTGGCACTGGTATTTCATTGTGTGTTTTGTTTGTTTTTGTTTTTTCATTTTTAATTATTCCACAAACTCCTTTGTGTGTTTTTATTTTCTGTATAGGTTGGGTTTTTGTGATTATTAATACTATCATAATTACTTTGTTATTGAATAGTACATGTTTTGGAAAAGTGAATTTCTTAATAGCATGTCCAATATTTATACACCTTTCAGCATTTATCTTTCTTGCCATTGTTTTATAAAGTTTGTACATGTCAAACATAGAGGAATATGACTTGGTATCAATTTACAACTTTTAGATATGGTGCCAAAGTACGGTGTTTGATTGGATTTTCAACACAGAATTATTATTTTATCGTACATGTAACATGGATAAGGCCAGTCTACATTTTGTTTAGTATAGGAACTTTAAATTTTCTATCTTCATTCACTTGGAATTTACAGAGTACAAGGTCAAAGGAAAATATGACCTTGCAATATAACAAAATATGATTAATTTTAATTTTGGCTTTTATTTACAGTTTCTATCATAATCAATGTTATCACATTGCTAGCATCAGGAATAGAAATACTGATTTGGTGTAAATAGTGTTTTATGCCACACAGCAACAATTTTCATTTATGTGGTGGCAACCAGTTTTTATATGCGACAGCCAGAGAAACTGTTTACAATACACCCAAGATGAGACCAATAGTCTTCCACAAATAAACAGGCAAACTTAACACAACTTTAGTTTAGGTTCCATTGTATGAAAGCTTGAAAGGCAGCAGTAATTATTTTGAATTTAAACACTTATACTGAATTAGTATTGAATATGTTTATTTTGTTTTAGGCTGGCTGTACCATACAACAGAACAACTAGGGGACAAAACTTCCCGTGAGAGTTTAGCTGTACACTATTTAAAAGAATCACTAGAGGCTGATAATGCAAATGGCCAAACCTGGTATTTGTTAGGGAGGTGAGTAGTTAAATGATATATCAGACCTTTTTATGTCAGTTCTTGGAAAATACCACTAGTGACACAATAGGGAATTTTAATGTGAATTTGTGTCAAATTTGGAAAAATTGTTTACACACATGGAATCTAAAGGAAATGGAGTGAGACTCATTCTTAAATGCATTTCCCCTTACATCAATTTATTTTTCATTATGATCATTGACTCAACACCAAATTGGGAATTTTTTTATCAATTTTGGAAAAAAAAAAACCCAGGTATTTTGCATTGGGAATGGAGCCGAATTTCGGCCTTGTGTAAACTATAGAAAAAGCCCTGTATACAGATCCACATTTGGCAGAGGACAAGTTTGCCACTACCTTAGAAGTCATGAAAATTGTGTTTAAAGTCTGGGAATTATCAGGGAATTTAGAAAATTTGTCAGTGAAAAATTAGATATCAAGAAAGTAGGGAAATAGCAGAAAATTAGTTCCTGACTGATATCATCATGTAATGTCTTTATTGGTACTTTTGGTTGTGTTTGAAGGAAAATTTATATCTGAAAAAAATACTTTAATTACATGAGTAGTTTGGATGGCTGAAAGGGACAAAGGAGGCTGATGTAATAAGGTGGTATTGGTCTGTGGAAATCCTTACATTTACTTGGTGATTCTTGGTCAGGAAATGTTTGTGAAAAATCTTCGATGTGGTTTTTTCTTGTTTATTGTCAATATGTGTTAACATGGCACAGTTATGTTTATTGTCAGTATGTGTTTACATGGCACAATCATGTTTAGTGTCAGTATGTGTTTACATGGCACAATCATGTTTAGTGTCAATATGTGTTTATATGGCACAATCATGTTTAGTGTCAATATGTGTTTAAATGGCACAATCATGTTTAGTGTCAAAATGTGTTTACGTGGCACAATCATGTTTAGTGACAATGTGTTTATGTGGCACAATCATGTTTAGTGTCAGTATGTGTTTACATGGCACAATCATGTTAAGTGTCAATATGTGTTTACATGGCACAATCATGTTTATTGCCAGTATGTGTTTACATGGCACAATCATGTTTAATGACAATGTTTACATGGCACAATCATGTTTAGTGTCAGTATGTGTTTATGGCACAATCATGTTTAGTGTCAATGTGTTTACGTGGCACAATCATGTTTAGTGACAATGTTTATGTGGCACAATCATGTTTAGTGTCAGTATGTGTTTACATGGCACAATCATGTTTAGTGTCAATATGTGTTTACATGGCACAGTTATGTTTAGTGTCAATATGTGTTTACATGGCACAATCATGTTTATTGTCAGTATGTGTTTACATGGCACAATCATGTTTAATGACAATGTTTACATGGCACAATCATGTTTAGTGTCAATATGTTTTCACATGCCACAGTGATACTTAGTACCAATATGTTCATGTATGCTACATCCATGCTTAGTGCTTGAGAGAAACCTTTTACAGAATTAAGTATGATTTTGTGTCCATTTCGGGTGTTTTTCTCCTTTGGGAATTAAGTATGATTTTGTGTCCCTTTCGGGTGTTTTTCTGCATTGGAATTAAGTATGATTTTGTGTCTGTTTCAGGTGTTTTTCTACAATGGGAATTAAGTATAATTTTATGTCCCTTTCGGATGTTTTTCTACATTGGGAATCAAGTATGATTTTGTGTCCACTTTGGGTGTTTTTCTGCATTGGAATTAAGTATGATTTTGTGTCTGTTTCAGGTGTTTTTCCACATTGGGAATTAAGTATGATTTTATGTCCCTTTCGGATGTTTTTTTATATTGGGAATCAAGTATGATTTTGTGTCCATTTCGGGTGTTTTTCTGCATTGGAATTAAGTATGATTTTGTGTCCATTTCGGGTGTTTTTCTGCATTGGAATTAAGTATGATTTTGTGTCCATTTCAGGTGTTTTTCTACATTGGGTAAAGTACATGATGCTTTTGTATCCTACAGAAATTCTATCGATAAATCAGAAGCGAGTGCCGATACTTGGTGCTCAATAGGGTAAGTTCACAAATTTTGTTCTTTTACATGGACTGCTCTATTAAAATGATTACACATAATTCATGGATTGTTGTTGTTGCTGCTGCTGCTGCTGCTAAGGAAAAAGGGAGATAACAATATACATGCAATTTCTTAATAATGTAACAATGATGCATGAATATATATATGTGTGTGTGCGTGTGCGTGTGCGTGTGTGTTACGAATCTATCAATAAATCAATCAATCATTTCATTTTGAGCTCTCATTTATGTTTTCCTAATACAAATATCACCATAACACCTTAAAAGCTTTATCTTCACATGGTCAATATGATTTTGTGTAATTATTTCTTTGTGTACACATTTATATTAATACAGTAAACCTGTATTTCAGAGTACTATATCAACAACAGAACCAGCCTATGGATGCGTTACAAGCCTACATATGTGCTGTGCAGTTGGATAAATCACATACAGCAGCATGGACTGATTTGGGGATTTTATATGAGAGTTGTAATCAGCCTAAAGACGCCTTGACATGTTATGTTAATGCTTCTAGAAATAAAGGTTCGTGATATTTGAGTAAAGTCAGTACTAAACTATTGGAATTTTGAACAGCGTTTTACATCACACTTAACAGTTTTTTCATCTATACGGTGGCAGCCAGTTTTACATCACACTTAACAGTTTTTTCATCTATACGGTGGCAGCCAGTTTTACATCACACTTAACAGTTTTTTCATCTATACGGTGGCAGCCAGTTTTACATCACACTTAACAGTTTTTTCATCTATACGGTGGCAGCCAGTTTTACATCACACTTAACAGTTTTATACGGTGGCAGCCAGTTTTACATCACACTTAACAGTTTTATACGGTGGCAGCCAGTTTTTAAGAGTGGAGTAGAGAACCTGTTTATAATGTACCCAGGAGGAGATTACCGGCCTTCCGCAAGTACTGACTAAACTAAGATGTTAATATAACCTACCAGATTGTTAGAAGTGGGATAAGTTATGGGAATATTCCTTTGTAACATGTTAAATGCTACAATATCTAAGTATACTGTACAGCATATTCATTGCTTTGTTAGTTTTGTTCTATTCAATTACTCTTGAACCTGTATATATGGCCATGTCCACTTTTATTAAGCACTCATCTTATTTAAAAGGTAAATTTTTATTCTCCCTAACATTTTCATTTTGAAATTATACCAGACTCTATATATACATCAGTAATTTTATGATCCTACAAGTGCGATCTTGATTAATTTTGATCAGGTCTGACTCTTAAAGACAGTCTGGATCTTGAGTACTTAATCTGGATCTTGAAGACTTTTTTCTAGGTATTGAAGACTTAATCTAGATCTGAAGACTTAGTCTGGATCTTGAAGACTTTGTCTAGGTATTGAAGACTTAATCTAGATCTGAAGACTTAATCTGGATCTTGAAGACTTTTTTCTAGGTATTGAAGACTTAATCTAGATCTGAAGACTTAGTCTGGATCTTGAAGACTTTGTCTAGGTATTGAAGACTTAATCTAGATCTGAAGACTTAGTCTGGATCTTGAAGACTTTGTCTAGGTATTGAAGACTTAATCTAGATCTGAAGACTTAGTCTGGATCTTGAAGACTTTGTCTAGGTATTGAAGACTTAATCTAGATCTGAAGACTTAGTCTGGATCTTGAAGACTTTGTCTAGGTATTGAAGACTTAATCTAGATCTGAAGACTTAGTCTTGATCTTGAAGATTTAGTCTGGATCTTGAAGACTTAGTCTGGATCTTAAAGATTTAGTCTGGATCGTGAAGACTTAGTCTGGATCTTGAAGACTTAGTCTGGATCTTGATGACTTAGTCTGGATAATGAAGACTTAATCTAGATCTGAAGACTTAGTCTGGATCTTGATGACTTTGTCTAAGTAAGGAAGACTTAATCTGGATCTTGAAGACTTAGTCTGGATCTTGAAGATTTAGTCTGGATCTTGAAGATTGTCTAGGTATTGAAGATTTAGTCTGGATCTTAAGAAGACTTAGTCTGGATCTTGAAGACTTAGTCTGGATCATTAGAAGACTTAATCTGGATCTTGAAGGCTTAGTCTGGATCTTGAAGACAGTCTGGATCTTGAAGACTTAGTCTGGATCTTGAGAAGACATAGTCTGGATGTCTGGTCAGCAATGTTTCTACCTTGTTTGGTTATATATAAATTTGCTTTTGTAGGAGGAATCAATTCTGCGTTAGGAACAAAAATAAAGTTTTTGCAACAGAATCTGGATAGTGTGGCAGTTCAGCATCTCCACAGCAAGTAAGTACATGCATATACATAAGAATCATACTAAACGTTATCTTGTACAGTAACCAAGCTAAGTATCATACTTAACGTTATCTTGTACAGTAGCGCAGGTAAGAATCATACTTAACATTATCGCATCCAATGACTTATAGACAAACTTAACACTATTTTGTATAGCAGCTTAGCTAGGAATCAAACTTAGCATTATCTTGTACAGTAATGAGAAGACAGGGGACAAGGACAGATTACTTCTACCAGTATGATTTTAATGTTGTTCTGCTTTATGACATAAAATTTAAATCTCTCAGGTCAAGAAAAGTTCCGCAAGACTCCACCCAGTCAGATTATATGGATTTTACTATTTATCTACTTAATACATATGAACACTTCTGATATCTTTGTAGACCAAAGACTCTACCTAGCATAGAGGAAGCCTGGGCTTTACCCATACCAGCTGAACTCACTTCACGTCAGGGTCAAGGTGCTACACAGGTAAGAAATATAATGATATCTGTTTAATCAGAAGACATTTCATCACAGATCCTTGAGATTTAAATCAAGTTTCACAAGCTATTATGGAACCATTTTTTTCTGTTTTCAATTTTACAAAGCTGCAGGAAATGTAGTTACTTACCATTTATTGTCCCTATGTGATGTTGTTATGATATAAAACCATTGAATATTTTTTTTACCAAGCTTTAAATGATTTTAAATCCTAAAACATAAAAATATGCCTTTGATAACATAAGTAAAAGGTAACGGTTATACTTGTCAACATGGCTAGGAATTTATGCAATGTTTTGCCTAGCTGTACATTTGTGTTGTGTTAAAGGATCTTTTTTCTTATTTTCCATGAAGCTAAATTAATCTGTAAATTTCCCAACATCATTCAGAATAACTTTTAATGTCCAAAATAAATCACTGTCATATGTTGAAATAACTAAATATTTTTCTTGTTTTAGCATCCCATGGGAAAGAACGCAATGTTAAACTCGCAAGCAGTGGCTCCACAGAATTCCCTCTCACCAGGTCATCAAGGGGCGTTACCAGATGATACACAAGGCAAAAAGAAAAAGGCTCAGAAAAGGGTAACTGTTTCAAAATATTCAAAAAAGCATTTACTGTCAAACTTGTATATAAAGGCCACTCATGGCAAAAGTAGTCATTATAAAAAGGTGGTCACTATTAAGAGGTTTATTAGTTTTCAAAAAGTTAGCAAAGGTTTTTTTATAGGCAGGTGCCCTTTATACACATGTGGCTTTTAATGCAAGATTGACTGTTTGCTAAGCACGGAATGACCGAAAGAGAGATAAATCATAACTGTTAAAGCTTAACCTATTTTTTGCAAAAAGAACATTGAAAATCGATTTATTTTTTCAATACTTGAACATGACATTTTTATACGCCATCTTTGACATTCTACATTATGCTATTCGTGAGAGTAGACTAGTTATGTCTCCATGTATTGTGTTCATTCTTAGTTACTTTCATCTGTACTTTGTTTAGACATACATTTGTTCTTTCATTCATAATTATTTTATAAATACATTTGATCATCCTTCATACTTTTGGTAAAGCCTGGTTCGTGCAAAAGCATTATTTTCTGTTGTCTTCATTTATGTACTAATTCTAGCATAAAGATGATCTTTTTCTCTTTTCAGCCCTCCTCTGAACCTCTAGAGTTGCCACCTGCACCACCTCCACCCCCACAACAGCTGACTCAGCAACAGATGATGCTTCTACAACAACTGCAGCAAAATCATGTAAGATGTCCACATGGATTATTTATGCTTGTTGTCTTTCTTAGTTTTTATGGTGGTTTTTCTTCATTCAACAATTTTTTATGCCCCTGCCAGAAAGGTCCACCAGGGGCATCTAGTGTTTGGATTGTCTACATTTCTGTCTGTTTGTTTGTCTGTCCGTAATTCTGTCCCGCTAGAAATTTGTTGGGACAGAGGGCAGTTGTGTTTCACAAACACATCTTTGTAGTAAAATGATTGCAATTAGTTTACCAGGTAAGAGACCACTGACTTTCCACAAGTGATCAGGCAAACTTGATCACGAAATCAGCTTAGTATCCTAATGAAGTTTATACCAGTGCTGTCTAGAGGTGAGAGTCTTCATGTTTTAAAGCACAATGTCCTGACCACTTGACCATGGAGACCTAAATATCAAAACTGGTATGGATCTCTTCATTAAACACTTTCCAGGCTTGATTTGATCTTGTTTGTATGTTTGATATTCCCAGAGTTTAATTCATCTCATTTTTTTGTATTTTTTTTTATTTCCAGACTTCATTGAATCCTCAACAGAGACAGTTATTAGAGAGCCTGCAGCAACAGGTCTTCCTTCATCAACAATATCAGGTCAAACTACAACAGCTACGGCAGGAACAGGCATCGAGGTTCCCACAGGGCATACGCCCATCTCATGGCCCACTGGGAGAGGCCCAAGTTCAGACAAACAATTTGTCACCAATTGGGATGCCTCCTCCACTTCCACCAGGCCCAAGTCAGGGTCCTAAATCTGACTTGCTCAATGGAGTGCCTTTGCATACATCTCTACCAATATCAACATCAGCTGGCTCTCTACCTCAGCATGGTAACATTCCAGATAATCTGCCACTACCCCACATGTCATCTCAGGGAGAAATTCACTCACCGCTAACATCATCAGCGTCGTCAGTGCACAGTTCTCTTTCCACATCACTGAACTCACAATTAACTCCAACAGGAACGCATCCTAATGAGAAAGTTACTGAGCAACAGTTGCAAAAGTTTGTGACGGAACATTTGAATGAATCCAATATTGCGGCTCTATTGTCTTCATCTCGAAATGACTTAGCTACCTCAATCGCTGAAGACTTGCTCGCTCAGTTTTCCCAGAGTCAAAACTCTAGCAACAAATCCAATTCATCTGTGTCAAATTCTCAACAATCTGCTGAATCTAGTCATTCTCAAATACACAGGGAGCATTCATTATCAAGCAGTGGTGAGAAACATCTATCTGTTAACACTACTAGTCCCAGTAGATATTCGTCCAATGCACATTCCATACATTCTCAGGTGTCGGACACAAAAGAACCAAAAATAGACCCCACAAAAGTGGAATATAGTGTTAAATGTGATAGTGAAAACGTGAATAAACTTGTGATCTCAAGAAATATACCCAGAAGTCTCTCACCTCCTCCAGCTCCATTTAATATATCCATTACAATGAAAGGACGGGAGATAATTGCAGCTTGTCGTGGTTATGGTAAGTCTTATGTTTACTTTCGTTTGTATTTTGAATTGTGTTGCAAATGTAAACTGTTGTGTTTATAGTCCAAGTCGCACAACTTGGCGTGGGAGAGTAACCTTTTGATTATCATACAGATGATTTTATTAACAGGAAAAACAATTTATTCGACACTTTATACTTGTAGTCTGGTGATAAGTAGGAGCGATTATTCTTGTGAGAGTAAGTTAAATGTCGTTAAATTTTAAATCGTTCAAGTCAAGAAAGGGTTCACAAAACTCCACCCTGCCAGGTTATTTGGATTTTAATATAGTATTCAATGAGTGTTTGGTTTAAGTAAAATTTTGTAAAAACTGTTTCGTATGCAAGAAAAATTCTATTACAGTAAAACATGCTTTTGCGACCACCTGTGTAAAATGATCACCAGACCATTTTTTGCTGTCCCAAATAGTACCATTTGTGTACAAATCAACCTATATATAAAGACCACCTCCCTAAAAAGACCAGTTTTCATGTGTCATGAAGGAGGTCGTTATACACAAGTTTCACTGTATTCCTATACCTTCTATAAGTCTACTTGATAACTGAGAATATGATGTTACCAAGATCTACAGCTGGGTGTCAATTAAGGAAATTGTTTTTATTTTTCTCTGTATATTTCATTAAAAAAAAACACATTTTTTTAAAAGATAATAGTACGAAGTTAATTCTTATTAAATTTCAGTATAATTTTCACCTTTGACCATTTTAAATTTTCTTGTGTTTCTTTTGTTATGAATTTCCATTGTTTTTTTTTACTGGTCTGATAGGCTAATAACATACCAACTTTTAATGCATCTTTTTAATATGTATAAATAAGAAATTGTGACATAATAAAGAATTTAATTTTCTGTTAAAATAGCTTAAATAGTTGTGTTTACCCCCCAAAATTATGTTGATTTTTTCTACTTTGACTACTTGTACTTGATGTACAATAACAAATAAGAGCTGTTCCCCTTGACTTGAAATAGAATGCAAAATCAACTTTTTATAACAAAGTTTTTCCATATTTTTAGCTCACATGATTGCTCCTGTCTGAAAATCCAAAATTGCCACCCTGGCGTGATTATCTGAGACATTTTCAACTTCTTATAAGAACCACTGAACAAATTGCCTTCAAATATGGTACACAAGATCCTTATGATGTCCTGACCAAGTGTTGTTTTTTTTGTTTTTGTTTTTGTTTTTGTTTTTTTTTTTGCCAATCCGAAAATCCAAAATGGCCACCTTGCCATCTGATTGGCTTAGACATTTTCAACTTCTTATAAGAATCACTGAACAGATTGCCTTCAAACTTGGTACACATGTTCCTTATGATGTCCTGACCAAGTGTTGTTGTATTTAGGCCAATCCGAAAATCCAAGATGGCCACCCTGGCGTCTAATTGACAGAGACATTTTTAACTTCTTCTTAAGAACCACTGAACCGATTGCCTTCAAACATGGTACACATATTGTATTCCTGAACAAGTGTTATTTTTCAGGCTCTTTGCCAAAATGTTGAGTGTCCACACTCATCATAACTATAAAATGTATATTAGTCACATGAAGATCCTGTGAACTGGATGAACTTCAGGATGTAGAACCCCTTATTTACACAATTATAACCCTTTGTTAAAGTTTTGTGATGATCTCTCTATCAGGAAACTTCATTAACTTGAATTGTAATTCAGTATTGATCATATTACTATGTGGAATGCCCACAATCTATGGTCTGAAACCCCTTGTTTGCGGAGTTATGGCCCTTTGCCATAACTCGTTAACAGATTGTCTTGAATATCTGGAAATCCACAATAGAGTGATAATAGACACCAAGCCTTCTGATCAGCATAACGTTAACAAGAAGTGTCATTGTTTGCAAAGATCATATTCATTCCAACATTACTGCCATTGCTTAATTCTCTTTAGCTCAGTAATATTTGACTTTTAATCCAGACATCTTGTTCATTTGATTTCTAACTTGCTACAAATTATCCTCATGAAGTCCCTACTATGTGCTACTTATTCTGCTCAAGCCTTTGAAAACCCTGCAAATCATATGAGTGTCACGGCCCATGGGCCCCTTGCTTAAGACCTAATCGATCTGCTCGGTCATACAACCTATAAGGCTACATCAGATACAAAATTTAGATACATGTGTTGTTTTTTTTTTCATGGAATTTGGTGATACAAAATAACAAACAATTTCAATGTTATTTATATTTATTTTATTGTTTGCGTATGCATCACATTATAATTTTAGAATCCCGAGAATAATGATAGGGATGAAGTCTTGACACATTAATGTAACACATTTTTTCTGATTTGCTGCCATAAATCTCTTTCAGTTTCAGATAGTACAGTGGAATATTCAAATCATTTATTTGTCATGCAATTGGTGTTAAATTCCTCGCAGCTACACTATTTTCATTAGATAGATCTAATACCATTAATTTTAACAATAGATATAAATAATTATATTCAAGTGAACTGGATAAAACATTTTCTCTGAAATAGCAGTCATTATCAAGATAATGTTTTAATCGAGTTTTCTTATGTAAAGTGATTAAGCAATTTTATAACGAATTTGTTATATTTAAGTTACAAATTCGCTATAAATGCATAATGAAATATGCTTTTTTTAGAACTTCTACAGGAATTTGCTATATCAGAGTTTTACTGTATTCTGTGTACCTGGAAATCTTTGCTTCCATTTAATTGTCACCATTTTTGTCCTTAGAGCAAATTCAAAATGGAAGCGAAAAAGCAAAAAAATTCAGGTACACGAAATATATAAATAACTTTATGTGTGCAGTGTCACAGTTGCTTTTTGTTAATTACAGGTAAAAGTGGCATCACCACCAGTATGTTGGGAGATCGATGTCCACCTCACCCACCAACACCTCCGTATCCACCACTTGCCAAGGAAAATCTAAATCCTCCAACACCGAGTGTCTATGTAAGTGTGTGAAGTGTTTCCCAGTGTATACAGGTCTACAATGTGCCTACACAGTCAGTGCAGCAAACTGGACTAAATAAATTTATAGATTTAATTTGTGACCCCTCCTTTAAATCACAGATAAACTTTCCATCACGCTTATTTAACAAATGTCTGTGTTCCAAGATATTGTCTTTTGGAAGCAAAATGAAATCTCTGTTTAGAATTTCTCACACAATTTAATTTTTCAGATCATCCATTAATTTTCATTTAATATTAATTTTAAACATATTAATCTCTTTGTGTGTGTGTGTGTGTGTGTGTGTGTGTGTGTGTGTGTGTGTGTGTGTGTGTGTGTGTGTGTGTGTGTGTGTGTGTGTGTGTGTGTGTGTGTGTGTGTGTGTGTTTTGTTTTAAATATGAAAACAGACATAATTTTGTAATGTAACCTCAGGTTTTCTCATGTATTTGCAGCTAGAGACGAAAAAAGATGCATTCTCAATGGAGCTGCAACAGTATTGTTACTCCCAGCCTGTTGTTGTCATTAGGGGACTAGCAGGAGCACTCAAACTAGGTATTCAGATTTGTCATGTAAATAATCATACAATGTCAAAGGTCAGATACATGGATTTTCAAACTTGCTAGTTCAGGTAAAAAAATGAGGCCTCCATTGCAATTATTTTTTTTAAGTATCACACTTTAAACGATAAAGTCTGTCATCTCTAGCCAGCAAAGGTTTAATCCTCACTGTCTAAGCTAATTTTGTGAGAAAGTTTGACAGTTTACTGAATGAAGGCCATTGGTCTCTTCCCAGATGTATTGTAACTGGATTCTATCATTTAACAAAAATATTGTTGAGTGTGGTGTAAAACACCCAATCAAACAGACAAACAAGTAAAGGGATACCTGATACAGGTGATAATCTTATAATCTGTTACTAGACAAACAAGTAAAAGGATACCTGATACAGGTGATAATCTTATAATCTGTTACTAGACAAACAAGTAAAAGGATACCTGATACAGGTGATAATCTTATAATCTGTTACTAGACAAACAAGTAAAGAGATACCTGATACAGGTGATCATCTTATAATCTGTTACTAGACAAACAAGTAAAGGGATACCTGATACAGGTGATAATCTATATTATAATATGTTACTAGACAAACAAGTAAAGAGATACCTGATACAGGTGATCATCTTATAATCTGTTACTAGACAAACAAGTAAAGAGATACCTGATACAGGTGATCATCTTATAATCTGTTAATAGACAAACAAGTAAAGAGATACCTGATACAGGTGATCATCTTATAATCTGTTACTAGACAAACAAGTAAAAGGATACCTGATACAGGTGATAATCTTATAATCTGTTACTAGACAAACAAGTAAAGGGATACCTGATACAGGTGATAATCTATATTATAATATGTTACTAGACAAACAAGTAAAGGGATACCTGATACAGGTGATCATCTTATAATCTGTTACTAGACAAACAAGTAAAGGGATACCTGATACAGGTGATAATCTATATTATAATATGTTACTAGACAAACAAGTAAAGGGATACCTAATACAGGTGATTGTCTATATTGTAATCTGTTACTAGACAAACAAGTAAAGAAACATCTGATACAGGTGATCATCTATATTATAATCTGTTACTAGACAAACAAGTAAAGAAACACCTGATACAGGTGATCATCTATATTATAATCTGTTACTAGACAAACAAGTAAAGAGATAACTGATATAGGTGATCATCTATTTTATTATCTGTTACTTGACAAACAAGTAAAGAAACACCTGATACAGGTGATTGTCTATATTGTAATCTGTTACTAGACAAACAAGTAAAGAGATAGCTAATACAGGTGATTGTCTATATTATAATCTGATAATCTGTTACTATCCATACACATCAAGGGTACATGTCATGCATGAACTTGGATGTACTTTATCTGGAAGGCCATTTCTCTTCACAAGTCAATGTTATTGGTGAAAATTAATATCCATTTAACAGGAACTGGTCATATCTCCATGCAATCGGAAAATGATTCTCTGTTGGGCATAAATAGATAGTGAAGGAAACAATTTCTTCATAATTTACAGAGTGAAATGATATAGCCGATATCTATTTAGAATTAACATGAACATGTTATGTATTTTGTTTCAGTATGATTTACACCACGAAATGTTGTAGTTGATAACTTTTTAGAATTAACAAATTAGCATGTTATATATTTTGTTAATCTGTTTCAGACCTTGGTTTATTCTCTACCAAAAGTTTAGTCGAGGCCAATGCTGACCATGCAGTGGAAGTTAGAACACAGGTTAGTTTTGAATTTTGACATAAATTGTCATTGTGGCAGTTAGTCAAAATCATGGGGTCAAAGTCACAGACACCTAAGTTTGTTTGTTTGTTTATTGTTGTTTAACGTCCCACTCAAGAATCTTTCACTCATAGACATCACCAAATGCCAGTTAAGGGCTTCAAATTTTGGCCTATGCTCGGCACTTATGGCCATTGAGCAGTGAGGGTTCTTAAACATGGCAACACCAACTGCAACACAGAACCCTGATTTTTACTTCCTCTTCCGAAGGACAGGAAACCAACCTGCCGCTGGCTTGACTCGAACTCATGACCTCACGATCAAGAGTTAAGCACTACCAACTGAGCCAGGACGACTTGACACCTAAGTAAACAAATTATTAGTTGCATAATTTACCAAATTTGAAAGGTAAGCCCCTTATGGCCCCTTGGGCATCTTGTGTAAACTATATAAATCCATGCAGGAATATTTGCCAAAAAAGCAGCTTTAAGTTATATTTAATATTTTCTTAGTCGATTTTGTCCTATTCAGATCATCGGGCAAAAATAAAACGTAGACCTTATAGAAATAAAATACTATTTGGTAAACATTCGTAACATTTTCTTGACAAATCTTAGATTTATTTATTTTACATTTTTCCTTAACAGAAACAGCAAGCTCCAGATGAGAATCGAGACACTTATGGAAACAAACTTTGGCGATGTGATAGCAGTCGTGGTCGTACAACAATCGCCAAATATGCACAGTATCAAGCATCATCTTTCCAGGAGTCTTTGAGGGTAAATTTTTTTTTTTTTTTTTTTTTTTTCAACAAATTTGATTGTTTATGATGCTATAAGAACTTTTGGAAGAGCAGGAACCATTAATTTCAGAACACTTATGTAATTTTCAATATAATATATTTTTTTTTTTTTTTGGTATTTTTCAGGAGGAAAATGAAAAAGCCAAGGGTCTCTACAAAGACTCAGACAGCGATTCAAATTCTTCCACGGGAGCAAAGGGGTTAGTATAGTTGTTGTTTATTTTGGAAATTTTTTCTTGTTTTGCCACAGACTGAAATGTCACCCCTACATTGGATATAGAGAGTCCCGTGACTGCCGTCCGTGGTTCTGTGGACAGTCAGTAGCAAGAAATATATGGCAATGGCAGATTATGCGAAACACTATTCTGTGTACAGTGGCAATTGAAGACATTTCCTGAATAAGATTATGGTCATCAACAAAATAAAACAGTTATTAGGTTTGTTACTGACCATCCATGAGAATATATCGGTATGTTCAAGTCTATGGAAGAAACCTCGCCTTCCATGGACTTAATCAACCTGACATATTCCCGTGGACAGTAAGCAACACACCTAATAATTAATAATAGATTGTCACTTTGTAACTTTATATGATAATACATGGTTACACTAGTTGACTACGATCTCCATTTTTAGCTGGCTGGGACAAATGTCCTGACACCTAGTCATAACCTGGTGTCGGCTGTGGATAAAAACTTAACCTGGGCTAGTCATACCCTGGTGTCGTCTGTGGATAAAAACTTAACCTGGGCTTCATACTTGGAAATATAAATTAATATTTCATACATGCAACCCTGATAATCAGTCCTTTCAAATGGGACAATGACCTTTAACCTCTTGTCCTAAATTATACCATTTGATCTACTTTTTTGTAAAAAATTCATAAAAACTTAAAAGCTATGGTGGACAAAGATGTAGTAATTAAAACAAAGTGTGTTTTGCTACGAGTGAGTTGGAGTTTTATTTCAGTTATAACAATTTGTAGATTTTTTTGCATTTTTTCAGTAAAAAGAAGAAAACAATCAAATTTGGAACAAATGTAGATTTATCAGATGAGAAGAAGTGGAAGCCACAATTACAAGAGCTGACCAAACTACCAGCATTTACTAGAGTGGTGTCAGCTAGTAACTTGCTCAGCCATGTTGGAAATACAATCCTTGGTATGAACACAGTACAGCTATACATGAAAGTTCCAGGATCCAGAACCCCAGGTACTTGCACGGAAAATTGTCAGTCCACATCTTCCTCTGTGACTGATCATTCCATATTCCAGAATACTAAGAACATGAAATTACACTGATAAAAAATACATCAGTTCATCTTTCTTTGTAAAAGATCTATTTCTGGAACATCAGATGCTTTGAACCATAAAGTCTCTAACTTTTAGTCAGTGCAGGGTCGAGCCCTTTGTTTTGAGTGTGGCAGTCAACTTTTCAAAGTTCATGAATAAAGACTCAGTTCAGTTCCGACCAAAAACAAAAAAGTGTTTGGGTCTGAAGGTGGTGGCTAGAAAGGTATTAATAGACATGAAGAAAATGTAGGCATAAAGCTAGCACCCAGAAATAAGTGTATTTTATGTATTGATAAAATTCACACTTAACATTCAGAAACTGGGTATGCATTCTTGTATTACAAATTTACAATTCATATAAAAATCCAGAAAGATGAAATACAGTGGTATTTCATTATGTCGAAATCAGTTGAGTCGAAATTCCAGATATGTCA
Source organism: Atrina japonica (assembly GCA_030159075.1). Taxonomy (NCBI): domain Eukaryota; kingdom Metazoa; phylum Mollusca; class Bivalvia; order Pterioida; family Pinnidae; genus Atrina; species Atrina japonica. Next base: position 485,140 of record BROG01000097.1, read on the forward strand.
AAGTTGAAAGTCTGGTTCAGATTTTTATAGATATTATAATACATCAATTAAAATTTTGGTCATTTCAAATTCTGGATATCTCAAAGTAATAGGAGTGGTTTCGAGATAACAAGATTTCACTGCAATTATTTTTATGCCCCCTTCATAAAAGGAGAGGCATATTGCTTTGCTGTTGGCAGTCAGACCGTACACCAACAGTTTCCATTCATTATCTCTGGGGATGGGGGCATAACTGTTTTACAAACAGCTCTTGTTATGTCAGCATTTTCATTCATTTTTATTTTGCTATGAGTAGTCTTACAAGACAGGTTCCATCACACTTTAAACCATTAAGTCTCTTACCTCTAGTCAGTGGGGGTTCAAGCACCGCTGGAACCTAAGCTGATTTTGTGAGATAATTTCCCAGTTTACACGTGAAAGATTGACGGTCTCTTCCTAGTTACATTGTAACCAGGTTCTCTCCTCCACCATTAAAAACTGACTGCCACTATTTAGCTGAAAACTTGTTGAGTGTGGCTTAAAATACCATTTACACAAATAAACAAGCATTGTATTACACAAGTCAGATTTTGTTAGGGTGGGTACTAAACTTTGGTGGGTACTGTAGTTCACATTCAAATCTTGTTTGGGTGGGAAAAAACTTTGGTGGGTACTGTAGTTCACATTCATATTTTGCCAGAGTGAGTACTGAACTATTGGTTGGCTCTGTAGTTGTGTGTATTAAATGTTTAAACAAATCACTTTATTTTTTCAGGTCACCAGGAGAATAATAACTTCTGTTCCGTCAATATCAACATTGGACCTGGTGATTGTGAGTGGTTTGGAGTTCCAGAACAATACTGGGGAATGATACAGAACATGTGTGAAAGGTAATGTCGTGCATTATTAAACTTGTTAAAAACATTTAATCATGGGTCAGTAGTCATTCGAGTTACCAGTATGAACATCTAATATGAATGTAATTGGGATTTAAAAAGAGGTGCCAAAAATGAAATATAAATGTGTACAATGTTGTTAATGTTTTCAGTAGTATTTTCATAGTATGCCCTTTTATATTGTATTTGATTAGCCAATTATGGTCTGAAGGGTTGAAAGGGTTTAAGAGCTTCATTGAATTGAAATTTCAGGTTTCACAAAAAGAGTGCATTGAAATGAAAAATGTTAAAACTCAATTTGTTGAAACGTGTGATTCTTTGTAAATATGCTGCTGCATTATCGGAACTTGTGTGTTTGTTAAAACTTTTCTGACCTGTTGTTCATTTATTGATCATTTACAGCATTAATTGGTTCCTTCATATCAGATACATATTGATGCAAATGTTCCTGATGTATAAAATATCTGGATTGTTTATTTCAGAAACAATGTAAACTACTTAACGGGATCCTGGTGGCCAATCTTGGAAGATATGTATGAGGAGGATGTACCTGTGTACAGGTTCATACAAAAACCTGGTGACTTGGTATGGGTAGGACCAGGAACTGTGCATTGGGTACAAGCAGTGGTAAGACCTGTTTGTCTAAATATCTTATCTGTAAAAAAAGGTATAAAGTTTAAAAAGAAATAGAAAATCAAGTATTTTGTGTTGTTTGGGAAGTAGCATGACACTCAGGGATCATTTCGTCTATGACATTGAGGGATCACTTTATCTATGACACCTAGTGATCACTTTATCTATGACACTTGGGGATCACTTTATCTATGACACTTGGGGATCACTTTGTCTTTGACACCTAGGGATCACTCTATCTATGACACTTGGGGATCACTTTGTCTGTTACACCTAGGGATCACTTTGTCTATAACACTTGGGGATCACTTTGTCTATGACACCTAGGGATCACTTTGTCTATGACACCACCTAGGGATCACTTTATCTATGACACTTGGGGATCACTGTCTGTTACACCTAGGGATCACTTTGTCTATAACACTTGGGGATCACTTTGTCTATGACACCTAGTGACTACTTTTTCTATGACACTTAAAGATCACTTTGTGTGTGACACCTAGGGATCACTTTGCCTATGACACCTAGGGATCTCTTTGTCTATGACATTTAGAGATCACTTTGTCTTGAGTCTCCAGTTGCAATTTGGGTTTCTGTCAAATTTCTTTTAGCCAGACCAACAAAAAATTTGTGTTGCTTTATATCTGTGAGATCTAAAACAGATTTAAAATTACTCTTCAATTGGTCAGTAAACATAAAGATTTGGTCACACCAGAGATTTTTACTGGCCACAATATTTGTACATACTGTATTTTTTTAAGATCATCATTTTGCCTAATGCAATGAAATATAAAAACAATGATGATTAGATTTACAGACTTTTATTGAAACATTCAGTATCACAAGTTCAGTTCAGGAGAAGGCCCAATGGTTTAAACTTTGTGAATGACATTTCTTCTTTTGCAATTGTATACATTCAGTATTGCATTTAATTTTCAATTCCAGTTCAATCTTTTTTGATTGTTTTTTGAAATGGTGTCTTCTCACTTAGCAAACATTTTGGATTTCAGGTACATACAGGTAATTAAATTCATGTAGGCTAGGTGAGACTTTGCCATTGTTTTTATTGCAATTATTTAATTGATTGGGGCCTCTTCCATGGGGACTATATAATTATTCCAGGTAAATCTGTCAATTTGTTGAGGGTTATTTCATATGCAGTGGTTTAATAGAAAAAAGAAATAAATATATATATAATATTTTTTTTTTATTTCAGAAATAATAATTGTTCTATTATCACAAGTTTCAAGCAATGACATAAAACAACATATCTTTATATTAAAGCAATGACATTTTTTTTAATCAGCACTATATGTATATATATTTGTCTGCATGTTATTACATTATTATATTTAAAAAATTATGTTCATACATGAGCACTACTAGTACAATATGAAATTGTTCATTCAATCTAAGTGAACCAAGTGAGAAGCACTATCTGCAAATTCCATTAATGTTATTTCTCTACGTTGAAATCTTTCTTTGAGAAGTTGAAGACGGTGTTCCATTTGTCTGTATTTTCTTTTAGAGGCACGCTGTTTCCCACCTGATCTGATCTGAATAATCTTTGCCTCATTTGATGCCTGTATGCTGTGAAATAATTTGATGGCTAGGAAAATATTTGGGTGTGCATGGTGACAAAGTTTGTTGACTTTACTGTGCCATCCCTCAACGTAGTTGGTAGTTCTTGGACCATTATTGTCGTAGTGGTTCCATGATGCGAGCGGCTGGCCTTCGACCCACTTTTCTATTATATAATCTGTGAACTGTGTCACGGCATCACTGTTGTCTGTATTGTCTTCTAGGGCTTGGAACCACACATCCTCAACTTGTGGAATGGGCACTAACGGTAACACTGCTGCATGTCGGACTAGTTGTTTTATATTGTCATTTTCTTTGTATGGTACTGCTAATCCACAGTTCTGTGTTTTCCGCCAAACACATTGTGCATAGTGAAAGAAACATCCTTTCAAACTCACATTAGGAAATACTGTTGTAATTGCATTTTTAGATGTGGTCTCAAAGTCCATAATGACACATTCTGGTGCAAAATTTAAGTCCTTGGCTACAAATGCATTTTTCAGGTGGTTGAAGAATGTTGAGTATGTTTCCTGTGTTTTATTTGGTAGCAACGCATACACTAAAGGGAATACTGTATTTTCCACGAATCCATGTAATGTGTATAGTTAGTTGGTAGAACATCCCAGGACATGAATAGAAGGTGCCATCACCAAACACTGTTTGCGAGTTGCATAAAAGTTCTAAGTTGTTGTCTGTAGCAAACACTAACATTCGCTGATGTTGGTTGTTGGTGTTGTCTATCAGTAGAAACCGATCACCGGCTGGTGTGTTTTTGAAGTTGTCGTCAAGGTCTATATCAGCGTGAGTTGTTGGTAGCTTTGGAAACACCTTAGAACGACTTCTGTAGAGAGCAGCTTTACAACTTTCAAAAGTGGGGATTTTCTGTATCATCTCATTGACATCATCGTCAAACTCATTATTACGAAGACTGCCTAGCTCCTCATCATAAATGGAAGGTATTGGAGACACTTCTTCCCTGCAACGCTTTTTTACTTTATTAATAAAGGCTGCTGCTGCCAAACTAATGTTATCTGAGTCATGGTTGTGGTTGTTGTTTACAGTAACAGGAACATTATCTAGTGTTGTCAGAGTAGGAGGGCATTGATGTGAGACGCATCTCCAGTAGCAACGGTCGTTGCATCTAGTTTTTATTGAATATTTGTAACCATTATGGAGCAAATAATGACCACCGCGGCCATTTTCGAGAAAGTCTACGTGTACTTGAGCGTTAGCCATGAGAACTGAAATGATAAATCTGCTAGTTGGCCCCACATTTATATACTCTATCATAGCATCCCAAGCTATAGTGAGTATGCATTTGTCAAGTAGAGTGGTGCAAGCTGAACATATCTCATCTTTAATTATTTTAATTTATATTAATTAATCTCAATTAATAATAATTATTCTCAATTAAGATTAGCAGTCATTTTATTTTATTAAATCTTTTGGACAAATATTAACAATGATTAATATATTATAAAGCATTAAATAATTCATACAAAAAATTATTCCAACTATTTAAGTTTTATCTTATTTTTATGTTTCTTATTTATTTGTTTTATAAATCTAATTTCATTTACAGAATTTAAAAATTAAAACATTTATATTTTTATATTTTAAAAAAATAAAGATAATTAATAAAATCTTTTTTGTGTAATTTTATAAATACTAAATTATAATATCAATATCTTTTTTTTTTTATTTATTTACCCAACATAAATGTAGCCCTTTGGGTGGCCTCAATAAAACAGTTATAAAAACAATATTTCTAAATGTTATTTTAACACCCCTATGGACTATACCTATGTTGGCCAGGTGAGACTATCAATTTTCAAAATGTTGGCTAAGTGAGAAATACTGATCAGATCCAAGCAGCTGGGACATATAAACTTCTCCAATTTATCCCAGCATTTCCACAGAAATTAAAGTCCAATGATAGGGTGTTTGACTCTCATATGTACTTCTTGTGATTCAGATGCTGGGCTGTTTTAGACTAAATCTGTTTTCAGTGCTATGGTTAAGAAGATTGGTTGTGATAAGGTTAATTTGAAGGGGGGGTAAAGATACAGTGCGCTGAGATGATCTTTGTAATCTTTGATAACTGTTTGACTTTGCAACTGCATTTTGAAATATCACCTCTCTACATCCTAGGTTTTGAATTTGTTGAGAATTTTAAGAAAAAATATTCTTGGATGATTTAGACTATTTTATTTTTGTAGGGTTGGTGTAATAACATCGCTTGGAATGTGGGTCCAATGAATGCTCGTCAGTTTCAGTTGGCTCTTGAGCGTTATGAGTGGAACAAACTCCAGAGCTACAAATCCATAGTTCCCATGATTCACTTGTCTTGGAATATTGCTAGAAATATTAATGTCTCAGAGCCTAAATTCTTTGAACAAGTGAAGTAAGTATGATGTAAAATATTGTGTAAAGATATGTACAATATAAAGTGACTGTCTTTCTATCTATCTCTCTGCCTGTCTGTCTATCTATCTGTCTGGCTGTCTGTCTGGCTGTCTTTCTGTCATGCTGTCTGCCTGTCCATCTGTCTGTCTATCCACCTATCTGTCTGTCTGTTTGTCTGCCTGCCTGTCTCTCTATCTTTCTGTCGACCTATCAGTCTATCTATCTGTCTGCCTGTCTATCGTTCTATTTGTCTGCCTGTCTTTCTATCTGTCTCTGTGCCTGTCTATCTATCTTTCTGTCTGCCTGTCTATCGTTCTATTTGTCTGCCTGTCTTACTATCTGTCTCTGTGCCTGTCTGTCTATCTTTCTTTCTGTCTGCCTGTCTATCATTCTATTTGTCTGCCTGTCTTACTATCTGTCTCTGTGCCTGTCTGTCTATCTATCTTTCTGCCTGTCTATCGTTCTATTTGTCTGCCTGTCTTTCTATGTCTCTCTGCCTGTCTATCTATCTTTCTGTCTATCTATCTTTCTGTCTGCCTGTCTATCGACTTTCTATTTCTCTAGCTGTCCATCTATCTTTCAGTCTATATGTCTGCCTGTCTATCTATCTATCTGTCTATCTTTCTATCTGTCTGCCTGTCTATATATCTTTCTGTCTGCCTGTCTATCTATCTTTCTGTCTGCCTGTCTATCTATCTTTCTATTTGTCTAGCTATCTATCTTATTTTCAGTCTATCTGTCTATCTTTCTATCTGTCTGTCTGTCTGTCTTTCTGTCTGTCTATTTTTTAAAAACAAAAGATGGTGACTTATCGAGAAATGACTGTATATTGTTTTAAGTGAGTGTAGTTTTCTTAAACTCATCAAATTATAATTAGAAAAATGAGTTTGAATGATATTTTGATTTACAAACCACAATTTGTGTAGGATCACTTTTGATGATGATGATGATGGACAAAATGTTATTAAATTCTTTTAGATTTTCTAGTTTATTCTGAAAGTTTGGTAGTTTGTTATTAGAGATTCATAAAATTTTGCAGGTCATGCTTGATGAGGTCACTGCGACAAATGCAGTTTACATTGGACTTTGTCAAAGAACAAGGGTTGGAAGTGAAATGGCATGGACGTGGTGAAAATGAAGCGGCACACTACTGTAATGATTGTGAGGTATGTTGTCAATTACAGTCAAATTTAAAATACAAAATCTCTCCTTTCATTTAGTAACATAGGCTCACTGTATCCGGGGATGGGACAATTTGTTGCACACTGAAACCATGCCCTTCTACTGTTTGAGGACCAGTAGCAGGTTATGGTGTGGTTTCTTCTTTAGTATGCATCACAACAATATTTTTTTTCCTTAAGTTTGGTGAAAAATGTCCAACAACTGACAATTGATCTAAAAAAAAGTCTCACAAAGTTGTGTTCTATATAATATGCTGAGATCATTTGATAGGCAGCTACTGGTCCTAGCTGGGGCATGTTCCCCGACCAGTACCCTATATTTCCATAGCTTTTTATTTGTTGATACAATATCTTTCCCTTACATACTGTTGTAAATTCTGTAGAAAATTTGGAAATGGATGTCTGATTTGCCTCAAAAAAGACTCTTGTTGTTATTTTCCTTGTTGAAATTATTACTGCTATTATTATCTTTGTATTCATAAAAATGATTCAAGTTGATAAGTGTTCATATTCACAACTACCATTTTTGATTTTAGGTGGAAGTGTTTGACATTTTGTTTGTAGTCGAACAAGACAAAAAATTTGTTGTTCATTGTCAAGACTGCGCTCGTAAAATTAGTCCAACTTTAGACGGTTTTGTCATACTGGAGCAGTATCATATGTCGGAGCTGTTAGAAACATACGACAGATTCCAGTTAGCACATCATGTAAGTAGTAAAGTAGTCCATACTTACCTGTATCTGTCTACGTATTTGCTGTCATTGTTAGCACATCATGTAAGTAGTAAAGTAGTCCATACATACCTGTATCTGTCTACGTATTTGCTGTCAGTGTTAGCACATCATGTAAGTAGTAAAGTAGTCCATACATACCTGTATCTGTCTACGTATTTGCTGTCATTGTTAGCACATCATGTAAGTAGTAAAGTAGTGATAAATATGTCCATACTTACCTGTATCTATCTACTTATTTGCTGTCATTGCTCAAAGATACGGTTGTGAACACAAAATATCTTTTCACAAGGATTTTATAAACTTCAAAATTAAGTTTCATTTTATATCTCATTTTTCAACTCTGGTTTCTTTCCTCAATTTTAAGCCAATTTGGTGTCTTGCCATGATTTTTGCCAACATTTGACTATATTTGTCAGAGTTATGGAACTTAAACATCTTTGTAATTAACTTGGATCTCATTGGTATTATGTTGCTCAAACAAGTCTTGTTAAACAAGTATCTACATGTTAAACCTCCTACAGCTGATTGCTAGAGGCAGAGGAAAGACATTTATTCATTTCTAGGCCATAAGGTCAAGGTCATGATGAATGCTGAGTAACTTTAATTTACATAGCGCCTCATTCCGAGTGTTCTTAGTTTAACAAGCAAAATATATAGGGACATGTGAATTATTTTTATCCTTATATGTAATTTGTTTTCCAATTTCAGGTGTCATCCAGTTGAGAATAATCTCACCTTAAACATTAGCTTTGCTACTTAAATGATAATTTATACCAGGGATACAGATCATCATTATATCAAAACAATGGCCAGTCATAACATCTATGCAAAGCCGGTGCGGACAACATAACCTCATTCTACCTGCTCAAAATTTACATCTCATCAAAGCATCTGGCGATGGATCTGTGTGGAAATTATAATCACGGAAACATTTCTCTGACAAACTGCTTCATTATGTACAACAGACGTGTACTTTATCAGTATATTCTTGATCAGCATTTCGATCATCTTCAAAAGGTGTCATTCTCCCTTCTCTCATAGCTAATTTGAATCGTCTGGTGTTATGTTTGTATTATATAAAGTACATGTTGTATTTTGGATAAGTCATGTCAAGGTGTCTGTTTGACCTACATCTTGATAAGTCATGTCAGGGTGTCAGTGTTTGACCTTTAACATGTCTTTGATACTTCATATCAATGTGTTAGCATGTGGCTTATGTCTTTGATAAGTCATATCAAAGTGTCAGTGTTTGACCTTTGACCCATGTCTTTGATAAGTTTTGTCAAGGTGTCAATTTTTGAGACCTTTATCTTTAACAAGGCAGGTCATGATGTCAAATCAGTAGAAACATTGCCTCAGCATTTGATCTTTTTACGCAGAGATCATGGCTTGATCCTGATCAGTATAAATTCACAATCAAAGAATTTGAAAACAAATCACTTGAAATATCTGCCGATTTTATACAAAATTATTTTTAATCAATTTATGTAGTCAAATCAGTAAACTTACCAGAAATTGCTTAAGAAGTTTATGTCTAAGAGACCAGACGAATATGATTTATTACAATATCAAAAAGATGACTAAATAGAGGTATTCTACATCCATATTACATCTTCATTGAGTAGGTTTCAGCCTACCGTTATACGAGATTAGCAAATGTTTACACCCAATATTTTTGTACATTGGCTTTTTAAGCCTATTTGTTTACAGTTTTTTAGGTATTTAGATCAATGATGCTAGATCATGGTGAAGTTTTCAGTGAAGATTTGAGACTAGTAGGAAGAGACTTATGTTAGAAGTACAGTTAAACCTCCCTAATAAGACCACCTTAATAACTTAGGCTGGGATAAGCATGACAATTTCTTAACTGAAGGTCTGGGGCTCATTTTACAAAAGTCTTAAGTCGTAATTCCTAAGTCTTAGTCCCAATTGTCATGGGACTTGCCAATCAGAGATGCATTGCCATGGTAGTTAGGACTAAAAGTTAGGACTTAAGACCTTTCCTAAAACAGGCCCCTGGTCAAGAGACTGAATAGTTATGGTCTTTAATGAGGGGTCATCTCCTAAGCAAATTGTCTTAAGGCCAAGGTTTACTGTATTTTGGCTTCGCAGTATCTATCAACATTAAAACCTGACATAAGGGAAAAACTTATACAAACACACACATGTAAGTGCATGTGTAAAAAGTGAAATTTTGTTTTGGTAAATAGACTAAGTTTAAATGATAGTTTGTAGGTATAACAAGATCTTTTGACATTGATGATCATCATGTGATATAACACTGCATAGTGTATCTAGTGCCACAGCAGATACAATGTTCTCAGTTTTAACTCAATCCTAAGACACACTTGGACTGGTCTACACCATTGGCATTAAGTAAAATCCATTGTATTTCAGGGGTAGATGAGTTAAGGATATGCTTTTACAGTTTGTCATGTGTAAGGCCAAAACGTTGAATGTTATTTTCTGTTATTGGTAATTTCTTGATGAATAACATCAACTTTAAACAAAATGAAAAAAAGACCATATGAACTTGACATTATTCTACAAGGTTTTTAGAGTTTATAAAACCTCTTAGAAACTATGATACCATGCTGGAACCTGTCTTGAATGACCATTTCCTTGAAAGGTCACCTATCTTTTGTGGCCACATTCTGAAAACCAGTTTGTAAAGCATTCCTTTGGATAAAACCTCTTTTGAGAGACCACCTGTCTTGAACGACCACATTTTAAGTGCAGAATGAGTGGTCTGTCCAGACAGGTTCCACTGTATAGAAGTTTTTTTTTACCATTGTGCATCTTGATTGGGATTTAGATTAGCTATATGCAGTGATATTATAAAATTGTCCATCTTCATTGATTGCATTCTTTTCTCAGGGAAAGGAAGCCAATAATCAGGTTATACACAATGAAACCTTTGTTTTATACAGAATAATAAAACCTTCCAGCCTGCATGGTGAATAAATGAAGCAAAAGATGAAAATTAGAATATATATATATATATATATATATATATATATATATTATATATATATATATATATATATATATATATATATATATATATATATATATATATATATTACAGAAGCATATTAGGCTCATCATGTCAAAATATTTTTCTTGAGAGTGAAATTATTTTATCAGGCGACCGCTAACTTTTTTATCTGGCAGCTGCCAGATAATTGAAACAGCCTCAGACTCTCTCAACAGGACATGTTACAAAACCTTGAACATGTCTATGGGATTATTATTAGCAGAAGTACATTTAAGAGGAAACTTTGACATCCTAGACTTTATAGAAGAAACAATTACTAGTACATATTAGAGATAGCATTTAAATTTGAGATGATCAGCTCGGTCCCAGACAGTTCGTTGTATGCGTCACAGCGTGTGATGATTTCAAGTATTATCACCCACTGTGCATCATAGCGTGTGATAATTTCAATTATCATATATTTCTATAATATACAGATTAGAAAACCCAAGGCTGTGAAACAATTCAATAGCCTCTTCCATTACAAAACAAATGGCGACCGATAGATAAGCACCCGATAATTTAGTGGTGGCTGCAGATAAAACATTTTCATGCTCAAAAAAAATATTTTGGCAGGTTAGCCCAATACACTTCTGTAATATATGAATCAGCCCATATGAAAACACTTTGTTATTATATCTCAGTTGCTTAAAAAAATGTATGAAAATGCATATGCTGGCTAAGTTAGTTTATACAAAAATGACCTGGTATATGATATGGCCCAAGTTCAACTAGTGATGAAAAGTCATACCTAAAACTACTTCAAAACAGTTGTCCTATTTCCATGGGGTCAAGTTAAGATATGAGGTCAGTTTGAGGTCAGCCTGTTCTTTAATTTACCAATCCCTGAAAAACAATGGACTCTTCTGTAAATCAATGACTTAGACCAGTCCAAATGTGTCTTTAGGGGTGAATAGGCTAAAACATTTCCAAGGACTCAGCGTAACATTGGAAGTTTGAAATCAGGTTGAGCCCTTTAAAACCTTTGCTGTATTGACTAACTTAATTCAATAGCAAATGTTGTTTCTTCGGTTGTTGCTAATAGTGTCTGTGTATAAATGAACAGTTCTTCGGGGACAAAAAACAATATACATTTCAGTGACACACATTACCGTACTCCACAATGTCATAGCACAAAATCGGCCGCAATCTTTGTAGGAAGATGTCATATTTTTCAGTATTCATCATCAATACTTAAAGTAATATTTCGTCTTTTTGTCGTCAGAGTTATCTCCCATAGCCGATATCAATTGTGACGTCATGTTTTCACATGAGAAAACAACGTCATTTTCACACGAACAAGTGACGTCACAATTGTTATCTTTTCTCACTTTACGAACAAACAAATGACATCACAATCAATACCTGCTACAAAGGATGGTAACTCTGGATGATTAAAATACCTAATAATGCCAAAATGCATATTATAAGCTTGTTTTTACATGGGCTTGATCAAACTTCAATTTCAAATTTTGTTTTCAAACTGACATTTAGATAGCCTTACATTAGAAAACATGTAGCTAGTATTAGTAGAGAGAGAAAGACATCATGAAGATCATTGTTAATCTCAGGAAACTAAACATGTATTTCTTTTACTAGTGCCAAGTTTGTAGAAATGCAGGCTCATTAAATGAATTTGCTACTTTGTTCACAGAATACATCAGCTGTGATCATGGAAAAATATGTATTTATATGTAAGTGTGTTTCAAGCTGAATGTGGCGAGATTATTGATCATTTCAGAAAAGTTTGACCAAACTGTTTGAAGAATGACACGGAACATATATTGGTAACGAGTCAAAATAAGAATGGTTTGTTATTTTTAGAGTTATATATTATAAATATTAATGTACATCTCAAAGGTCAGTGTGTTATTGTATGATGTTAAGATATAATATTTATTGTCAAAAGTATATAAATATGTCGTTTTATATTGCTCTGAATTACAAAGCATCAGTTCAGGAAATTTCCCCTTGTACAATCAGTGTGGCTTATTTTTCATCAAGAGTTTCTTTGTCGTAAACATCAGTCATTCCATGCAGATAAACATCGAAACAGGCATGTAAATAATTTTGTTATACTGCCGTACAGTAGTGATCAATGAACTAGTTAACTTGGTCATTTATATATCCATATACTCAGTGCAAATTAGATGTAGACAGAGCCAGAATACTCGGCAACATGTTTTAACCAACTACGACATTATGTAGTAGTAGTGGAAAAACCAACATTGGAATTGATCTCAATCATACATTTAACACCATGTATATACATAATTAGGTATATTTTCATCATATGTAAATTTATTTTTGTTCCGTAACAAAAAAAATGCAATCATCAAGAGATTGAAAGAGTATTCGTCTTTGAATGCCAATTGAACCCCTATTGTAATGATTTTGTGAGGAGTATGTGATTCCTGAAAGTTTTCCATATTTTGACTTGTTAAACACCACTGTGAACTAATTTTGTTTATTGTATAAAGATACCTGAAAGTAAAATAAATGGATTCTTTTTTTTTTATGTTCATAACTTGTGGTATACATATTAAACATAGCATGAATTACATGCTGAAGTGTTTTGCAAAGTTTATATGTAAATCTACATGCTCTATATAAACCAAGGTTTACACACAAAATTGTTTATATCCAGAATTTAAAGCTTATTTTAAAGGCAAAAGTTTGTGCCAAGTTTTTGTGCAAACCTTTATACAAGATTTACATGCTAAACTATGTGCTTTATTTTCATGCTAATCTTGAAACAAAAATTTACATGCTAAATTGTGTTTATGGTTTAAATGCTAAACTTTATTCAAGATTTACATGCTAAATTTTGTTTTCAATTTTCATGCTTAACTTTACTTAAAAGATTTGCAATTGAAATTGTGGGCACGGTTTACTTGCTAAATTTATACAAGATTTACATGCTAAATTTTGTGTGTGGAAGGTTCAGAATAGAGATTGAAAATACAGATATGTCATGATTTTAATTTTGATTACAGATAATTTTTCTTGTACATTACAAAATGCAATTTATTCTCCAGATGCATAACTTGTTTTGTTTGTTTTTATCAGCCAGATTGGGACACAAATACTGTCCATCCATTTACAATGTGTCATTTGTTTGGTTTAGCCGTATAGTTATGTTCTGAGGAACACCGTGCTTCACAGATCGGCCATACCACCTTTAGTGGCCTCGTTTTTTGTTTTGTTTTTTTTTTTATGTCAGAAGGTGATGACAGCGTGACTTGTTCACTTGGCTACATTGTGTGTGAACAGTTAGGGACTTGTGATTTGATAGTGAATGACTAATGATATTTGAATCTTGTATCTGATATTGTTTCTGTTTGCCGAGTACAAGGTTTTTCTTGAAATTGTTTGCTGTTGATAAATAAATATCTATTATGATAATTTAGCATATATGAAGTTATGAATGCTGTGTAATATTTGTACATTTGAACTCTTCCGCGTGTATACATGTTTTACTTAGTTAGAATTCATCCTCGTGTATTAATTTAAAAGCAAAATGATTTTTGTATATATCATTTTTTTTTTTTTTTTTTGCACAGACTTGCTGCAGAGAAATATGAGAACTAAAGTAATTAGCTTAATTTTGTATACATGTTTCAAGGACTAGTTAGAATCTTCTGAACAACTGACTCTACAGAAATTTTCCCATTTATATTAAGAGTTTTTTTTATCTTTTTTCACGCCTATGTGATGTTATTTATTTATTTTTACTAATTAATTTTTCAGTACAGCAAAATTTTCTTTCTTTCTGCATTAATTATTTAGTGCTTATTTGATGTTAATCCATATGTCACTACATCCTCAGTTTTATATAATGGACCAGTTTTCTTATCATCGGGACTAGTCTAAACCAGTTTTATAAGGATGCACAACTTCACCTTCACCCACACTGTAGTTATTGAAATATTTTGCAGTTTGTTTCTTCACCACAGTAACTACAGTAAAATTCAATTGAACAGTTCAGTTGTTGGTTTCAGTAGTAGGCTACATTGGAACTTCTCACTGACTATAAAACAGGTTTTTATGAGGTTGATGTTTTCAGGATACAATTTGTGGGGGGGGGTTACATTTTTCCATGTCTTGTCTGAAGATAAAGACACCTGTAAGGTGTGTCTAAAGGTATACATACCTTTATTAATATATATACCAGTAACAAGACTGGACGTTTTGTATCAGTTCATGATTTAGCAAGTTCACATTTGATGTTGTATTGTTTATGCAGAGAATTGGCCTACTCAAGACTTGCTTGTGTATTTGTGATTTCAGTACTTCCAATACAAATGTACATCAAACTCCTCCGTTACGTAAAATGTCAAACAAAATCTTCAATAACTTATTTATGTGTATAATTTAAATTAATTCACATTTTTCAAGAGCTTTTAATTTTTTTTTCAAGTATTCATCCTTTATTTTCATTTGTACAAAAAACATGTTAAATTTCAAAAAGCAAACAAATTTAGCAAAATCCAGGGAAAATGGCTTTGCTTTTTATTTATTATTAAGTAAACACTTGTTCATGCTCATTCATTATTAGTTTCATCTTAACTTATATAGTAAACCCGTTAAATCCGATGATCTCAGTCATGTATTTTTTTATATCTCGGACAGCGTGATTTGTATTTTTTCACTCATGTTTCATTTTTAACACTTTACCTCATTTTTTTCTTTTCATGTAAACTTCTTCATGTCATTTCTGGGTGATTGAAACTATCTGTCTACCAAATCTTAACATTCAGCATATTTATTGTGTTGCAATAAAAACACAAAACTAATACATGTGTCTTCATTTATTATTGGAATTTGAGTGCATCATCCATTTATCATTGAAATTTGTAATATTGCTTAAGAGATATTGGCAAAATAATATGATTCTTATCAGACCAGCTTTCAATAATCTATATCAGTTATCCGACCACTGGCGACCAGTGTGCAAAAATCAATATCACATATTGGAACAGTTTGCAAAAACCAATATCATGTATTGGAATAACGTGCAAAAAGTCCATATCAAGTATCAGACTGGTGTACAAGACAAATGTGCAAAAATCCCTGTCACATATCAGACTGGCATTTAAAAATCCCTATCACGTATCAGACTGGCATTTAAAAATCCCTATCACGTATCAGACTGGCATTTAAAAATCCCTATCACGTATCAGACTGGCATTTAAAAATCCCTATCACATATCAGACTGGCATTTTAATATCCCTATCACATATCAGACTGGCATTTTAAAATCCCTATCATGTATCAGACTGGCATTGAAAAATCCCTATCACGTATCAGACTGGCAACTAAAGATCCCTATTACACATTTTTCTTGTCCCTTTCATTGTAGTGATATGGAATATCTCCCCTTTATTGGCTCCATATTGACATTTAATCTGCCTTTTGTGGACATCAGTCATGATAATTGGTTATAATACAAAATTATTCAGGTACCTGGTAAATTGTTGAAATGTTATTTGTATACATACGATGAACAAATTGTACCATTACATGTAGTAAAATTCATATCTTGTCATGTCAGCCCTCGTACAAAAAATTCACTGTGACTTAGACTTGAACTGAGATGCCATGGGATATGAATTTTTCCAGGTTATAATGTCTATATACATAATATGTACTTAATCCCTATCGTGAACTAGACCACCGCCACATATGCTTACAGATTTAACTCGTTCACTTTACCCCTAGAGACACATTTGGACTGGTCTGTCATTGATTTACAGAAGAATCCATTGATTTTCAGGGGTTGATAAGTTAAGTATTCACATTTCATATATGACCACTTGCTGTATAGCATTTCACTTCTGGCAAGTGTAAGATTCATGGTTCCATTTCAAATTCTGACACCAGGTCATATCGAACACTTCAAAAGCTTGGCATATGAAGATGTGCGTCTTTTAGTTGAGAAAAAAATATCTGAGGTCCAATGTCATGGCACGATTGATAACTCTTAAAAAGCTCATCATAAAAAGTGAAAAATATCTCTTTATATAAAAATATGAGGGCATATAGCACCAGTGGCTTTCTATCTAGAACTGATGAAGTCTCCATAGAAGAGAAAAATTCAGTGTTTAGTAGAAACAGCAGCAGTTTACAGGCAATTGACATCAAGCACACTGTCAGAGAAATAACATCAAGGCTACGTCTACAAGTCATTAAGCATGTGGCCAAGTTTTATCCATTATGGATGTTATATAATGAAGAAGTATACGGACAGTCAGGCTCGCACACATGATGTAAAGACTAGGCAATTCCTATTTTCTTCTCATTCGTTCAATTTTTTTGTGAGTCACTGGTACATCATACAGAATTCAATATTTCTCAGTTGTTTGTTTGCATGTGGATGTTATCAGAGAAATAGGAAGCCTAGTTACAATGTTACCACACAGCCTCCCAACCATCTACAAGGTAGACATGTTTGACTTTCCCATATAATTATATCAGCATTAACCCTCTGTGGATTTGAGTTGAAAAAGGCTGTGGATCAAAGTGTTATCAAGCCTGGGCATCGTTTCATAAAAGGTCGGAAACTTCAAGATTACCGATTAGTTTTATGACCACTCACTAACGTTTACGACCGTTTCATAAAGCAAGCTGGAATTTATTGCGACTACTGAATATTAAGTATGTAGAATATTAAAGTTAAAAATTATTTTTTATTTTTCAATGAATAGAAAAGGTGGAATGAATTGTAGGAGAGTCAACATTGATCATTGTCTTGTTGGGGAAAGGCAAGATCAATACCTTATCTTGAAATATGTAATTCCGGAACACAAAATGCTATACATTCCCTAATTTACACAATCAAAGGGAGACAAGTGGTATGTCTGTATTGAAAGATGCTGTGTCTCCTACCAGTCTTATTTCCCTCCTACTCATCAAACAGAGTAAATTAGTCTTGTCATTTCAAAATATTTCTCATGATCTTGATGAAAACAAGAAGGATTTAGGACTTATGACAACCTAGACCCAGTCGGAAATTACTGACTAAATTTTGTTGTGAATCGGAAACATAAATGAAATGGAAAGTAATCATATTACTGCGTTTACGACTTTTTTCACATTTTATGACCTATTATGAAACAATGCCCTGGCCTTTGGAAATACTGAGAAAATGTCAAAAGAAGAAATGGACTTTATAGAGATACATAACATATACTAAGGGCAGCTTTTTGTCTACACAATTCTGTAATGATTTTCCAAACCTAAGAAAAAAAGGACAATTCGTTTCCTTTTTAATTGGTCCCATTCCAAAATAAGGTGAAAGAATTGTGAAGGCATGGCCATTCTGCACAGATAAATTTTGGGGTTAACCCACAAGATATATATATATACAATATGAATAAGTTGATTAGGTGTAATGATTCGGCCAAAGGGGAAGAAGACATTTATCTAATAATTATGCAATGTAAGAAAAAGATATAATGGATCAGCCACAGGAAAGAAGATGCATAATTAACCCAGCAAGAAATATGTATAATGACTGCAATAACCAGAGACAAAGGGATGCAGAGTTAACCCAGCAAGAAATATGTATAATGTTGCAATAACCAAAGACAAAGGGATGCAGAGTTAACCCAGCAAGAAATATGTATAATGTTGCAATAACCAAAGACAAAGGGATGCAGAGTTAACCCAGCAAGAAATATGTATAATGTTGCAATAACCAAAGACAAAGGGATGCAGAGTTAACCCAGCAAGAAATATGTATAATGTTGCAATAACCAAAGACAAAGGGATGCAGAGTTAACCCAGCAAGAAATATGTATAATGTTGCAATAACCAGAGACAAAGGGATGCAGAGTTAACCAACATCAGGTATGTCTAATTAACAAGCAAATCAAATGGTTTATATTACAATAACAATTTATTAGCAAATATTTTAACAAAAGTTTCTCTCTGTATGTGGATGTCACCTGCCATTAAATTTTACAGCTTTAAGGCAATGACATCGTAAATTGAGGAAATGAACATCAAATTTTACTAAAAATTCTGCACATAATGCATATGTCTATGATAATTACCTCAATTACTTGAGCAGATAAATTATGTTTTAGATATGATTACATAAATGATAAATTTTATTAATGACATGTATATACCTTAAATGTTATATATATATATATATATATATGAAATGTATAGGTTAAGTTATGTCATCTCTGGCACAGAAGAATCCCAAAACGAAAAGTTGGTCATCATAATCAGAAGTCATAAAAAAATATATTACTTTACGAAACTTTATGAAACATTTTATCAATAGGTCCTAAATAAGTTTATTGACCTAAAACAAAACTTGTGACTGTTTAATCCACCTTAACCTATCTCCTATCAAAAGTCATTGTCAGACATTTTCTAATATGAAGGGCCTCCATGGCCGAGTGGTTTGAGCAGTACTTTGAACCGTGAAGTCTCTCACTTTTTTTACAGCAAAGGTTCACACACTCCCTTGGAACCTAAACTGATTTTGTGAGAAAGTTTGCCAGTTTACTTGCGAAAGGCTGGATGTCTCTATCGGGTACACTGTAACCAGGTTCTCTCTTCCACCATTAAAAACTGGCCCCCCACCATATAAGGGGAAAAATTGTTGAGTGTGGCGTAAAACACAATAAACAAAGAAGTAAAATCTAATGCGATATTGATACTTCATGATATAGACTCTGCTATATCTACAAGAGTGAATTATGACACAACAATAAATCAATCAACACACTGCTTCTTGGTAGTCATAGAAACAAAAAGTTTTGCTCAAAAGTCTCAAATCCTGACGCTTTGTATAATGGTAAAAAAATGGGGTCTTAGAACCATGTCTATGAAAACAGCCTTTTGTAAAATGCCTCTTCCCCATGGGAGAATGGGTCATAAAATTAAAAAATTTTGTTGCCCTTCCCTAAAAAATGCTACTTGCCAAATCTGAAGAAAAATGGCTCAGAGCTTTTAGAGATGAAATTGAAAAAAAAAAATCCATGGAACAACAAGAGACCTCAATGAATTGTAATAGGTTAAACTACCACAATGTGACAAGTATTTCTTTGATTTGAACAGTAAGAATAACAATATAACAGATCAACAAGCAATTATTTAATCTACAGAACCTGGATAGTTTAGTCTTATGATTTAAAAAGGTAAATTCAGGTAAAAAAATGTTATTATCAGATGAAAATATAACAATACATCATACTGACTGATAGGTCTATAACCATCTCTAAAACTGTTCACATTTAAATACAAATAGTTACATGATCAATTAATTAGTGTAATTGTCGCTCCTAGAATATACGTGAGGTAACAATCATAAAGCATGGATGTAAAAAAAACCAAAAAACAAAACTTTAAATGACATCAGGAATCATCCACAAAGCAGACATCAGTATCTCACAAAATAGGTAATAAAATGTCAGTTTCAAGCTGTCCTACCATGTGATGTCAGTAACAGATTTAGATCAATTTACAGTTCTCCAAGAAGTATAAAATGTTCTAGGGAACTTAAGATTTGCAAGTAATACGTGTAATAAGACCAAAGTTTAAAGGAACTAGAATTTCATATCAGAGCATATTGCAGTCATTTTGTTATTTGGTTTTTAACACCACATTTAATTATTTTTCGATAAAAGATGGTGACCAGGTTTTAGTATTGATGGTTACAATGTATCCAGATAAAAAAAAAGCCACCAGGCTTTCACAAGTAAACTGGCAAACTTCGTTTATAAGCAGATCAGGCTTCAGCAAGACGCCAATCTGTCTTGATAAACACAGTAAATATGCAATAAGTATGTGGTACTGGATTGACACAAGCTTGTAAATCAGTACTGTGGAAGATGAACTTTACCATTGAAGTATTGTATAATACAAGTCACCTTGAAACTTACATTACCATTACATAATACAAGTCACCTTGAAACTTACATTACCATTACATAATACAAGTCACCTTGAAACTTACATTACCATTACATAATACAAGTCACCTTGAAACTTACATTTCCATTACATAGTACAAGTCACCTTGAAACTTACATTTCCATTACATAGTACAAGTCAATGATTAAATAACCACTTTCATTTTTATGGAAATTAATTCCTTGTAGGTGACCATATCAAACATTTGCATGCATGAGTCACATATGCATGAAGTTCACCGTTAAGAGTGTAGGTCACTGTGACTGAACGTTACTAATGTAATATTACATGATGGATCTGTGTGACAATGGATGCCACCCAGTTCTGAGTCAAAACAAAAAGTGGCATCTAAATAATGAAAGCTGCCACTCATTGGATAATATCTAAATGAGTGTTTTCTGTTTCAACAAAAAATGGTGAAATAAAATTGATGAAAAAGTAATGATGGACTGTATGTACACTGGATGAACTATCCGCTGAACGCATGTGTTATTGCTGATTCATATCCTCGTCCTCTGCATCTTCAAATTGTTCCTGACTCGTATGTGGGTGGCCATTCTGTGTCACTGAATAAAAGTAAAATACAATCAAAATTTAGTTCAATCCAATTTAAAAGTAACATTACAGCGAGACTTGTAAATAAAAGTAAAATACAATCAAAATTTAGTTCAATCCAATTTAAAAGTAACATTACAGCGAGACTTGTAAATAAAAGTAAAATACAATCAAAATTTAGTTCAATCCAATTTAAAAGTAACATTACAGCGAGACTTGTAAATAAAAGTAAAATACAATCAAAATTTAGTTCAATCCAATTTAAAAAGTAACATTACAGCGAGACTTGTAAATAAAAGTAAAATACAATCAAAATTTAGTTCAATCCAATTTAAAAGTAACATTACAGCGAGACTTGTAAATAAAAGTAAAATACAATCAAAATTTAGTTCAATCCAATTTAAAACGTAACATTACAGCGAGACTTGTAAATAAAAGTAAAATACAATCAAAATTTAGTTCAATCCAATTTAAAAAGTAACATTACAGCGATACTTGTAAATAAAAGTAAAATACAATCAAAATTTAGTTCAATCCAATTTAAAAGTAACATTACAGCGAGACTTGTAAATAAAAGTAAAATACAATCAAAATTTAGTTCAATCCAATTTAAAAGTAACATTACAGCGAGACTTGTAAACAAAATATCATTTTGTTTACCAGGTATTTAAAGGACATTAGCTGTGTTTACCCCCAAAAATTATTTCAATTTTTTTCTAGTTTTAACGTACTTGATGTACAAAAGCAAATAAGAGCTATACACTGGCATAATAATTTTTATACATATATTCCTATATATTTTGTAAAAATAAGGTCAGGTCCAGTGTGGTACTCATATACAAATAGTAAGTTAGAGTTAATCAATTGCAATTGTAAAAGTGCCAAACCTGGGTTTCTCAAGTAATTTTCACAACATATATAGGAATATAAGAATTGCTATGCCTGTGTATATCTTTTTCTTGTTTTGTTATTGTGTATCAATCTAAGTAGTAAAAAGGGGGAAAAAACCACAGCAAATGCCCATTAAAGAACTTGCAATGACTCTGACTTTAAGTGTCCCTAAAAGGTTTCCAGCACGGTACATAATGTAAAGTAATTATTTATTTCAACCCATATACCCCTGAAAATACATTTAAATTCATCCAAAATGATAAATATTATGGTCTACAGTCATAAATCGGAAGTGAACAAGTTAATATTGCATGTGAAATTCTTGCAGAATTGACATTCTAAACCATACACTACTTAATTCTGACATAGACTTTACTATTCTATACAAAGGGCAAATTCAAATTTGGTGCAAGAGGTCAATGAGTTAATGCATCATTTATATACAGACTGACCTATGTGCATTTCATGTGACCCAGAAATAGTAATCGAATTAGAAACATACTGGATGGAAATTATGGCTTCTCTAAAATCTCTACAAAATATAGCAAATATTATGTTTACAATCTATGGTAGTCATCTGAAGTATGATATAAAGTATATAATACTTTAGACAATATTTAAATGTTTTACAGTAATACCTGAGTGCTGATACATGAGGATATGATAATACTTTAGACAATATTTAAATGTTTTAAAGTAATACATGAGTGCTGAGATGTGAGGATATGATAACATTTTGGTCAATATTTAAATGTTTTACAGTAATACCTGAGAATTGATATGTGAGGATATCATAACACTTAAGACAATATTTAAATGTTTTACAGTAATACCTGAGTGCTGAGATGTGAGAATATGATAACACACTTTGTACAACATTTAAATGTTTTACAGTAATACCTGAGAATTGATATGTTAGGATATCATAACACTTAAGACAATATTTTTAAATGTTTAACAGTAATACCGGAGTATTGAGATGTGAGGATATGATAACACACTTTGTACAATATTTAAATGTTTTTAATACCTGGGTGCTGAGATGTGAGGATATGATAACACACTTTGTACAATATTTAAATGTTTTTAATACCTGGGTGCTGAGATGTGAGGATATGATAACACACTTTGTACAATATTTAAATGTTTTTAATACCTGGGTGCTGAGATGTGAGGATATGATAACACACTTTGTACAATATTTAAATGTTTTTAATACCTGGGTGCTGAGATGTTAGGATATGTAGTGTTGAATCTAGAGCAACATAGCATGGCGCCGCGCCATGCCCTTTTTTCCCAGCGCCATGCCCTTTTTTCCAGCGCCATGCCCTTTTTCATGATGTCAATCGCCAATAACGCCCCCCCCCCCCCCCCCCAAAAAAAAATTCATTGGCGAAATTGCTTGTGAAACCCCATCCATGTTGTTTACTCTTTAATCTGTTAATTGCCCCGTGTCAAGACTATGTATATTTCACGGTTGATCAGTTTAAATAGCATCAGGTAATCATCTGAGATAGGGCAGTCAAACGACTCGTAGGTGATTTGGAATATCGGCAAACTCACTGAATTTTCGCTATTTTCAAATGGCTAGAAAATTAAATGTATAATAAAATGTTTGTAAAAATATATGTACAAGCTAATAAAACGATGTTTTATTTCAAAATATCCAATTAAATAAGGTTATGTGCTGCTATGTGGTTGAATTCATCGTTTGAAGCAGGCTATAGTTCGCGAGTAGGAAAATAGCTTGTGTCCACAGACACGTTGATTTTAAACCGATTCACGCAAATTCCTTGTAGTTGCTTGTCGTACGTAGTACTAATATACATGTACATATGTAGGAATTCACCAACGACTTTTTAAAGCCATAATCGCTGTGAAAATACTGTAAATGGGAATTAACCGCCAAGTCTTCTGCCAAATCCAAAAAAAAAATTTGTTCTCTGACTTTATCAACTTCGTGTCACACAACTCCCGGAATTATCAGCTATCCTTTCCTATGTGATACAGTGAGGGAAAATTCAAATAGGACTAAATCTAACAAATTTGATGAATTTATTTAGATAATTTAAGCATGACAATCGATTACCAATTTAGGAAATAATTTTTGTTACATATCAAAGTGTAAAATTATGTACCAAATATTTAACTTAAGACATTTACTAGCTTGTTTTAATTAATCAATAGACTAATTTCACAACTATTTAACATTCCTATATAATATACATACATGTATTTCTGGATTGGCAAAACAAAAAAAATAAAATATCAGGCCAGGACTAGCTCTTGTGCCCCTTTTTTTCATTGAAAAAATTATTAAATAATTCTATTTCTAGAAAAACTATCTTTTGTTTTTTTTTAACATTTTTAAAGAAAAGTATTTAAAATTTATTAGGGAGCCCCGAGTATATGCACACATTCTAGTTCAGGTGCCTTCAAAACCAATTTACACGTTTAAAGTGCCCTTTCAAACTGAAATTGTGTGCCCTTTCACACTGACTTTGTGTGCCCTTTTCAGATCCTAGATTCAACACTAGATATGATAACACTTAAGACAATATATAAATGTTTTACAGTAATACCTGGGTGCTGAGATGTGAGGATATGATAACACACTTTATACAATATTTAAATGTTTTAATACCTGGGTGCTGAGATGTGAGGATATGATAACACACTTTATACAATATTTAAATGTTTTAATACCTGACTGCTGATTTGATCCATCACCTTGTCCATTGATAATTAAATTTTCTAAATGTTGCAAAGTTCTCTGTCCTTCTTCTGTGAGATTTTCTAGGCCTTCCTCTCCCTCATAGTAATTTGCTTCAAAATCTATTCAAGACACAAATGCTTAATCATTGAATCAAATAGGCTTAGACTTTCAATTACATAATACTATCAAACTAATATTACAGAATCAATGATAAAAGACAACACTTTGAGAACCACTAATTTAAATACCTCTTTAAATGAAACTTCTTTTGAGAGATCACCTGTCTTCAAATGAACATATTTTTAAAACCACTGCTTTTAAAAACCTATTCAAATAAAACCTCTTTTGAGGGACCATATTTCAGTGGCAGATGGGGTGGTCTTGAAAAAGTAGCTATTTTTACACTTCAACTAATATCTCAGTCAATAACTTTCAAACCTTTGTACATCCATAAAAATAGCCATGTTCAACAGAAAACAGTATAGAATTTCAAGCAAGACAAAACGTTGTTACGACATTACTTCTCATCTGAGTGAGCCCTGACCTCTCATCTGAGTGAAACATGACCTGTCATATAAGTGATTCCTGACTTCTCTTCTAAGTGAGTCCTGACTTTGATCTGAGAGAAATTTGACTACTCATATGAGTGAGTCCTGACCTCTCAACTGAGTCAGTCCTGACACTTCATCTGAGTCCTAACCTTTCATATGAGTAAGTCTTGACCTCACATCTGAATTCTCATCTGCGCAAGTCCTGACCCCTCATCTGAGTGAGTTCTGATCTTTCATTTGAGTGAAACCTGACCTCTCATCTGTGTGAGCCTTGACCTCTCATCTGAGTGAGCCCTGACTTCTCATCTGAGGGAAACCTAACCTCTCATCTGAGTGATTCCTGACCACTCATATGAGTGAGTCCTGGCCTCTCATTCAAGTGAAATCTGACCTCTCATCTAAGTGAGTCCTGTCTTATCTACAGATCCCCTGAAAAAGGGTCATAAATTAATTTATGTTACCCTTACTATGAAAATACAATAAGTCAAACTTGATCAGGATGCTGGTTGGACTTGATTTAATTTGTGGCGATCACTACATATATCCCTTGTCAGTGGTCTTATTTGTCCTAATACTGAGGTGACCTTTATCATTTTATTAAATATGAGGTGGACATCAAATTAAAAAATTGACATAAAATCACTGAACCATGCAGCCGAGAATTGTTATACCTTCAGCATCGGAGTCTGTGTCTTGTGGATCGGGATGGAGAGCTTGGCAGTCGGACATGGCAGTAAACATGGCGTCCACTATCAAAACAGAGACAAAATATCAAAATGTCAAAATTACATCAAAGAGATCAAATTTGTGATTAACAATTTGTAAAGACTACATGAATACCTATCAGCTTTAGAGAGACAGAAGTCTACATGTCAGATACAGTTGTCTGAGCAACACTTGAAAATACAAATCAATTTCCGTCCTCCACTCCACAGATGTGACTTCACTTCAATACATACAGGTAAATAGTTTGTAGTCTTAATCTGTCAAGATCAAACCAAGAATCTTAACACAAACAGTTTACTGTTCATATAAAAGAAACCTTTAAAAAAAACAATTACACAGAGCATGTTCCGACTTTACATATATCTTTTGATGTATCAACAAGAAGTGTGGAAAGTTTGTTGGCATAATTAGAAACTTATATAAACACAATTTAGTGTTATAAAAACAGAAGGTAATGTGAATACTAACATGTACATTTCATTTTGCATACCATACAGTTTCATTTTACTTATACATGTATCAAAATATGAAACAACAAGATGTGTTCGTAAAACACAAATGCCCCCAGTCCCAACAAATTTCTAACAGGATAGAATTACGGACAGACAGCTAGACAGACACACAAACAGATGGGACAGAATTACGGACACACAGACACACAAACAGACAGGACAGAATTATGGACAGACAAACAAACAGAAACACAAACAGACAGACGGACATCCCAACAATGGATGCCCCCCCAGCAGACCTTTCAGGCCGTGGACATAAAAATATAGATCAGGGTTTATCATTTGATCAGCATCTATTACTGGTGAACAAATAAGATCACAAACACAAGATATACCAACAAATACATTCAAAGCAATAATGTTGTCAAGAATAATAAGTAATGATATATAAAACACTAATTTTACACATTCTACTGGTCAATAGAAAAAAATAAGCGTTTAATTGTGAGACAATACTGTACAGAGGTTTATTTCCACGGGTTGTAATTTTCACATTTTTCTCTCCTGCAATGATCACTTGTTTTTAATTTGGCCCTTTTACGTGTATATATATATACATATACATGTATATAGTGTCATTAAGAGTTATTCACTTTTTCTTAATTTCACATATTTGTCAACACTGAATATTAACAGCGCAAGCTATTTGTCAGTATCAGTGATTTTCCTTTGATAATAATTATATTAAATTTTACTCGATTTAGCAGTAAAAATGTATCAATCAATGACCTAAACATCTGTACGTAAAATCGCCTTAAAACAAAATTTGATTAGAAAAGGAGTTGATGCTAAACAATTTCCTTTATCAAATGAAACTAAAACTGTTTATACTATTCTACATTAAATATGGATTGATCTGAAAATATACGCACATGAAAGCTTGTCGCTAGGAGAGAATCTTATCTCAGTTGAAGGATCATCACCATCCATTCCACACTCCTCATCTGAAGAGTCTTCCTGTCTCTCTGTACTCTCTGAAAAATAAAATGAAAAAGATTGCAATTTTCAAATCAACAAGTACAGTAAAACCTGTCTACATTGTTGCTAATCAGTATGTAAATGAATTATAATGAGATGAGATACAAAAAGTTAATTACGTGCCCTCATAACCCGGTATAGTTCTAAAAAAAAGCCCTCCCCCCCCATTTACGAAAAACTGTTTGTGCTTTTAGATTCTGGATTTAAAGCAATATGACTCATTGGCTCAAAATTTTACATGCAGAGTTTATGCAATATTTTATTTTATTGGTAAGTATAATGTATAATTAATAGTGATATCTAATTTTTATTTTGGTTTAAAATTGTTAAATTTTTGAAATCATTAATAAGAAAATAACATCAAAATAAGCAATGAAATTTGGAAACATTCTCTGTTTAACGGTGAAAATTCTTTGAAATGCAATAAGAAATGGTTTCACAATATTTTTATGGAAAAAATGTGGTTTTACAGGAAATAATACCTGTAGTAAAATAATGTCTATAAAGTTTTGACATGTTGCTGTAGATCATACAGAGAGGTGCCAAGAGTACATTTTGTATTCACACGCTACTACTTTTTACTACATGTATATATTACATATAAAACAACATTTTTTCACAGGTATACATCGCTGATACAGATGCCACAATAACACTTTAAAAATAGATCTAACTACATGAAGCCTAGAAAATTTAATGTAGTAGTAACAACAAACATCATTATATGAAGCAGAATATCTGGTAATCAAACATCATTATATGAAGCAGAATATCTGGTAATAACAACAGATATCATTGTATGAAGCAGAATGTCTGGTAATAACAACAGACATCATTGTATGAAGCAGAATGTCTGGTAATAACAACAGACATCATTGTATGAAGCAGAATGTCTGGTAATAACAACAGACATCATTAAGCAGAATTGTATGAAGCAGAATGTCTGAAGCAGAATGTCTGGTAAAACAACAACAGATATGAAGCAGATTCTGGTAAAAACAACAGACTTCATTGTATGAAGCAGAATGTCTGGTAATAACAACAGATATCATTATATGAAGCAGAATGTCTGGTAATAACAACAGATATCATTGTATGAAGCAGAATGTCTGGTAATCACAACAGATATCATTGTATGAAGCAGAATGTCTGGTAATAACAACAGATATCATTGTATGAAGCAGAATGTCTGGTAATAACAACAGATACCATTGTCTGGTAATAACAACAGATATCATTGTATGAAGCAGAATGTCTGGTAATAACAACAGATATCATTGTATGAAGCAGAATGTCTGGTAATAACAACAGATATCATTGTATGAAGCAGAATGTCTGGTAATAACAACAGATATCATTGTATGAAGCAGAATGTCTGGTAATCACAACAGACGTCATTGTATGAAGCAGAATGTCTGGTAATCACAACAGACGTCATTGTATGAAGCAGAATGTCTGGTAATCACAACAGACATCATTGGTAATGAAACAGCGTCATTGTAATGTGTCTGGTAATAACAGACGTCAGATGATCAGAATGTTGTATCACAACAGCAGAATGTCTGGTAATAACAACAGATATCATTGTATGAAGCAGAATGTCTGGTAATAACAACAGACGTCATATCAGAATTATATGACGTCAGCAGAATGTCTGGTAATCACACAACAGATATCATTGTATGAAGCAGAATGTCTGGTAATAACAACAGATATTGTATGAAGCATTATATAATCAAGCAGAATGTCTGGGTAATACAACAGACATTGATATCATTCTGGTATCAAGCATTGTATGAATGTCTGGTAATAACAACAGATATCATTGTATGAAGCAGAATGTCTGGTAATAACAACAGATATCATTATATAAAGCAGAATGTCTGGTAATTACAACAGATATCATTGTATGAAGCAGAACGGCTATGGCCGTTTTGCTCCGTAAAATAGAAGCAGGGCGGTAAAACATCCCATTGATGCAAAAATGTCTGTAATAACGGTATGGCAAAATAACAACAGACATCCCGACAATAACAACAATATTTTATGAGCAGTATGCTGATTCAGGGAGAATCATCAAGCACTCTATGGCTGTCACCGTACAGTCGGCCCATGCAAAATAAAACACACCAATCGCATCATTCAGGGAAATTAAACTCTAGGTGTCACACAGGATTTTATTTAAAAATGGATGTATTTTAGTGATCAGAGAGATGTCTTTGGTTGTGTATTTACTTTTAAAAATACAACACAGGATTGTTATTGCAAATAATTAGTTATACATATGATATATTGCCAATAATGATATTTCCAAGACCAGGTAGAATGAGATATTCAGTGGCAGTACATGCGTGATAAAGGTTGCTTTGAATGTTTTGATTCGGAGTTCAATTGCCTATAGGCTGATTACATCAGAGAAATGCTGTCTTTGCAAGACAATGACTTTTTTGTGTCTGAAATTTCGTGTTTAATTGACAACATCAAAACATTTTCCGCCCCTGACAGCTCAATTTGGTTTGATACTATATTTGTATCATGCTCTATGACTCAACAATCACCATTATTTTTCTCTGGAAATCTACTTGTCTTCAAATATATTTGTTTGAATATCTACTTGACTGTATGTAGACATCACTTGTCATAATATTGAGTACATCTTTATACAGTTATAACACCTTATAGCACCTGTAGTTGGCAGAGAAAAATGTTCAACTAGACTGGGAATCAAACCCAGAATCTTCCAAACATTAGCAGGGCACTGTTACCAACTGAGATATCTGGGCTGATACCCTCTGCACCGCTACACACCAGTAGCTTTTACAACAATTTCACCTACCCACAGGATTTTGCTGTGAACAAACGTATACAATGTTTTTTTTTACTGCCAACTTTTTAAACTTAATGAAATTTACAGCTTCTGACACCAAAAGTAAGATTTCAATACAGACGTTAATTTTAAATCTCAGGATACAAAAATATTCTGATTATCAATGACATTTTTTGGTTACTTGCCAACAGGATTAATGAGTGACATTTTGGTATCTAATGATGTTTTTAATGCAATTAATTGAAAAATGGTCCCATAAGTATGCATTTAATGTTAATGCTATCTATCAGCTACATGTACTTATCAAATTATCAATATTTATTTTTAGCTGCAGTAAGCTTAAGTAGCTTTGTGGTGTGTTTCATTATAAAAGCAAACTCAACAGGACCAAATCTCTAAAGGGACAAATATGGTCATTATAAAGATGGTTCACTCTATACATTGTTTTACAATAATATAATATACATATTTAGATATACATGTAATTAAATACCTTACTACATGTAAGTTGATATACATGTTTGGTATCTATAAATAGTCTCAGTCAGTAATACAATTTTGTCACACTTGCTTCTTGTCAAATACAGCAATTAAAAACAGATGCCAATTGAGTGTTTTTTCATAAACTTAAATCACAGTTTTCATTATGATCTAATTTTGTCTGAAAATGTTGACTTGTCCTGTTGAACAAATATATATACAGTAAAACCTGCTATAGTGGTCACCTCTATATAAGGATTACCTGTCTATAAAGGCCAGTTTTGAAAATTCCCTTGACTGCATACTTCAACTAAATTGAACCTGTGTATAAGGGTCACCTGCACATAAAGGCCAATATTCTCTGGTCCTTTGGGTGGCCCCTATATACAGGTTTTGCTGTACATGTATATATCTGGTTCCTGACAAGCTGATAAGTTGACATAATTGAGCTCCGTAATCTACCATCAACACATTATTTATTTTAAGATAAAACAGCCAATATGGTTGGTATATGAACATTTCATGAATACTGTAGAGCTCTCAGATATGTTGGGACTACTACAACAACACAATATCAGCTTGCAATCAACTTGCTTGATCCAATCATATAATCATATTTCAGTTCAACTTACAATTACATAAACGTAGCATCATTCTAATCTGACCTGTTTGTGAAGTAGTACTCGGGATTTCCTCTAGCCGAATTTTTAATTTATCTGGCCAAATCTTGAATTTTTTCGCCAAATTTCAAATCTATTGACCGGATATATATATATATATATAGCATATACACCCAGTGTCTATTTATGTTATGTTTTTAGGACTATTTAGAATTTCAGTTAATAAATTATTTCATTTTAACACTAATTTAGTGATAATTCATTTCAAATTGACAGCATACAGCATTTTAAGGATTTTCAGTTCTACCAGATTCAATATCTTTTTTTTCATTGGGGTGAATTTTCTATATTTTGATCATATCAAGTTTTTGTGATATACATGGATAATATACTTTTAACCTATTCCCTGTATGTTAAAAAATATAATGGACATAAACAACAACATTTTATGGGCAGTTTCATGGTTTAACCTACCAGTAGTATTACACTTTTTTTTTTAAAGTTCAGCAGCAGGAGTTTGTTCACGTTGACATAATAATCCATTCTGTGATTCACAGTCAGTTGAATATAACTGGCAAATTATAAACGGTGAAAATCACACTCATTTTTTATCTGAAAATAAATTGGAACTTGGAAACCATAAGTAGATATCTTGACCTACAGACATCTCATCCTTGTTTTAGTTATCCTGTTTTTTAAATAAAAAATAAAATCAACGTCTCTAAATTTGTTTGGGTACTAGTCATTCACATTCCTTATATAAGGCATATGACGAGGTCCGGTAGATGGCAATTTTGAAGCTTAAATGTCACAATGTAGCTAATGAACCAAGCTGGAATCAGTAGACCCTTTCATGATAACTGCATTCCTAGTCATTTCACCTGCGCACAAAACACAGGGTTCACGCAAAGATTTCACATTTATAAATTAGCAAAATGAATAGTTTTTGAGCCAAATAAAATTGCATTGTGCATAATGAATACACAACAAGTATCCAAGGGTATTAAAAAAAATTTAATAACAATTTAAAACTGTAATTTATTTCTTCATCATTACTATGTTATTTACCTGCCTGTACAAATCACAGTCCTTGTCGTTGGGTATGCTCAAGGTGTCACTTGTTCGCCCTCTCCATAATTAAAACAACCAGTGTTTTTACAATTCACACCTTTTAATTATGCTAACAATCCAATGAAGTCACTGTGTATGACTTCCACCATCTGATTTTGTTTATTTCACTTAGTTAATTTGCATACTTGGGTCAACTCGTGCACATGCCACACAATGGCCAGGTAAGCCCTGTATCCGATGGAATTGACTATCAAATGCTGACAATAGTACTGATCAAATTGGTTAATTAGTCCTCAATTTACTTGTAAATGGCAGGGGAGAGATCAGTTTTCACCTGTATTTTACTAATATATTGCCTCAGGACCGATTTTCCCCAGATTGTCATTCAATTACAAATGATTTTATTTGAGCAAAACTTTTAGCCAGAAACATAATTTTTGAGCCAATTTATAAAATCTTTAGCATTTTGCTAAAATGGCACTTGGTAGTGTGAACTCTGAAACATTTCCAATTCCGATTCTTGCTTAAAACATTTCATACTCAAGACAAAAAGTACCCAACAAAAGACTAATTGTTTGCTGTGTACAATTTGAATTTCATTGGGTAATGATTTGTGTTGGGTACATAACTTTTTGTTACCACTCGGAAGTGCTAATTACTGATAAATAGGAATGCATTTATCATGAAAGGGTCAGTTGAGGAAGGGACTATGCAGAATGCAGTTGTAGTGAAAAAGTAATCAATTATTTGTGACTATTGCGATGGCATCTAAAACCAACCAATGTGAAAATACAAATTTTTAGGTGCATACAGGAATTTAACATGTACAAGTAAAAGTATGAAACATTCAAGACTTACAAAGATAGATCTACTTCACTTTTTTCAAGCTCGAAGCTGACTTAAAAATATTGATAACGTACCCTTTAAAAAGTGAGTAATACTTGTTATAGAACTTTTTAGGCAGTCTCCGATCACCTGTTATCAGTGGCTTCAAATAATTGCATAACCCAATAGATTTCAATGCATATGCTGACATCTTAACGATTATCTGTGCAGGTCATATTCAAGAGGAACAAAGATAGTCTAATCTGATATAACTGATATATAATTATTTTAATCAGTGTTGGTGATTAAAGCCATGTCCTACCACTCAATATTCTCTATTGTTATTTGCAGTGCTATAAAAACATTGGCACACACAAGCAAGTTTATTTTTAGTGTTTTTACTTTTACAGGTCAAGATCATTCTTTATACTGAAAAGGTTTTGAAATGCTAAAATTATAAGCATTCGCAACTTTTTTTGCAAAATCAAAAAAATTTTCGCCAAGTTGGAAAAATATTCGCAAAATGCAGAAAATGCAAACACCAGCAGAAACCCTGCATACTGTATAAAACTTCATTCATCTACATCAAATTTACATGTATTCAAAGTTTGGGTATATACTCAAACTTTACATGTGTCTGAATTTTTCATCATTCTTACACTTGTAAAATATATATATACATACATGATACCCAGTTGCATCTTGAATTGTTTTTGGTTTTTTTAATTTTTAAACTTCTGGCCCAGAACTTCTAATGAAGAAAACATCAAAATACTTTTGGCTAAATCACTTTAATCTCTGAGTCATGCACACTCTGCTGTATTGCTGTATGTATAATGCCAATCTAATTTAAAAATCTACCTTTCATTGATTGGTTTTTAATCAGACTGGTATAATGCAAATCTTACCTGATAACTTCCCTTCTACCATAAGAAATAGACATTCCTCTGGGAAAGCATTTAGATCTCTTGATACTGCATGTAAACTGATGTTTGGGTAAAACAAAGAAAATCCTTGTCCCTCTGCAGTTCTCCATGACAGACAGCTGTGAGAAAAAAGAATATTTTACTATTAGATAATTCAAGAATTATACTGAATATATACTACTTCAATAACAAGAGGTCCTGGTGGGCCTATATCACTCACCTGAGTACCATCAACAAATGTGAAAAAAGATCAATTTGTAGGTTGACTTACATGTAAATACACAGAAATTTTAAAGTGCCTCCTTTTTGCAACGTGGGGTGCCCATTGGTAAATATTTTGCCCTACCCTGGAGCCATCCCTCAGCCCATCTAGCCCAAACATAAAAAACCTTGAATACTTAAACTTGTTTCCTAGAAAGTTTCACATTTAGAATCACGTAATTTTACAAATAAAACTATACAAGTACATAAATTAGAAACAGGGTTGCTTAGATAGGAAATTCCCATCTTTAAACTGAATTACTGTTTTACTACTGAATTTTTAAAATTCTTTTGGATGGATTTAAATAATTTTATAACAAGAGACCATAAGGGCCTGAACAGTCACCTGATGGAAATTTATAATTGGGAAAGGTTCATTGGAATAGAGGGTCCTCTTCAAAGGAGGCTGTGTCAAATAATTTGCTTTTTCTGTTTATTGAAACTGTGTCAAATATGTGTCTTTGTGGTTTTTACTCATAATTCAATTGTTGTTTTCAACTGCTTCATTTGTGACAATATACATTAAACTTTTCAAGACAAAACTGTTTAAAATGTGAGAAATCCACTAAAAGGAGGAAATAAGTCCTGTAATGGTCGACCCGACAGTTTCAGCCCTGTCAACTTTTTTGTAGATCTTTGCATGCTGAACATTTTTTCTTCTTTCACCTTCTCTCTATCTATTATACTTTTCATGATAACAGGACAAAGCAGTACAAAACAAAAAAAAGAAAAATAAGTCCCATAAGGGTTGACCCAGTAATTTCAGCCCTGTTCAACTTTTTTGTAGATCTTTGCTTTCTGAACATTTTTGCTTTTTTCACTTTTTCTCTATCTATTATACTTTTCAAGATAATACAACATAATTGCCGAAAACATAAGAAATCCACTAAAAATGGGAAATAATTTCCATAAGGGGTGATTTAACAATTTTGGCCCTATTGACCGTTTTGTAGATCTTTCCATGCTGAACAATTTTGTTTCTTTTACTTTTAATCTATCAATTATACTTCTCAAGATCACAGAGTAAAATTAGCACTCGCCCAGTCACATTTGCGACAATTTTTATGCCTGGGCGACCAATATTTGCACCACTGATCGCCTAAATGGCGAGTACCACTGTATCCGTAAATGTCCGTATGTCAGTTTTTCTCTTTTCTTTCCGTCTAGTCCACATCAATTTTGTTATGTAAATCTGGATCTGTGAGATATTTAAATGCTTAACGTGTCACAACGTTATATTCAAGCTTATTACTTATACACGATTAAAACCACGGTGTGTACATGTTGACAAGGTGGTCAACTCTCTAGAAAGTTTCATGATTTCTTTGAATCCTAGTTAGGTCTGCACATGGTGAAATCCACACTCAGTTCTTGCACACTAACACCTAATGATTTCAGCACTGGTTTCTTTTATAACTGTATTTTCGGCAGTTGCTTGCAAATTATTTTGATATCGGCACTCAGTCAAATATTATGATAGTAGCTGAAACCTATAATATTAGAGCTCGCTTTACTTCGGATAACACCGTTAACAACGCAAGTTAAAAGTCTCTCGCCATTAAAACCTCTATAACATTGTTGGAGTAAATTGATAGGTATTTTTACCCATTCAACATTATCTGGTAGGATCTCAAAATTATTGCCTTCATTTTGCAACCATTAGCCCTTCTTTGAATCCTTTGTTTCTTTCGAACCACTGCTTAGTCAAACAATGTTTTGATAACAAATAGCATGTTTAGATTAAAACATAATTTTGAGCTGCATTTTTTTTTTGGGTGTGTCAACAGTGACATGAATTTGTGACTTATAATTATCAAGAAAGCATATTATACACATAAACATTTTTAATACCATTTCATTACCTTGATAGATATTTCCAAGTGTTGAAACAAATATTTCCAGGTGCCTATTTAACTACATTAAGTGCTGATTTATATGTTTCCAAAGTGGGGGTGGGATTTGACTTGTACATGTAACCATTCCTTTGACTCGTAAGTCTTTGTCGTGCGGTGTTACATTGCTGAAAACCCTTAGCAAGAAACCAGCCATAGAATACTCCAAAGTGCAACAATAAAATTAAAAAGAACCACTCCTCAACAAAATGGACAGGAAATTGTCAATGTTTGTACATACACATGTAAGAGACATATGAATTCATTATTGCATGCAACACAATAAAACATACATAGAAAGAGAAATTGAGTTTGAATTAAATTGAGAAATTTGATTTATTCATTTTTTTTTCTTTGTATGAAAGCATCTGAAGAAGGAGCTGGGCCCCTAGATATTTTGTTCTAGGCCCGGCTGGACTCTGAATCCTGTAGCCAATTTTACTCCATGAGTTTTGAGACCAAATCTCTAGATAAACAATAAAAAATCTCCAGCTGTGGCATATCAGTTCAACTAATTTTTATCACATGTATGATTACATTAAGTCATTATTATCGTTAATTATTTGATCTAGATGAAGAAATTCGTCCCAGGTCAATTCAGGTCTTTATAATCCTCAGGTCTTTATGCCTCCTCCTGAATTTCTGTCTGTATATTGATATACATGCAAGTCATTTACATGTATGTATGTATATATATATATATCATTTTTATTATGTTATATAATATTTAGTTTATATAATATTAATTTAGTAATATATTAATTTTTATTTATATTTATTGATAAAGTTATAATTATACTTATTATTAATTCTAAGTATATATTTAATTTAATATAAATTTATATTTTTAATTAAATTAATTATATCAATATTATTATATATTATTTAGTTTATATTTATTATTATTAAGTTTATTATTATTATACATTTTTATATTAATATTAATTTTAATATTTATTATTATAAATTATAGTTTATATATATATATATATATATATATATATATATTATTTATAATTCTTTTTATATATTTAATTTTTCTATAATTATTTTATTTTCATATATATATTAATTATATTAGTTATAATTTCTAGTATATTCTATATTTCGTATATAGTAATTATTAATTTTTTTTATTTATCATTATTTTTATATATTATATATCTTTATTTTTATTTATATATATAATTTATAAATTATATATATATATTGTCTAAACTTATATTATATATATATATTTTTTTTTTATTTTTAATAATAAATTTTATATATTTTGTTTATATTAATATTTTATTTAAATATATTATTTTTTATATATATATTAATTAATTATTATTTATTTATTATTATTATAAATATTTATAATAATTTATATATTTTTAATATTATTATATTATATTTTTTTAATTAAATTAGTACCTTTATTTAATTTTTATAATTAATTATATAATTTTTATAGATTTATATATCTTATTTTGATAATTATTTTATAATATATTAATATTTAATATTTAACTAGAATTAATATAATTTATTAATTAAATTTACTATTACTTTAATACTATATAAGTATATATTTATATTCTATATAATATATATATTATTATGTTATGAATTTATTTTTTTCTTATAATATTAAATAAAATATAACTATTATTATATTTTAAAATTTTAATAATTTATTATTTTATATTAATATTCATGTATAAATGATTTATCTAATTTATTATAGAATTTATATATATTATTTAATTATATTATTTATTAATTATATTTATAATAAAAATATTTTAATATTATTTTTATATTAATTAATTATATTTATAATATTATACATTATTTAACATAAAAATTATTATATATTTTATTATTAACTATTATATTTAGTTTTATATTAAATATTATATTTTTTATATTATAAATTAATTATTATATATTTATAATATATATTATTATTTATTTTTTTAATTTATATAATATATAAATATAATTATTAATTATTTTATTAATATTAATATTATTATTTATAATTTTAATTAATTCTTTTTATCATATTTTATAATAGTATATAATTTTCTTTAGTTTATTAAATTATTAATATATTATTATTATATTAATTTTACTATATAATTAAATTTTTCTTATTATTAAAATATGATATTTAATATTATATAATATTATTGTATAATTATTTATAATTTTTATTAATTTATTTATATTATTTAAATTCTTTTTTAAATTTTTATAATTTTAATTCTTTATTTTCTTATTTTTATATAAAATATTTATTATATTATAATAATTTTTATAATATTTATTATAAATAATATTAAAAATTTAATTATTATTTATATATTTAGTATATTATATTTATTTTATATTACTTTATTTATATAATGTTATATATTTTTAATACAATATATTTAATAATAAAATGTTTATTATTATTAAATATTTATCTTTAGAATTAAATTAGGTATATTTAATATTATTTTAATTCAAAATAATTTTAATATTATTGTTTTATATTATAATTTAAATTTAATATATATTTATATTTAATTATTATAATAATATATATTACTTTATAAATTTTTTTTATAATTATATTATTACTTTTAATTATATTATCTATAATTTAATATATATTATAATTTTATTTATATAATGTATATATTATATAATTTTTTGGTATAATTATTATATATTATATTTTTTACTAAATAATTTATCATTTATATATTAATATTAATAAATTTATCTATTTTTATTATTATTATATATTATATTTATATTAGTATTATATTTATAATTTATATTATAATTTAATAGTATTTTTGTTTACTTATCAATTATAATTATATTGTTATTTTAATTTTATTTTAAATTTTTTATTATATTTTATATAAAATTTTTTTTATATAGATTAGTAATTTTATTTTATTTTATTGTAATAATTTACTTTTATGATATTGTACTTATATATTATTATATTTTCATTTATATATTTTTTTACTATATTTTATTGAATAGTTATTATTTATATTATATAACGTTTTTATATTTTATTAATATTATTATTTATTTAATTAAATATTATATTTATATTTTAATAGATTAATTTTTTTAATATTATTATAATATTAATATACTTATATATATTTTTATTTTATTTATATTAATTAATTTTTTTTTTTATTTTAGGTTTATCATATGATAATTTAATATTTATTTTATATACCTACTTATTATTTTATTTAATTATTATAATATATTATTATATAAATATTATATTATTATAATATAATATATGATTTTTTATTAATTAATATTAATAATTTTTAATATATATATATTTTAATGAGTATTAATTTTTTAATTATTATTTATTTTATATATTTATATATTTTTATTATAATATATATACTTAATTATTATATATTTTATATATATATTATATTGTATTAAATATTATTTTTAGTAATTAAATTATAATTATTTATTATTAGTATTTTTATTTTTTATATTATTATTATCAATTATTATCATTTAATAAATTTTATTAATTATATAATTGTATATTATTTTTATTATTTTTAATTATTATTTTATATATCTATATTTTTTAAATTATTTATAATTATTATTTATCTTATATTATAAAATATTTAATATTATATTAATTTAATTTGCTTTTTGATTTTTTTTAATTATTTTTAATTAATTTGTTTTATATTATAAAATTTTAATTTATTTAATATTTTATATTTAATATATTATTATTCTTTTAATATTTAATTTTAATTATTTATAAATTTAGCTATTTAATATTTAATATTATATTATTAAAAATATTAAATAACTAATATATATAGTGTTTATATAGAATTTATTTATTTATATTTTATATTAATATTTATTTTAGTTTAGTAATTTATTTATTTAGTTTATCTTATATATTTTATCAAATTATTTTTAATTATCTACAATTAATTATATTATATAATTTATATTATATATTATTGTATTAATTTCTTAAATAATTAGTTTAATTAATTATATAATATAAGTATTTTATTTTTAATTTATATATTATTTTTATTTATTCGAGTAGATATATATCTATATATATTTATTTATATATAATATTTATTTATATTTATATATTTAATTATTATATTATAATATTTTATTTTTATTTTAATATATTATTTTAAATTTTTTATTATATTATTTTTTATAATATATATACTTTTTTGTTTATTTTTATTCTATTTATTAATTTTTATATGTATATATATATATTTTATATATATAGTT
The DNA here is from genome assembly GCA_030159075.1 of Atrina japonica. Lineage (NCBI taxonomy): Eukaryota > Metazoa > Mollusca > Bivalvia > Pterioida > Pinnidae > Atrina > Atrina japonica. The sequence goes on from BROG01000097.1 coordinate 525,672, forward strand.
ATATATTATTATTTAATTATTTATTTAAATATTTTATTAATAATAATATAAATTTATTTTATTTTTTTTATTTCAAATTGGTTTATTATTTTTATTTTATATAATTTATTATTAATAATTATTTTAAATTTAATAATAATTTTTTATATATTATAAATTAATTATTATTATAATTTTAATTTTTTTTTATTTATTAATTTTATATATTTATATATATTATATTTATATTAATAATTATTAATTATTTATTTATATATAATTTTTATATATTTTTTAATTATTAATATATATTAATAATTTATTATTATTTTATAATTTATATTTATATATATTATATATTTTTGTTTAATTATTAGTGATTCAATTACTTTTTATAATTTACTATTCTTCTATTTTATTATAATTTTTATAATTTTAATATATTATTTATTTTTAATTATATAATATATATATTAAAGTTTTTATAATTTTAATTATAAATATTAAAATTTATATATTATTTTTATTCTTTTTTTATTTCATTATACTATAATAATAATTATCTTTTGATATATATAAATTATAAATTTATATATATATATTATATTATTAAATTTTTATTTTACTTATTTATATATGTATTATTATTATAATTTATTAATTTTAATTTTTATTTTTAATTTATTATTATAATAATAATAAATTATATATATAATTTATATTATTTTTATTTTATATATTATATTTTTTTTTATAAGTATTATTTTAGTTTATTTAATATTTAATAATTTTTTATTTTTATATTTTTTTAATTTATTATTTTTTTATTTTTTGTATAAATATTATTATTAGTATAATTACAATTATTATTAATATATTATTTTATATTTTTTAATTAATTATTTTTAGTATTATAATTTATATAATTTATTTTTAATTATTATATTAATTCTATATTATAAATATATTATATTATTATTTATTATTTATATATTTTTAACTTTTATTAAAAAGTTTAGTTATTGATATTTTATATATTTTTTTTATTTATTATTCTTAATAGATATATCTATTATTTATATTATTATTTATTTTTAAAATTTTCTATATTATATATTTTTTATATAATTAAATATTTTTTTATTATTCCATATTTTTTAACTTTATATTTATAAAACTATTATATATTAATATTATTATTTTTATATTAATTATATTTAATTTATAATTAATGATAATACAAATTTTTTTTTGATATAATTTGTTTTTATTTCTTTATTATACAATAATTATATTTAATATATATATATTTTATTTATCTATCTATATAATATAATTATATTTATATAATATTACTATATTTTATAATTATTAATAATTATTAAAATTATTATTTATTTATATTATTATATAATAAATAATATATCTATTATTATTTATAATATAATCCTTTATTTTATTATATATTTTATTTTAATAATAATATATTTTTATTATTAATATTTATTTTATTTATTATATTATTATTTATAATATATTTTATTTTTTAAATTTGTTTATTATAATTTTTTATTTATTATACATAATTTATTGTTAGTATTATATTAAAATATAATTAATAATTATATTCAATAAATTAAATATATAAATATTTTTTTTTATTTATTATTATATTATTATTATTATATATTTTCATAATATATAATTTTATATTATTATTCTATTTACTATAATTATATTTTAATTATATAATAAATAAATTTTTTATAATAAATTAATTTCATTTTATTTATATTATTTTTATAGTATATTATAAATATTAATTATTTTTATTATATTTTTAATTATTTTTTTATATATTTATAATATATATTATATATTATTTATAATTTGTATTATTCATTATAAATTTAAATTATTTATTTTATTATATTATTTTTTTTATTTATTATAATTTATCGTTTATTTTTTATATTTAAATTTCATTTTTAATATTATATATAATATATAATTTTTTTATAATTTTAATAGTTAATTAATTATTATAATTATATTATTTTAAATATTATTTATATATTTTTTTATATTTATTATAATTATTAATTTATATAATAATTAGTTATATATCTATATCTTAATTAATTATTAATAATTTTTTTTATATTGGAATTATCTATTTATTATTATCAATATATATATATCTATTATTTCTATGTATTATATTATATTTAATTTTATTAATTATAATCTTATTTTTATAATATTTTATTTATAAATAATTTTTATTTTAATTAATTTTTTATTTATTTTTTAATATTATTTTAATATTATATATAATAATTATTATATTTTTATATTATATAATATTAATTTAATTTTATTAAATTAATATAAATTTTATTTTTTTTATAAATATATTTTTTTCTTTAAATATTATATATTTTTAATTTTAAATATATTATTTATTCTAATAATATATATTATTTTAATTATTATATTTTATATAAAATTTATTAATATTTTTTATTTTTTTTATAATTTATTAATATTATTTTCTTTTTATATTAACTATACAATATATAATATATTATTTTATTATTTATTTTATTTATATTTATATTATTACTGGTTATTTACTTTTATTATTTAATACTATATATTTTAAATATATACTACATTTATATAATATATATTAGTATAATATTTTATTCATAATTATATAAATTTATTAGTAATATATGTAATTAATTTATATTATATAATTTTAATATATTATTTTTTTTTTTATTTATATATATAATATATTATTATAATATTATATTATACTAATTTTATTTCATATTTATTAATAACTTAATTTTTTATTTTATATATAATACTTAATTATGTTTATTTATTTTTTTTTATTATAAATTATAAATTATTTATATAATATATGCTATTATATTTTGTTTTTTTTTGTTTTTTTATATATTTTATAATTATATTTTAAGTTTTTTTTTTCAATTAACAAAATTAATATTTATAAAGTTTATATATATTAATATATATATATATATATATATATATATAGACTAGTCTGTCCTCTACCCGTGCTTCAAGTGACCATAGGCTAATCCCTTTGGTGGGTCTGTTGTGTTCAATGTAGCCCCCAGACAGAATCCCCTAGGGTTATAACCCTAACTTAAATGTCATTTATGTCAATACTGAATTTATTTCAATATTTGTGCACATATTTTCTATATAACTGTTACATTGTTCTACTCAACAATTTTTTACACATAGGCCAAACTGGGATATTTTGGGGTCTATAAGTACAAAGGACATTGATTGTTATCCACATAGCCAAAGGAGATAAACAAAATATAACATAGGCCCTAACTCATAAGGCCCCATCACTGGGGATCAGGCTATGAAAATCAAAATGATATAATTCATATATTTCAACCTCTCAGTTATGTACAATGTTCCATCTCCCTGTGATCGCCCTTCAACGTAAGCGACAGTGTTATCTTGAACGTGTCGAACTCCTTCATTTGGTATAGATACAATGGATAAAATCATGTTTCTTCTCTTCGATCTTTCTTATTATTTTACCATGCGTTCGGCAAACGTTAGAAATTGGGAAACCCCTTTGGTTTTTAAGCCAATCAAAAGCATCAATATTGTATGCTGCGATATCCCGGAAATGAATGGCACCTCGCGTAGGAATATAATGTTTATGATTTTGCTCTCCTGATCAAATATTAATGACGAATGAGAAAATAACATTGTTTTTTAAAAAGTGTCAGTCTTTTTTACTTTATGTAGCAAAAATCAAAATATGTATATTGGAAAAGGTTAATGAGAATTTTAATTGAACCTTTTTATTTTAGCGCAATCTTTTGATTAATAGATATGTTGTTTGGTTTTTGACACAACACCCGTATTCAGCTGGGTGTGAATAAATGATTTGGTTGGCTAACTGTATTTCATGTGACACGTACCGAGTACACTATTTATATATTGACAGATGGGTAAGTTAAATAGCTATCGGTGTTATTGTTATGACTTGCATGTGGATCCTTGAGAAAAGCGAGGTTGGCCAAATATCCTCTTCAACGATAAATGAACACGGACGTTGAAAAGAAAAGTGATCATTCATAATATAGGGTAAGGTTTGTAAACATGCTGAAGACTAGTTAAGTACAGGCGTGTTGGCCTGTACTAGTAGAGAGAAAGAAGGAGAGTTGATTAACTGTAATGGACAAAGAAACTTTCACCATAATTCAGTATGTGAGTATCCCAGTTCAGGTTAGGCCGAACTGACATTGGACAAGTCAAATTCAGTTTGTGTCATGTTATTCTCTTCAGTGAATTACTGGTTTAGTAGAATAGAAAAATTAACAAGACTATTCTTAATCTAAACAGAATTTTTAGTGATACATCAATGATAATAAAGTGAATAATTTTATAAATTACATTCTGCAAGTATTCTAATACGACCTAATTTGTCCTTACACTTCAAATTCAAAGATGTGTAGGCTATATTTCTTTTTAGAATTAAATTTCATTATGCTGTGATTTTTTTTCTAGATTTCCATAGGAAATTAAAACACAAAGATTTTTTTAATTTAGAAGTATTATTTTCTTTTTTAAGTTATACATGTGTATCACAATGTATTACTTTATTGATTTATAAATGTATCCAATAATTGTAAACTTTACATAACAAGGTGCCTACATGTAAGTCACTTATAAAATTGCTATCTGCTATAAACGAAGTGTGAGATGGGCTTGTATTGTATCCCCTGCTTACCTCCAGATCTGTTACAGTGTTAGAAAACATATGGCATTTCTGTCTGTTGAATTTGAAAGTTATATGAATTATAATTCTTTGAGAGCCTGCCTGGCTCAGTCGGTAGCACGCTCGACTCTGGATCGTGAGTTCGAGTCCCGTCGGCGACAGGTTGGTTTCCTGTCTTTCGGATGAGACAGTAAAAACTGGAAGTCCCGTGTCACAGTAGGTGTTGGCACGTTAAAGAACCCTCACTGCACAATGGCCGTAAGTGTCGAGCATAGGCCAAAATTTGAAGCCCTTCACCGGCATTTGGTGACGTCTCCATATAAGTGAAATATTCTTGAGTGGGACATTAAACAACAATAAACAAACAAACTAATAATTCTTTGACTGCATTAGTACTGTAAGTATTTTTCCTGATTGGAGAATTTCTAGATTACTGATTGACATAAAATCATTGTAATCATGTTAATGTATTACATGTATATTTATACATGTACGATGTATATCTCTCTGATGTGTACACTGTACATGTATGTATGTATCACCAATGTATATTGTATACCGAGAGAGAACATTTTTACATCATTCTACATCTAATATTGTTACTGTATACAGTAGTTGCTTTTATTCATGGGAATTTACTTTCACTATATTCACAGACAAAGAAAAAGACAATATAAAAATTATAAGTTTTTACCAATCAAAATTCATTCATACACATGTATGTAGATATATTGTAATTAACATCTTATACTGGTACATGAATCACAATTTTTTCTGCTTTACTGCAACTCCTATCACAATTCAATATTGGAAGCTGCCTTACATGAAATTTAATAACTGTGAATTAGTTCCTTTCAGAAAAACACAGAATTTTCTCCCTGTGGATTTAAACAACTATACAGTTACTGTATGTTATGTACCACAAGTGAGCTAGCCTGGCTCAGTCTGTAGTGCGCTTGACTCTTGATCGTGAGTTCGAGTCAAGCCGGTGGCAAGATGATTTCCTGTCTTTCAAATGAGACAGTAAAAACAAAGGTCTGTGCCACAGTAGGTGTCGGCCTGTTAAAGAACCCTCATTGCTCAATGGCTGTAAGTGCCGAGCATACGCCAAAATTTGAAGCCCTTCACCGACATTTGGTGACGTCACCATATGAGTGAAATATTCTTGAGTGGGACGTTAAACAACAATAAACAAACAAATAATGTACCACAAGTACATGTAGTGCCCATAACCTATGAACATACAAAATACTGAAAAAATGTTATTCCCCAATGCCATATAGTAGCCAAAAATCCTTGGAGTTTGATCATGTCCATACATGTGAGATACATACACACACACACATATATATATATATATATATATAAAATTGAAAGCAAATTGAAAGTGGGGGGCTAAACCAACTTAAAAAAAAAACACACGCCAGAAATGTCTGGGGGCTAAGCCCAAATTTTCAACACCTGTATATATACATACATTCAACACATGTATATATACATACATAGGCGTCGGAAGCAAATTGAAAATGGGGGGCTAAACCAACTTAAAAAAAACACACATGCCAGAAACGTCTGGGGGCTAAGCTAAGTTTGGATACCACAATTGTAGTTTTACAGAAGATCTTTTCAGCAAGTTTGAGTGTAATTATAATTTTTTCAGCAATGTGAAATGTAATTATAATGGTTATGATACAAGATTTTACAGAAGTAATTATTGATTATTATTTGACAGTACATGGGTTATTTTGGCAATGCTGATGGAGGTTTATACACCAGAAAATTTATCTCTAGTGTCAGATTACACAAATTAAAACATTTTACAATTGAAAAATTATGACAATAAGCATGTAGAGCTACATTTGTACATGTACTTCTGTTTTAATCAAGTTTACCATTTAGAAATGTGATAATAAATCTTGAATTTGAAATAAAGCATTAGGGTTTATAATTTAGACTTAAAAGTCATTCAACATTGATAACATTATAATCATAGTCTAATATCTTTGAGTTCCATAAATTTAATTCTTTGATCTATCATGAGAAGAGAAGAACAAAACGTCAAAAGCTTGAGTGCATTTTTAGTGATTTTTAAAGGCTCATGACCGGCGGTTTACACTCAGCAAGGTTAATTTTGTTTTAAATGATAATGTGCTTTGCAAAATGCTTGTATAAAGTTATTTTGTTTTAAATGATAATGTGCTTTGCAAAATGCTTGTATAAAGTTATTTTGTTTTAAATGATAATGTGCTTTGCAAAATGCTTGTTTAAAGTTATTTTGTTTTAAATGATAATGTGCTTTGCAAAATGCTTGTATAAAGTTATTATTGTCCCTTTATTTACACTTTTAAGTGATTCACTGTTTTCTAGCAATTTGAGTTTGAAGATAACAAAAAATTATTTTTGCTCGTAACAACAATAAATACATGTACAAACAGAGTTGCATAATATTCAAGGCAACCTCAGATGAATAAGTTCAACAAATGGGTTATTGTCAGCTCGTATCCGTCACAACTCCTACCCCTGTTTTGGCCTACTCATGCCCATTGCCTGTTTGATTATAGAATTATTTATGAAGGTATACTGGCGTTTGGTATTGAAATGACATACAACTACTTCGCTGACAAAGGTATTGTCCAATTCACTAAACGTGACAGGCAAATTAACTTTTTGATTATCTTGCAGATGTTGTCAATGTAAACAGGAAGTGATCTTGCCCTACATTCTGTTGAGATCATCACATGATATGAACACTAACTATTCCGACAAAACTGAACAGAATTGAACAAACCTAAAAACCATAACAGGTATTCATGATTCCTACGTAGAATAATGATCGATCCTGGGTAGTTTTTCTATGTGCTTGAGAAGTAAGTCATCGGTGTAACCATAATTCCTACATTATTGTGTACAAATCAGTTAAACGATGGGTACGACTCTTCTAATTGTTTTGGTTTAAGTCAGTCAACTGTAGGCATGACTTAGCCAAAGAGGATAAGAGTTTAGATGGGCACTAATTGAGATGGGTCCGAGTTTACCAACATTCCACAAAGAAGTAAACATGTTGCCATACAGTCAGGGCTCTACAACACAAAAAAAAATTCACTCTTCATTTGGCCAGTGAACCAGAAATTTTACTAGCCAGCCAGGAACTTTTAATCGCCAATATATATATATATATATATATATATATTATATATATATATATATATATATATATATATATATACATGTATATGCGAAAAAACAGAAAAATACTCAAATTTCACAAATTTTCGGCCATTTGGTCTTTATCAAGTGGAAGACAATAATATATAATATACATGTATGTGTGTGTGTGTGTGTGTTCATGTGTTCTTAAAAAATACACTGGATGAAAATACAGAAATGAAATAAAATATTAATTTTCTAAGTTGATGTAACATTTTATTGTTTCAATCCATTTAAAACAAGGTTATTAACTGCATGTTGACCTTTTGTGCATTTTTTTATCAATCCAGGAGTGTTTATATGCCTATATTTTTCAAATTTGTTGCTCTAATATTGAGGCAACCTTTAACTTTGTTTTTAAATTTATAGCGCCAGTTTATTTTCAACAGAATTTACAAAACAGAGACTGCCCACAAGAATTGTGACCTGATCATCAGACAAACACCTATAAAGTTCTTTAATTTATAAGTGTTTGTCCGACAATCGGGTGTTTGACTCTCGATTTTAATTTACAGTTCCGACTGTGGTTAAGCCCTTTGGGGATTCTGTCGCGGCCGTTTTATTGTGTTGCCCCATGTTAAAACGGCCAGGATGGAATCCCCAAAGGAATTAGGCTGTAGTCTGCCTGCCCTCCTCGTCGAACACTAGGCCGAACTTTCTGCCCTGATTCTAACACTTAAAAATTGCTTCAATTAAAATTGAAATCGGGGCAGAAAGTTCGGCCTAGTCGAACACTAGCCATAACTCGGTTCTAGTATTCCTTTAACCAAGATCGTTTAAACTTAGTAGTGTCTAATGATGCTTCTGTTGAAATTGACTGAGAAAAGAAAATGTCATCGTGTGCTGTTAGGAAAATTTCAAATCGAAAACATGAGAGCAATACAACATGTTTTTATACAGTAATCCATGTGAGTTAGATGCTCTAGTTTATCGAAACTGAATAACCAAATTGGTTGTTGTAAAGCGCATAACAGACCAATGATTTGGATAATGTAATTTCACAGTGAAAACGGACAAACTTTTGATTTCTGGCTATGGGAAAACTGGTCGCGATGTGGTGACTGAATGAGGATAAACACTCGCCAAAATCTAAAAAAATGGTCGTATTTGCGAGTGATTTGGTCGCATTGTAGAGTGCTGTACAGGTAGCAAATAAACAAAACACATAGGACAGGAAAAGAAAAGGGATAGAATCGATAAAAAAATTGTGCTATGCATTTAAGAACAGAAATAGAGCATTAAAATGGTTTGGGGAAGAAAAGAAAGCTGATAACAAATTAATAAAGTTACTACCCGTCTTTGAATTTTCCTGAGAAAGCCTCAATCTCTCAAGGTTATTTATACTACAACACTTCTGTTTAATTGTGGAATCTCAAAATGGTCACAGAATACCAATACTTTCTTTTGTTTTTATCTGTTTAACTTGAAAGTGGTTAAAGTATATGTACATGTATAGAAAAACAATATTTTCATTTAGAAAAATGAAAAATTGCAGTTTTCGGTAAAATACTTCCCCCAATGTGACGTACATGTACATTCATGTTTGACATGCTTTCCGTATCGATGTAACAGCAGTGAACGGTACATATGGAAATGCTAATTAACTTTTTTTTTTTATATACATATATATTGACTAATTGCAGTGTAAGTGTGAATTAGTTTTAATTAGTATGTCTTTAAATTGTATAATGTGTGGATCAGAGAACTTTTAACGATATATTTCATGTACATTGTAGTATAATTTAAGTGGTCATGGGCCAGTTTAACTTGTTTCAAGTCAATGTGTATAATAATAGAGATCCTGCTTGATGAGTCAGATAGTCAATACATTGGTTACACAATTGTATTTTTGTTTCCTGATTCCAGTAAATACCTAGAAAGTATTGTGTTTGTGAAAACTCAGGTGTCTACAATGTACGGTTTAATTTACAAATAAAAATAAATGACAAAAAAGTAAGATCCAGTTATGTGTTGTATGTTTTCATTGTAACGTACAGTTTGTGTTTTCCATTTTATCTTAATCCATGCTTTCATCACTTAAGTTGTAAAGATATTAATTACCCTTCACTATTATTGAATAAAGCACCATTGTTTTTAGATGGAGTTTACAGCTACATTTACTCTGAGGCTTTTTCCTCTAGAAAATGAGTTACTTTTGGCTGGATTATAAAGCAATTACATGTCAGATTTTTTCTATGAATTGACAATGTTCGTCTGACTAATGTCATCCATTTAGTTTATGCTAATTAACTGTTGCATTTTAAAATCAATGTTTTGAGAAAACAGTTTATATGTAGTACAAATGTATCATGTCTACTATGACCTACCCGTATATCAAATATGACCTAATAAGAACCATATTTATATATGTAAATATGTGTATGTACATATTTTACTTTGATCTTCATTTTTTACCTAGAAATTCAAATTCCAGATACATATATATAACTTTGCAAATTGGGTCATACACTTGCCACTTCCAGTTGACTTGTGGAGGGCTGTTGGTCTCTACACAAGTACATGTGTATGCATACATACATGTACGTTGTAACTTGTAAGCAGAGTCATTCCTTCACTATTGAAATTGGCAGCAACCATATAACTGAGTGTTGAGTTACATGTAGCATTACATTTTGTAAGTTCAGACTTTAAAATCTGAAATAGATAAAGATTTGTATGTGTGAAATATATTTTTAAAAAAAATCCATTTTTAACTGGTGTCCCCTCCAACTCTAAAGTTCAAACTCGTTTTATATGTACATATGTAGAGTATATTTAGTTGTATGGTTCTTGTACATGTATAGGTCTATACTACAATATTAATGTACAATGTATACAACATGTCAATCAGTTCACTTTTTTCATTTTCTTTTTTCTGCTGAGAATAAACATATGCATACATGTACAAATGTAAGTAGCAGAGTTGCTAATAAGAACCACATTTATACATGTATTTGTACATGTACCATCTAGTGCCAGTGTCGAAAAATGAGGTTATCACTGTCATATGAAGCCAAGAAACTTGACACAGAAATGATAACTTTATACATTTTACATACCAGTATGTTTCATTGTACATGTACATGTATATGTATCTCTGTGGAATCTAGCTAGGACATACAATATCATTACTGGTAGAAATGCTGGTAATATTTAGTATATTATGAAGAGGATTTACTTACTTTAAAGTAATACGAGCTGTCGTAAAATTTTACATGCTCATTTTATGTAATATTCTCTCATATATATCCCAAAGAGACTATTTGGTGGTTAGAATAACAAAGACATGTGTATAACTGCAACAATCTTGCCAAACATAACCCGTAATATCAGTTATTGTTTGTCCGCCATTACTTTGAGCTCTGCAAATTAACTTTCGGTAATTTTTACAAAGGTCATGGAGTGTCAAATTAATACAGTTAATATACAAATTGTACGTTCTATTGTTATTGCCCTTTGTGTTATTTTCGTACATCATCATTTCATACCTAAATCAGGCAAAGTTGGTCTTTTTTGTCATTTCAAAATATTTGTTCCTGATATTGTCCACGTGCTGGGTTTATTGGGTGATCTTGACTTATTTTTAACTTGTTCCATCGCATTATTGGCTTTATCATTCTTGACACATACATGTATGATCATGAACCGCCCGACTCCACCGGACATGGGGGCCGATGTCACGTCCTGTATTTTAAATGTAAGTATAAAACACATAAAAATCAGCCGACTTTAACATAGTCCAATCGTGTAAAGGACCTAGACCCCCGACTCGATTACGAAGTACATTTGATATGGCGAAAGAGTTTATCTAAAAGGTCATTGCATACAGAAATACAGCTGGATTTTTTTAGGTACTGGAAAACTTAGATTCTAATAAAACAAATAACTTTGAAAAAAAAATCTTTTACAACGTTTCATGTGTTTGATAATGTATTTAAATACACATTTTATCATATATTGACTACATGTCAGGGGACAAAAATAATCATTGTGACAGCTTATATTGATTTAAGACCCAGTTACCTACACGAACCTGTCACCAAAACTAGCAATGTAATTTGAGGTATAACCGTGTCTTATATAAAAGTGGCATATACAGGCTTGAAGTTGTTTACAGCACCTTAAGTTTTCCTAGTCCCAATAATTTATTCTCTGCCTCTCCTTGTTGTTTGGCAGTGGAGTACTACAAGTACTAAAATCGTAAAGTCATACTGTAATGTTGATCTCCAGAATTTCTAAATGTAATGACCTTCAAATTTTAAGTAAGAGGTGGTCCATTAGACCCCTGAATGAAATTATCTTGCATTCAAATCCATGTACATGTGTACATGCAATATACATTTTTAAACTTTATAAATTGCCATGTTTATATACATGTATATGTACATTTTGTACAAGGTCTAGATGTTATTTTGATGCATTGAATACTCAGGTTAATTTGATTTTTTCATGATAAAACATGCATGTAAAACAATATACTTGTGTATTTGGCATGGGTTAACCAGCATTATATCTCTGTATTAGTTTGATCTTTGATACACTATAACTTCTTGTACAATTGTATACTTCTTTGTTTAGGTATACAGACAATTTGTAAATGTCTTTGTCACCCTAGGCTCTTTACTTCTAATGTGAGGTCAGTGACCACCATCTTTTCTCTATACATACAATAACAGGGAAATCTAAGGGCTAAAGTGTTTGTTCCGAAGTGCATTTTGCACATGTACAATGTATATAAGTGATCTGAAGCTACGTTTCCCTATATACATGTACGTGCCAGCGTGCATACTCAAATATTGGTTTCAGTGTGAGTGACCTGTACCAGTATCTTTTATATGTTTATGTAACGATGTATGCATAATACTGAAGTGCTGGCACATGTACAAATGTAGGGTAATTAAGTGAGATGTGGGCCCAAAGTCAACAAATGTACACAGTACTCGTGCTCAAATAACTTTTCACTATTTTAAGGTAAAAACATGCTTATTCTGTAACTGGACATATTGATGGCATACATTTGTAAATAATAATAAAAATTACTGCTCATTTGAAGAAAACTTCAGAAATATTAAAACAAAAGTATCATAAGTATGATGCAAAAATGTATATGTAATGATTAAAAAGTCCTAATATGTTTCCTAATCACTAAAATCCAAAAGTTGTATAAACAATTTTATAGTCAAAATAATGAAATAAAAGTTGAGTATGGAATAAATTAGGTGACGTCAGGCCATGAAGACCAAATATGAAATTGACATCGGACTCTGAACCGTACATGTATTTTGGGCTTATTATCCTTATATCTACAGGTACCCTGTTTATACTGGTAGAGAGATCCTTTCTATAAACATAAACCTGTATTTGTTTATCATTCATAATTTACCTTTATATGTTACCTATTTAGATTTGATCCAGTGGGTACAGGTACATGTATGTAAACTTGTAAACAGAAGGTATGTTTACTCAAATGCAGATTAGGTCAGTGTAACTGTTTGTTTGTTCAATCACATGTACTACATGAAATATACATTTGTAAATGTACATGCAGTAAGGTGAAATTATACATCACATGTAACTTTCTGTAAGCTGTACATGTGATGATCATATTTATAATTACAAATTTCAGGGATTGAATTTAGCATTTTCTGTCTCACTAGTTAATTGGACTATATGCACAATGTAGTTGGAAACAAATTTTACTACCTGTGTTACATGTTCGACAAATTACCAATTGTTAGGCACATATTTACTGAATCAGTACCAAAATTACCTAAGTTACATGTACAATTTAGCTCACAGGGAGGAAAGTCTGAGAGCTATAACGCTATACGCCTTGGCGGCGTTGTCATCATTGTCTTCTACGTCCATAGACATAACTTATACCTGGCCTATACCTTTTTAACCACAAAGGACAGGGCTTTGATATTTTACATATAGATTCCTTATTACAAGAGCTTCCATTTGGTACCTTGACTTTTGGCCTAGTGACCTTGGACTTTGACCTACTTTTCAAAAAGTTTAACCTTGGCTGTGCAATATAGCTTAAATTTTAAACCATGAGGGACAGGGCTTTGATTTATAGATTTCTTATGATGAGAACTTTCATTTAAATTTGGTATCTTTGACTTTTGGCCTAGTGACCATGACCTTGCACTTTGAACTACTTTTTAGAAACTTTAACTTTGGCTACATGTTTTAAACCATGAGAGACAGGACTTTGATCTTTCACATATATATATTTCTTATGACCAGAGCCTTCATTTGATTCCTTGACTTTTGACCTAGTGAACTTGGCCTTGGACTTTCACCTACTTTTCCAGAATTTTTAACCTGAGCTGAAGGAATCAAAATTTTACTAGCTTGTCTTCTGACCATAAAACATCGAGTGATTGACAGCTGTGGCTCAAATATCTATTTTGAAAATTGACACCAATTTCGGTGAGCTTTGTTGTCTTCTGACAACTTTTGTTGTGTTTTCAAGAGTCAAGGCAACTACAAATGTATGATTTTCTTTGTTTGAGTTGAGAAAAAAAATCTTAAAGGGCTGATTAGGTAATTCTTGTGTTCAATGTACATTTATGTTCATATTGTAGAATTTCTACCAGTCAACAGGACTAGCTGAATCACAACCTTGACTAGTCCGCTGTAAAAGTTACTAGTCTCAGACCTGCAGACAAATGCTAATTTCAGACACCAAAGAACATCACATATTGAAATGTACTTTGGAAATGTATTTATTACCAGTCAACAGGACTAGAGAAAATCTAGCTGAATCACAACCTTGACTAGCCCTGATACCCCCCCCCCGGGGGGGGGGGGGGCCCGCCCGCTGTAAACAACCTGAACTCAAGAAGTATTAGGAATTCAGGTTATGTATTGTTCTGACAATTTCTACCAGTCAACAGGACTAGCTGAATCACAACCTTGACTAGTCCGCTGTCCCTCGGAATTCAGGTATTTCTAAATGCCAAATCCAAACCCGAATTAACCAAGTTCCGGACTTGGGGAATTTTGAACCTCTGTGTAAATGATTTATGATAAAATATTTAAGTTATTTTATCATGTTTGTTGTATATAGATGTACATGTAAATGACATGATCTTATTTGATAGTACAATGTACAATTATAAAGTCTTTGGTCTACGTATATTGACACACCTCAACATCTGTTTAGTATTTACATTTGTACTACAGATGGGTATACATCTGTATTGTATGTAGTAATACTATTATATTGTGGGACAGTTGTTATTGACTCTGGTTAACTGATTATTGATTCTGTGTCAGATGATGCAGTCAATGATATATATTATAATTGTACCAAATATTGACAATCTGTCCTAGTTTTTGTTATTTTGTGCTGATTAGATCTGTAGACATATGTCATTATTTTATTATTTTAAAGAGGAAATAAATTTTTGCTCATGTCTGTTTTGAAATTCATGTATTTCATTATGTATGTTTGTAGTATATTATTGATTTTTTCATTTACGGAAACTATATAGAATTCAATGAGCATTTGTTGGGATACTGGGATAGTAACTACCAGGAATTATTGAATAATGAATACAGTGGAATGATTGAATACATTGAAACCTAAATAAAAAGTCCACCACATCTAAGATTGAAATGTGGTCTCGTACACCAAGGCAGGTATTCCGTTAAAAGAAGATTAATTTAAAGGATAATTTAACACGTGGTATATTTCTAGTGGTTCCTCAAGACAAGTTCTACAGTGACATACAGGTACTCTCCTTTAGCCTGTTTTGAGTGCCCTCTGTAGCTGCTAACTTATGGGAAAAGTTACCAGATGATGCAATAGAAAAGTGCCCCAATACTTATGAATCCCCTTCCCTTGTGCACCCTTTCAGCTAAAAGAAAATTGAAATTGGTTTATACATTTGTACACATATAATGACCTTAACTGAAAAAAGCACTTGTTATGTTCTGCTCTGGTAATTTTAAATTGCTTGTAAATGTTCAAAAGTACTACTTTAATCTATTTATATACCAATAATGACAACAGCTGGTACAAATGTAATTTTCATTAAGGTATGGACTCTTAATTGTAATAGGTCATTGGGAAAGACTCCCTCATTCATGGCAACTGCTGGTCTTGGAGTCACCAAATTTATGGTACCTAATACTCAAGTTCAAATAAATTTTTATGACTATAAGTAAAAATAAAAATTGACAACAACAAAAAACGGTACATCTGCAGCTGCATATGATGCTGAAAATGGTTGTGCTACATTTTGTACTTAGCTTGTGCAGTTGCAGAAAACTTAAGAAATATTTCCTTTTTTCATGACAAAATCAGTGATATTGTGTTTCTTACTGTCCTCAGTAGATCACTACATAAATAACAATTTTGTCAAAGTGATAAATGATACAGTTCAGCTTGAGTATTATTACTATTAAGTAAATTTGGTGACTTCAGGCCAGGATCATCCTTACCAAGTTGAGTTTGAGTATTGAGTAAATTTGGTGACAGCTTCTGGATCTGATGGTATTGGAAACAAATTAATCATTATTATTTTTTTATCATTCACCTTAAAGTTTGGGTCGCACTGATTTACATTAGTGGTTTAATTTAGCAATTGTGTCTCACTAGTCAGTTGGATTAGTTGGAAAGAAATTTTATTAGTCCTATAACTAATTCACCAGTCCAAAAGTGGCACGATGAATTAACAAATTGGCAGTGATTTACTGAATCTGAGGCTACTTTGTATTTTAACACTCATAGTTAAACCAACTACTATGATTATGAGTACAGGAAAAAATAAGGAACTGATTAGGTGATATTCAATGTACATTATAAACTTTCATTAATCATTGCTCATGTTTACACTACAATGATTATACAGATTTTCTACTAGTCAACTAGACTAGCTGAAGCACAACCTTGACTAGTCCACTGTTAAAGTTAATAGTCTCGGACTGGCGGACTAGTGCTTATTTCCAACCCTGCTTTATCGTCTTCTTTTATTGCAAAATAAAATAATCTAGCTGTACCGTACATGTATTAAGATTTTATTGAAATTGACAATATATCTTGGTAGTTTTCAATTGCTGTTATATTATTCCAAGTCCGTACATGTACATTGTAGATAAAAGACAAATGAGATTTCAAAGCTTTAATACTGTAAACTGTGATTGTTGTATCACATTGACTTATTGCCAGTGATACAATAAGATAAATGAGATTTTAAAGCTTTAATACTGTAAACTGTGATTGTTGTATCACATTGACTTATTGCCAGTGATACAATAAGATAAATGAGATTTCAAAGCTTTAATACTGTAAACTGTGATTGTTGTATCACATTGACTTATTGCCAGTGATACAGAAAGATCAATGAGATTTCAAAGCTTTACTACTGTAAACTGTGATTGTTGTATCACATTGACTTATTGCCAGTGATACAAAAAGATCAATGAGATTTCAAATCTTTACTACTGTAAACTGTGATCGTTGTATCACATTGACTTATTGCCAGTGATACAGAAAGATCAATGAGATTTCAAAGCTTTAATACTGTAAACTGTGATTGTTGTATCACATTGACTTATTGCCAGTGATACAAAAAGATCAATGAGATTTCAAAGCTTTAATATTGTAAACTGTGATTGTTGTATCACATTGACTTATTGCCAGTGATACAAAAAGATCAATGAGATTTCAAAGCTTTAATACTGTAAACTGTGATTGTTGTATCACATTGACTTATTGCCAGTGATACAAAAAGATCAATGAGATTTCAAATCTTTACTACTGTAAACTGTGATCGTTGTATCACATTGACTTATTGCCCAGGACACCTGAAGATAATATCTTAAAACCATATATTAGATCATAGCTCCTGGGTTAGTGTATATTATTGCTGCATTGCCTGTGATATTCCCAGCTACATATACTTCAAAGGGGCATTAACTGTGTTGGCAAAATAAAAATAATAAGAATTTTGGGTTTTTTTTTCCACGTTTACATGTACTACACATTGCTACATGTACTTGTACTCGATGTATACATTTGTATGTACATTAACAAATAAGAGCTAAACAGAGGCAAAAAAATATTCCTTTGTATTTTGTGAAAATAAGGTCAGGTCCAATGTGATTTGCATACTACATGTATATGTGTACATAAATATTAAATTGCCAAACTTGGTTTTTCAAGCAATTTTGGCAAAATATATCAGAATTTTAGAATTTTTATGCTGAATGTTTGCTAGTTCTGAAGCCAGTTTGAATTTGACATCTGATTACTGTACTGCATGTGATCTTGGCCCATGTACATGTATTTACAAATATCAGCAGTGTTGACATTATCAAAAGATAAGCTATAAGGTTAGAGTGTTGTTAGGTGCAATTTCATCGATTATTGATGTATTTTAGTCATTGCTGGCATTGATATGTGTACATGCAAAAATTTTCATTGAGGAATCATCACCATCATAAAACAAATGTAGTTCTGACAGGAGTCATGATCAGTTGTGTTTAAACTGCATAGACTATTATTACTCCAGATAGCAATCACTCAACTTCCATTTCTTTCTTCAATAAACTAATACATATTGACATTACATAACCAGTCATGACAAGGGGAAATAACTCTGATTAGCAATCAGATGAATTAACTTCCTTGCTTGCAAATGTACATGTGCATGGCTAGCTTCAGGTACTTATGATGTGTTACTCATTAATTTTTGTTTGTTTGTTTATTGTTGTTTTGTTACTCATTAAAGCAATCTGTGTACTTATATTAGGTCCTTCAGTAATTGTTTACAATTATATACATGTACTTGTATATATACATTGTACACATTGATTCTGCACGCACTAGTAGTAGCTAATCATGTCCAGGGAATGTTGATCATCATATGTCTATAGAAGTAATCAGTTTCTGTATCAGTGTATGTAATAACTATATACACATTTTTACTATCTTCATATGAGCCTCTGTGACCAAGAGGTTAGAGCAACGCTTTTTAGAAAATAAAGTCCCCTTAGGGACAAAAGAAAACCAGTCTTTAAAGGGAGGTGATCTTTATATAGAGGTTGATTTGTACACAAATGGTACTATTGGGGACAGCATTAAAAACGGTCTTTGTGACCAGGTGGTCTTTACACGCAGGTAGTTGCTAAAGCAGGTTTTACTGTACATGTATGATCAGTGTCTCCTCATTTCTTATGTACATGTATGATCAGTGTCTCCTCGTTTCTTATGTACATGTACAATGTATGATCGGTGATTGAACTATGGACTTTATTTACATTCATCTTGATAAAGTAGTTTCAGCTGGATTGTGTCTGTAATTAGGTTTGTATAAATGGCGTATATTGATGACTACTGACGAGCATCTTATACTGATTTTATTGTTTGTCATACTTTATAAGGAGTTTTCACATAAGGTGGGTGCATGTGTGTGTTTGTTTTTTATTTTTGGTCATGTATGTTGGTTTGCCTCAATAATTTGGTCTCTATACTTTTGCACATGTATTTACATTGTATGCATGAACAACTGTAACTCCATTGTTTGAAAGATCATTCAGGTAACATCTTGTTGAAACTAAACATTTCTGTACTACTATAGACCTTGAGAAGTACATATACATCATTACTTGTATCCATTGCAGCCTTTGTTGATTTTTAACTTTGGGGGTTCTTGATAGTATTTTGATTGGTTCAAATGGTTATGGGATTCACAAACATATCTTTTTCTCAATTGTGTCAGTGCTTTGTAACTTAACAGTTTCTTGTTATGTTTTAAGAAGGTTTAGTGTCTCCAGTTGGACTATTGATTACTAGTATATGTAGACTGCTACAAATGTTGTTAATTTCATAGTGGCAGTGTTTGTGATACATTTCATTTTTATTGGGTAATAAAACAGTTACTTCATGGGTGTTAGGGGAACAGTCCAGTATTGCCCCTTGTCATCTGCCGATCTGGCATTTTGTGGCTACATTTTTAAACTGTTATCCACAGCCTAGCAGCGCCGGGTAACAGTTTTCCCCGCAACTTTCCTGATGCCTCAGGACAACATTTTGTCTTGTCCAAAAATCTCTGAAATACATGTACCTGCACATGTACTTGTCCTGCAGAATGTAATGCTGTTATATATTGGAAATTCATTGCTTTTTAATGTGAATCAATTTGGAATAAATCTGAATATGAATTGTTTTAAAAAGGGTTTTAAAAAAAGATTTTTGTTTCTCTTTCAGGTCAGAAACTTATATTAAAACAATGATTTACTTGGACAATTAACACAGTATATAGGAAGCATTGTATGTAAGTATCACCAAGAGATGTTCTTAATACATTCAAAGTTTATGTACATCATGTGATACATCATAGAAATTATTTAAACTCTGCTCGCTCTCTCTCTCTCTCTCTCTCTCTCTCTCTCTCTCTCTCTCTCTCTCTCTCTCTCTCTCTCTCTCTCTCTCTCTCTCTCTCAGTAGGAATAGAAAAATAGAAATACAACTGAACAAGAAAATTTGCAAACATGTACATGTATGCTGAAAGATTTTATCAAAAATGCTTTCCTTTCAGTCTTTCTGAATGCAAGTTTACAATTTATCTCACATTTTCACATGATTAAGAAAACGCTGGCTTCATGCAATTTGATTTTGTATTTCCTACAATATGATGAACATGTATATAATATTTATGTAAGGATCATATATACTAGTACTTTGGTTGATTACTATCTTACCAACTGCTCACTGGTCAGTTAATTGCTACTGATAGTAACTAGGCATCATTTTACATCATAGATTAATACTTCACCATCAGTTACTTCCTGACCATGTCTGTAGTATCTGCTTTATAATGATATATCACATCTTGTTCTGTTTACTTAAACATTTTAATGTTATAAGATCACATGATATGTCCTCTTAAAATATCATCTGTATATATCATTTTGTTGTTATGTTAAACATATTGATGTCTTTTGTTTTTATATAAGTAGATACATGTACATTTACAAGAATTGTTGAAAAACATACTTGTATATCAATATCTATATACATGAATGCTGAAGTACTGGATGTATGCAGCATTATTTTGATGAATTACCTATACAGTTTTCATATTGTACAATTTGATATCTTTTTTTTTTTCTAAGGCAGAGAGAATTTGACGTCAATATTTTAGACCTACATTTGTATATTCAAACAAAATGGAGTCAGATGTTACAAAATCAGTGATCAGCCCAGCCAATTCTACTGGGTGGTTTAACTGGGCTTACAAAGGTGTTGACTTTGAATTAGCTGGAAATGGAGGGATAGAGTGCCGTGATTTTTTATCTGTACGACAGAGAGTTGTCGAGAGTATAATTGGGTCATTATGTGCTGGGCTTATTATGTACCGAGCATTGTTTCGTTTGACTATACCCACATTTAGAGAAAGTGCAACCAAGACGGAACCATGTGGAAAGAGAATTTTACTGGTTATTCATTGTTTGATTTTTGGAATAGAGCTAGGATTTAAATTGGCGACAAAGCAGATGATTTATGTTCTGAATCCATGTCACATAGCAACCATGATGCAGGTAAGATAATATCGTAATTACCTGTGAAACAATTCAATGAAGATTTGACAATTGATATCTATGTTTATATGTACATGTAGGTGTAAAAAGTGTTCATTGATCATAAATAAGCATCAACACAAAATTGTTATTTTTTGTCAGAAATGTTTTATTGGAGAAATTACAAAGATAAATTTTACTACACATTGTACATGTATGTACATGAACAGTATTTTTCTCTACCCCATACAGGATTTCTGCATTATGAAAAATTATGGTATACAGGTTTATGTACATGTACTTTTATATGTTCGTGGAATCTAACATTAATTTGAGCATTTTGATTTAAATCTTGTTTCAGGCATTTCAGCCAGTACAAAACACCTGTGTACATAAATCTTAGATGTGTCGTGCATGTGAATATATGTATAAGTGTATTCTAGAAATTAGAACATGATACAAAAACATAGATGAGTCTTAAATGTGAATGTACACTATAGACTAGAACATGATACAAAAACATAGACGAGTATTAAATATGAATGTAGGCTATAGACTAGAACATGATACAAAAACATAGATGAGTCTTAAATGTGAATGTAGGCTAAAGACTAGAACATGATACAAAAACATAGACGAGTCTTAAATGTGAATGTACACTATAGACTAGACATGATACAAAAACATAAACAAGTCTTAAATGTGAATGTAGGTTATAGACTAGAACATGATACAAAAACATAGATGAGTCTTAAATGTGACTGTACACTATAGACTAGAACATGATACAAAAACATAGACGAGTATTAAATATGAATGTAGGCTATAGACTAGAACATGATACAAAAACATAGATGAGTCTTAAATGTGAATGTAGGCTAAAGACTAGAACATGATACAAAAACATAGACGAGTCTTAAATGTGAATGTACACTATAGACTAGACATGATACAAAAACATAAACAAGTCTTAAATGTGAATGTACACTATAGACTAGACATGATACAAAAACATAAACAAGTCTTAAATGTGAATGTAGGCTATAGACTAGAACATGATACAAAAACATAGACGAGTCTTAAATGTGAATGTACACTATAGACTAGACATGATACAAAAACATAAACAAGTCTTAAATGTGAATGTAGGCTATAGACTAGAACATGATACAAAAACATAGACGAGTATTAAATATGAATGTAGGCTACAGACTAGACATGATACAGAAACATAGATGGGTCATAAATATGAATATCTATATCACTGTATATCACCAAAGAAAAAATAGCAATTCATTTTGAACATCTATACTGTCTATTCTGTTACATGTACTATAGCATTTGTGTTATAAGACAATCTGGGTATTAAGTAAGTAATGGACTTCATTTGGATATTAATTAGTGCAGTATTGTTGTCACATTGTCTGAGATACTGGGCTGTTGAAAACATTCCTCCTAAAGAACATATTAAATATACACAAATGGACCCAAAGTCAAATACGTAAACTGTTAGCTTATTGGACAAATTGGGCAATGATGACACAGTTAAAAATGTAAAAAGAAGTGAAGTAACACCTACATGTAAGAGCAAAAAACAATTTATTACCGGTAGATTGACTGGCTCCAATGCAAATGACAAAGAGATGAATGGAAAAGTTGCAATTCAAACTCCTACATCACTGCGAGGCCACCGGAATACAGTGTAAATGTAGTCATGGAAATATGGTCTCCCAATAGCATTACAGGTCATGATGATAAATTATTGAACACAGTGATTTTATGAATGTTGTCTCTCAAGATATATATGTAGGTTTCACTATAACAGTATCAGGTTTCACCGTTTTGATATCGGTATATGATATTTTAGTAGATTTAATGGCCCCTTGTGTTAAAAAATGTGTGGCTCATGGTTGGCCACTTCTCTTGAGAGGCTGAAGAAATCATTACATGTACATTTACATGTATATGATACTTGTATGTATACAGCCCCACACTCTCTCTATCAAGAAAATGAATAATTCTTACTGCCTCACATTTGTTTAATAAAGGCTCGCCAAATATGTAATGAAGTTTAAATTTTCTCCTTCCCCTCCCCCCTCTCTGTCTCTCACACACCCACACAGCCTCATGCCTGTTGTATAGTAGTGTTCACCACAAATATCTGTACCTTTGTATTACATAAGACATTTTATATAAATGTATGAGAAAATGTTTTTACAGTCATTTTTTCACTTCACCGATTTCAGCTCAGTTTACTCGGGAAGATTCATTAACTGTGGTCTAGAAATTTTCTTACTGTTGTCTGGAAATTTACAAATAGGTACAGGTTAATTATGGAATATAGAATGTATATGTTTTTCTTTCTTTTTATGGAATTATTTTATGTTTAAACAATGCCGTATTGATTGCCCAGTACAAATATATTAGCTGTGTCTCACTTATCATACTTATAGTGCTGTGTTTATTCAGATAACATATGGTTTGAATATTTTTGCTGCTTAAGTAGGTTTTATTATGCTTAGAACTGACAGTTTATGTGAATAATTTAAGGTTATGTTTAATTGTTATCATAATAGAAATGGTATAATGTAATTAATGACTGTGGTATAATTTACATTAGTAATTTAATATAAAAATGTTTCCATTATACATGTTCATTGTAGTATGCTGAAGCTGTGTGTTAGCAATGTATTCTCAGTAGCAGAAAAAGGTAACTGTATAGGGCGATCATGCTGTTAAAAACATAATTTCAAACCATAAAATGATAAAATGACCAGATAACATTCTCTATTTTGGAATTTTACAAAACTGAAAAATACCATAGCATCAGTCATTTCATTGGTATTGGGGAGGAAATACATGAGAGGTCAAAAACCAGTTCACAGAGTTAATAGCACAGATGACCACCATTTGCAGGTCTGGCACCATCGCCTCATAGAGTCTATCACATTGTTGAAGAATACCTGGGAAATTCGTTCCCAATCTGGACTAACCTCTGACCCAAAGCTGCCAACATCACCAGCTGTTAGGCAGTGACAAATGTCATTAAAACATTCTCCAAAATCACATAGGCTCTTGAACAGCCATCAATATCACTGCTGCCTATATAGTGAAACCTGGACTTGTCTGTAAACAGAATACCTGCCCAGTCTCTGTAATTAATTGCATATGTTTTCTACACCAAGTTAAACGTGCAACA
The DNA here is from genome assembly GCA_030159075.1 of Atrina japonica. Taxonomy (NCBI): domain Eukaryota; kingdom Metazoa; phylum Mollusca; class Bivalvia; order Pterioida; family Pinnidae; genus Atrina; species Atrina japonica. The sequence goes on from BROG01000097.1 coordinate 550,382, forward strand.
CAGTAATGTATTGATCCCTTTATTTATGTCAGTACATTTGTATAGACATCATGGTCATTGTGCATGTTTAAAATATTTTGACATACATTATGTATATCAATCTATTTTACAAAAATGATACCTTGGTACATTTGTTTATGAATAATGAAGTTTGCCAGTATTACACATGTCTGCACACAGGTACATGTAGCATGTCAGTTTTCAGATTTAATTTAGAGGTCACTTTCATGATTTCCCTTGGGTAACCATGGCCACTTAATTCAGGAGCCGGCCTGGCTCAGTCGGTTGCGCGCTCAACTCTGGATCATGAGGTCGTGAGTTTGAGTCCCACCGGCGGCAGGTTTGTTTCCTGTCTTTCGGATGAGACAGTAAAAACTGGGGGTCCCGTGTCACAGTTGGTGTCGGCACGTTAAAGAACCCTCACTGCTCAATGGCCGTAAGTGCCGAGCATAGGCAAAAATTTGAAGCCCTTCACCGGCATTTGGTGACATCTCCATATGAGTGAAATATTCTTGAGTGGGACGTTAAATAACAATAAACAATAATAAACAATAAGCCACTTAATTCAGGTTAGACTCTACATGTCTATACATGTATATCAAAATTGAAAAACTCTCAGATGAGCTGATATCATAAAATGAACATGCATACATAAAAATGAATCAAATGGTCTAATATATATACATTATACATAAAAAAGAACAGATTGCCAGATATGATATATACATATGTATTTGTTTTTTTTTGTTTTTTTGTTTTTTTTCACACATTTTATTATGGCAAATGGCCAGGATTTTTACATATTCCCTCCATCTCCACCTGGCTAGGGAGTATGGGGAATATTACTGGTGGCCAAGTACCATACACACTTAACATACATTACACACAAACAAACTCACACATATTTACATAGACACTTCAAACATACACAATATATAACATACACCGGACAACATTCACAAACATGTATACAAAAACAAAAAAACACATACATACAGAAAAATAAATTGTACTATATGATATAGAGCAGTACAAAAAGTAGAAGTTTATAAACTGTTTATATATATGTATATAATAGTACTCTCTACAGTAGCTTTTTGTACATATGTATTTGTTTATAAAAATAGAGTAATTCTAAGATGGTCTGATATTATACCGGTAAATACAAATACATAAAAATATAACAAGTCTCAGATAGTCTGTATATCATATATATTCAGTTGTACATATACAAATGTACATAAAAATAGAAAAACTCTCAGACAGTCTGTACATGTATATATAAATAAAGATAGAATAACTCTCAGACGGTCTGATATCATATATATACAGTTGTACATGTATATATAAATAAAAATAGAATAACTCTCAGATGGTCTGATATCATATGTATATACAGTTGTGTATGTACATATAAATGAAAATAAAATAACTCTTAGATGGTCTGATATCATATATATCTTACCATATGTATACAGTTGTACATATACATACAATGTATATGTAAAAAAAAAAAAGAATAACCTTCGGATTGTACATGTATACATAAAAATAGAATAACTCTCAGACGGTCTGATATCATTCATATATATATATATATATACACAGTAGAACTTCGATGAGTCGAACTTCAATGAGTCGAATTTCTCGTTGTTTCGAACTTTTTACAAAGTCCCGATTTATTTCATTATATATCCTTACTAAAAAACAATTTATAAATCGAACTTTCATGAGTCGAATTTCTCGGTGTGTCGAACAAAACTGGCAGTCCCATCGCTGTAAAAACACGAAGTCGAAGTTTACCTGTATACAAGATGTAAATTACCCGTGGCGATTTTCACACCTATCCGACTATGTTGAACAATGGAAACGTGTTAATTGATAAACACCCAGGACAGTATAAAAATAACAACATGATTTAAGTAATTAAAAGTAAAAAGCAGACGCTAATTGATTAATGATTGTTTGCGACTGTGTCAGACTCAAATATGCAAATTACCGGCGGTTGTGTTGGTTGTTTACCATCTCGTAGCTTGGGTCATGATAAGTTTCCGATTTGTAAAAACAAAACGAAATGACCCGATAATATACAGTAAACATTTTCTACTCAAACTCAAAGTGTCACTTGTAAAGAAAAAAACAGCATGAAATGAACGGTATCGGCAGTTTGATGTGAAAAAAATTATTTTAATGTGTAATGACTAGTGCTGCATGATACATCTATTGACTTTCGTTTTGTGTTGATAATTAAATTGGTGACAAAATATTTTAGCTTCTGGTTTTTTTTCTTAACTCTGAGTCAACGTTGTGTTTCTCGTAAGGCGCTTGGATTACGATTTTTCTGCAGAATGTTTGGATTTATTCTCTGAGTACAAAATAAATACACTGTATCTACATTAAATAAGCCGTAAATGATTTTAGTGGATTCGATTCTAAGTCATGATCCCAGCACCTATACAGTTACACAGTCACGTACAATAGATTTTTTGTGTGGCATGTCGTTATGGAGTAGATTTTAGATTTCCCGATCACCATTCATGAGTCGAAGTCCCGATGTTTCGAACTTTTTTAGACGGTCCCTTGAACTTCGACTCATCGAAGTTCTACTATATATATATATATATATACAGAGTTGTACATGTATATACATGTACATAAAAATAGAATAACTCTCAGATGGTCTGATACCATATGTATACAGTTGTACATATACATATATATATAAAAAAAAAAAAGAATAACCTTCAGATGGTCTGATTCCATACAGTGTATATACAGTTGTATATATACATAAAAATAAGATAATTCTCAGATGCTCTGATATAATATATATACAGTCAACTCCACTTATTACAAAAGTGAAGGGAGGAAGATTTTTATTACATTTTGTATTGAATTTATCAATTAAATATGAGTTTTATTTTTCACCATTATTTTTCATTGATTTTACTAAATTTTGATTGGCTTAATGAAAAATATTATATTTTTCATTAAGCCAATCAAAATATAGTGCCAGGCCACTAATGAAAATCTGATAAGTTAATCTCATCTATAATAATGTAATTATATTTTTCAGTTCATTGTTTGATTATAAATTGATCACATTTGCTACCAAATGCCAATAAATGGTGATGGCGTGGTAAAAAATTTTTTACTGTAGATATGACATATCAAGAAGGGATTTTCGTGTGAACTATTTATAATGCCGTATTGAAGCTAAAAAAAATGGCTCTGCACAGACTTGTTCTGTCACGACTGAAAAGCAGGCAATATTATATTTTGATGGAGTGGGTTTTAGTGGTCGAAAGGCAGTGGAAATGTTTATTGTATCCATAATCAAGGTCAACAGTTCAAAAGTTATTAAAAAGATTCAGTGACACTGGAGAAACTTTACAGAAAATGAACATTGAATTGGGCTAACTTTGAAGCGAGTTTGCTATCCAGGTCTATCGATAACTTTATTTGGCATCAAGTGATGCATTTCAATGAAAACCACAGGGGTATGGAAATCTTTTTATGAGTGTAATATTTTCCTCCAGGCTCCAGTTTTCATTGAGCATATTACACTCTAAAAAGATTTCCAAGCCCCTGTGTCAAAATGTGGTTTGTTTACATTTCACAAACCGTAGACTAACCTACATGTACATAACATCAGGAAAATTCATGTTCTAAGGAAACTTAACTGGAAAATGTAATAAATGTAAATAGAATATTCGACAATTGCTTTTGAATAACATATTTATTACATTGAGTGAGGCAGGAGAAAACATATTTAATACACACTCTGTCTCTCTCTCTGTCTGTCTCTCTTTTTCTCTGTCTGTCTGTCTCTCTCTCTCTCTCTCTCTCTGTCTCTCTCTCTCTCTCTCTCTCTCTCTCTCTCTCTCTCTCTCTCTCTCTCTCCACGTAATTGTCTGGTTGCCTCCACATAATTATATGGTGGGTTATATTTTCACTCTCAAGAAAAATATTTTGGCAGGTGAGCCTAATACACTTCTGTAGATACATGTATTATATAATACATATACATATACATATACATACATGTACATCGTTTTTTATTTGTTGATAATGCATAGCTCTAAATCATATAATGATATATATCAACTGAAATGAACATTTTTTAAAAATATCTTTATTATTTGCTGCAGACTTACATATAACAGTGTTTAAACCCCCCTCTTGATCTCCTTACCTAAACCTTCAAATCACTGCAGTGTGTACATCCCCTCTTGATCTCCTTACCTAAACCTTCAAATCACTGCAGTGTGTACATCCCCTCTTGATCTCCTTACCTAAACCTTCAAATCACTGCAGTGTGTACATCCCCTCTTGATCTCCTTACCTAAACCTTCAAATCACTGCAGTGTGTACATCCCCTCTTGATCTGCTTACCTAAACATTCAAGTCACTCCAGCGTGTAGATCACCTCTTGATCTGCTTACCTAAACATTCAAGTCACTCCAGCGTGTAGATCCCCTCTTGATCTGCTTACCTAAACATTCAAGTCACTCCAGCGTGTAGATCCCCTCTTGATCTGCTTACCTAAACATTCAAATCACTCCAGCGTGTAGATCCCCTCTTGATCTGCTTACCTAAACATTCAAGTCACTCCAGCGTGTAGATCCCCTCTTGATCTGCTTACCTAAACATTCAAGTCACTGCAGCGTGTAGATCCTCTCTTGATCTGCTTACTTAAACATTCAAGTCACTGCAGCGTGTAGATCCTCTTTTGATCTGTTTACCCATTCAGTCAAAGTGTGGCTTTGTGTAGATCCCCTCTAGATCTGCTTATTCATGTATACATGTACAATGTCTACAATAGTTCTGATCTAACACCTTTATAGTAAATCAAAACAAATGAATAAGTTGACAGATTTTCAAGTTATCATTTCTCAATTCTATCTTTTTTATTTTGGTAGATATTTTGCCTAGCAGCACCGCCAAGTAAGGTGACAGCAGCTGTTTTTCGTCTCCAATTACACATGTTGACAGGAGCACCAATAGCAATACTTTTTCCTGTGATTAATACTCGTTTGGTAAGTATCGTTAACACTGATACACTGTTGATTTAATTTTTGACTTTGGGGTCAGCAATCATAAATGTTTTACTGATCCTGCACTGCAAACCTATGTCTTGTACATGTCCAAATTAATGCCATTGTCACTTGTCTGAAATTGAATATATTGTGTATATATATATATATATATATATATATATATATATATATATATATATATAAAACTTTAGTGGGTCGAACTTCAATGAATCAAATTTCTCACTGTTTCGACCTTTTGACAAAGTCCCAAATTATTATGTTAATAACGCTACTTATAAACAATTTAGAATTCATATTTTTAAGAGTTGAATTACTCATTGTTTTTAATCAATTTTAGGGCCTATTTGTATGAAAACATTGAAAATTCCTACAATGTATAAATACTTTGAAGTCAAAAGTTTATGAAAGCACCCATTGACAATTCTTCTCCTTCTCATAAACACTCAATGTTTTACTTTGATGAAAATTAAGTTAATTCTATTTATTATTATTATTACAAATTGTGACAGCATTGTGTATTTATCAAATACAGTTTTGAAGCAGTCAGATACATCTTATAGAACATCTAAAAGTAAAATTTTGTGATTCTCAATAACCATTTATGAGTTAAAGTCCTCATGTGTCAAACTTTTCTAGGTGGTCCTTTGAACTTCGACTCATCCAAGTTTTGCTGTAAATAATGACAAATCTTAAGCCTGATGAAATGTGATTGACAATAATTCATTTTAGAAATAAATTCCATATGGCTAGTCTTTTGTGAATGGAATCTGTTTTTGTCTGGTTAATTTGACCTACATGTATCAGACAAGTGCTCGGTGAAGTTTACTTGTCCAATAGCAAAATAAACTAATCTCAGACAAGTCTGATTGTTGAACCCTGTTCAGTATTTGTTTGGTAAGTACAGGAGTTACATTGTAAATCTTACGTATATGTTCAAAAAACATATTTTTCCATGTGCTCAACTCGAGATAAGAACACATTGTCATTTGAGAGGGGGTGGGTGGGGCCACAAAATATTATGGTCAATCATGCAGTTTTTGAAAACATCAATGGCTGATTTGTTGACAAAAGTTTTGTAGTATTAACGAACTTATATGTAGAATGACATCTGTACATTTTTACAATCAAATTGGGCAGTAAAATTTCACAACTTTATGTGTCTTAGAGTAAGACTACATGTACGACAGACAAGCAGTGAATCAGATGGATGTAGAAATTATTTCAGAATGGAATTTTATGTGAACAACGGAGAAGATTTTGGGTTCACAGGGGTTTGCTTGTTGATAAATTTGTGTTGCCAAGAAAATCACCAGTTGTCAAATTTTTTCCTAAGTTTCCAATTTTTTAGCCAGATTCAAAGTCAATAAAAAAAATGTTATTGAGGTTATATAAATGTGTTAACTGCCATCACTGTCAACTTATTTAATTCAATGAGTTACATTATGACATTATTGTCTGTGTTTAAAATATTACGTAATTGAAAAAAAAACCATTGTTTTAGTATTGATATCATCACAATTTTAATATGCATCCAGAGCACCGTTACTATATGGTGTGGCGTGCGGACTTCGTAGATCTATAGGACACCACGGTGTCGCTTTGATGTTGCTCAGTTCAATATTTTGATTAAAATCATTCAGGATTGATATGCAAACTGCGTGAATTTGACATAGCATTAATGATGTTGATATATAAGTCTGCTTAGAGGAGAGAACATATGCAGGTAGATTTAATCATTTTATCTGTATAATCATGTGCATGACCACTTCAGGTCATTGAATAATTACCCCCAGCACTCGTCCACTTATTACACCTTTGTGTGGTTTATTGACATAAATTAATAAACAGGGTTACTAGTACCTGTTTCTGATGACCATTTGGACCATATAAATGACTTGCATAACCTAGATGGCTTAGTCCATAAAATGGAGGTGCCAGAAAAATCACCAATTTTTTGTCGCCAGTTGAAATAAAAAATTACCATTTGCAACATCAGCGAAGTCCAGTGCAACCCCTGGGTCCACCTTTGCAGATGGCTCTTAGTAAATCATTGCCATTGTGCCTCATAATCATCTGTTAGTTTCAACTAACATACCTTTCACATGAACAATTTTGTTAGAATAGAAAAATCCTGATTTCTTTAAAAAAAAAGTTTGTAGGGTCTACCCCAGAGATAAAGGCTTCTTAATTGTAAACAAAAAGTAATTGACACCCATTGGGTCCCCAAAATTGTATGCATTGGAATTACCATTGAACCTGTTGGGATTTTTGTTTTATTTTTGTTCTTTTACAATACACATTACATGTACTTATACATGTACTACATATATTTACAATGTACATGTATGCTACATGTAAATACCAGTTTGGAAGGAGCAAAGATAAGAACAAGAAATCACTACTGTTATAGGGATAACTACTGAGACAGAAGACAACAAAATTTGACCTTTAGTAATCAGGTCTTGACATACACAAGGAACAATGTACAGGTAGATTTAATGTTTTATATATGGCTGACAGAAATGTATCCTTTAGACATTGCTTATACCAGAAAATAAGATTTCTGTCAGACCAGCTTTTTTAGCCTTTACTGCTTTAGAGTGATTTTAATAGTTTTTACTGGCTTGAGAAATGTCTAGAGTGATGTGTGCATTGTACATGTTGTAACAGTTCCAATTCCAACAAACATAAAATCTCAGTCTACAATGCTTTGTCTCTGTATGTACAGTTGTAAAGTCACCCAAACCAAATACAAAGATGAATTGACTTTTATTATGCTCTTGAAATGAGTCGAAATAAAAGATTTTGAGATCAAAAGGTAAAAATCGATGCTTGTAAGATACATGCACATTGTATATGCAAATATAATACAGAAGATCTGAATTGTGTCTGATTTAGAATTCCTCTGTAAAGAATCTGTTGTTCCTGGCGTGTAGAACAGAAGACTGTTTGAGTTAAAGGTGGTCAGAAGTTAGCACTTTTAGATCTCTTCAGACTTACCTCTTCTACATGTAATCCCTTCTCTCCATCCATAAACAATTTAGATTTTCAACTTCTCTGAAAACATTGAAGGGATTTTGAAGAAACTTTACAGGGAGCAAGTACTCAAGGTCCTTCACTAAGTGTAGTATTCAGCCTGATTGACCAGGGATGGATCCAGGGTGGGGCAAAAGAGGCTTCAGGGGTACCCCTCTTTAAAAATCTTCTCCAGAACCGCTGCATGAATTGAAAAAGATTGTTTTTGAGTGATCTACATGGATGTATGATTCAAGTTTGTAATTTTCATAGAAATCAGAATATCAATTTTTGACATGTTTTTGAGGTCTTTTCAGACTTTGTCATTTTCATTAATTTTTAGGTCCTCAGAGTGACCTATTGTAATCGTGTTTTGTTCATCGTCATCTGTTGTGTGTTGTTAACTTTTATTCATTTTCGACTTCTTCTCAAGGACCGATGGGCCAATTTCAACAAAACTTAGCATAAAGCATCCCCTTGTGAAGCTGTACAATGTTTGCACATGAAAAGGGGCTAGGACCCGTAGGGGCTCCAAAAGGGGCCAAAAAGGACCAAAACTTGGTACATCTTTAAAAATCTTTTTCTCATGAACCATTGATCAGATGACTTTCAAATTTTGTATACATGATTGTTAAGTCAATATCTACAAAGTTTGCGAATGAAAATGAAATCTGGTTATAAATGAGCTACTTGGGGGGCACTTCAGTAATGCAGTTTACAATTGTATAACAAATTGTTTAATAACTCCAAACTGATTGACTTTTTGTATACAAAAATATAGGAGAAAGTTGATAGGAATTATCTAAGGATAGTTTTGACAAAATTTCAAGGTCAAAGGTCAAGGTCACAGACACCCAAGTAAACAGAAAATGTTGGGTTTTTTTGTTTAAAATTTTCAAGATTTTTCACTACTTCTCCAAAACCATTGGGTCAATTAAACCGTACTTGACAGAAAGTATAACTATGTAAAGCTGCATAAAGTTTGTGGATGAAAAGGGACTAGGACCAAACATGGCTGTCATGGCTAAAAATAGAAATAATGAGTCAGCAGTTATTTTTTATTTAATACATGTAACTCCAAAATTATTACAGCTAGAAAAAAAACGTTATCTTAAATTGAGCTTGCAAAATCTACCAAAAGTTTATTTTGATGGAAATTGTCAGGTCGAACCTAATATGAGTTATCTCCCCTTTTTTGTGGTTTTTTCATGTTTTTTGACATTATCCTGAAAAGTTGATAAATAGAGTAAAAGTGAAAGAAGCAAAAGTGTTCAGCATGCGAAGATCTACAAGAAAGTCAATAGGCCCAAAATTGTTACAGGGCAGGTATTGTCATAACAGTGCTTATGGGAACTATTGTCATAACAGTGCTTATGGGAACTAATTATGTTGTACTCAGGTAACAGTCAAGGTCTTTTGGACCTCTTGTTGTATCATTTCTTTGATTATCTCCCCTTGTATTCATTATAATGCATTCATTTTATGTGTTTTACCAGTACTTTGGTGAACGAATGTTTTTATGCCAGAATTTTGAGAAAATCTCATTTTTAATCCTGTATTGTTTAAAAATGTCTTTGCTTTCAAAACACTAAAAACTTCTTCCCCTGATAACCCATGTATTCAAAATTGCTTATCCCAGGTAACCGTCAAGATCCATGGGCCTCTTGTATATCTTGAGAAATGCTATACATGTACAATATCTTTTCCAAATATAATTTAAACTACTTTTGGCATTGTAGTGCAGGGATTGAATATATCTTTTTCAACAGTGTCAGTGGCAAATGTTTGCTGTTGGACATAAATGTTGGTACAATGGAACCTGTCTTGAAAGACCACTCTCATGAAAGACCACCTGTCCTTGTAAGACCACCTGTCCTTGTAAGACCACATTCTGAAATCCATTCAGTTAAATAATCCTTTAGACATAACCTCTTTTGAGAGATCATATTTCAGTGGCAGATGGGGTGATCTCTCAGGACAGGTTTCAGTGTACTAGTAGACTTTTTACCTTAAGTAGCAACAAGAATCATAGTTGTGATATTTTATAGATGCAATATTCTATCAGTTACATTAAAAGCTATTAAGTACATGTACATATGCAATGCAGATATTTAATTCCAGTCTTCTCTCAAACCTTGGTGCAATGTACATGTAGCAAACTTTTGTTATTGGTTTTTACGCCGGATAGCAAAACAAAAATTTCGTTACCAATATGAATATATAGTGATATACTGGTAAGCTTTATTTATTTTACAAAAATTAACTAACAAGTATAATCAGCTGATATAAATGTCTCTTGTTGGCTCTGATGTTGCTATAAGTGCTGCTTACTTTAGGAGGAAATGGTAGTACCTAGAGAAAACCCACCTGTCCAAACTGATTACCTCCATATGTGCTATCTGATATATACTCCACTGTCCAATTCAATAATGGAATGTGGGTCGTATTAATGAAAGGCTGTAAAAAACAAAATCTATGTGCATTTTCACATTGTATAAAATGGCTGTATAAAACTGCTTTGTAAAGATCATTAATGTTTAATTGATGTACGTCTCAGAGAAATAATGACTTGTAGTATGGTTCAGAAAGACACTTTAGAGAATGGTTTGTATTATGTTCATTGGTCAACAAAAGTTCCTTAGTTTTAAAATGACTTACTGTAGGTTCTAGTGAAACTCATACCAAGCTGACCAGAGGTAAGAGACTTCATGATTTAAAACGTGATTGTCTAACCTCTCAGCCAGGGAGGCCCTATGTATTGATAAAAGAAGATAAATGAAAAGTTGTACTAAACAGGCATCCAGCCCATAGTACCAATATCATTCATTACATAATATATATATATATATATATATATATATATATATATATATATATATATATATATATATATATATATATAGTGTCTAATGCAGATTATTCAGATTTTTTCGCTCCTACGGAGAAATGCCAATGTCCCCCAATATTTTTACCTTGGCAAAAATCTGAATGTACATTTTGTAAATTCACTAATAAAGTTTCACAAAATGTCTTGTAAGTATTGAAATAGAATCAGAAAACCAGTCATTCTGTTTATATTTTTAAATAATTGTGGTGTTTTAGCCTTTGTAAGGGATCTGAGATAAAACTGAGACCTACAAACTGCCGACATACATGTAAATAGGCTACAAGCGTCCTTACAAGTGTCCGCAAAGAAGATTCAATCATTAAAACTATAATTTCAAAAACATTTTAAATAAATAAATATTTCTTACCAATATACAATATCAGTTTCAATCTTTATTTTGTTTTCAAATTGATTAGTCCTATGGGTAAACCAAAGCCAAGCATGTGATACTGACTGTCCACAAGTTGGCAAACATCAAGGGGTGAGATACGGGAGGACATGTAAAAATAATTTCACAATAATGACACTACCAAGTCATGTAAAATAAAATTTTCTCACCTGTGTAACTTGTTTAAAATTGATATATGTCACGTACAAAATTATGATTTTGACGGGTAGAAACAATAATAGCTTTAACAAACAATTTGATTATGATTAAAGCAATGTGCTACTGGTACCCCATATCAGTCCCCATGCTAAGGAAAAGACTTGAAGGAGTTTGCAACAGACCAAAGTGTCAAATTTCTTCAAGTCACAGTGACTTTTAAGGACTAAAGATATTGTCAGTGAGCTAGCATTTACGTGATGTTAACGGGAGAACAAATGTAGGTTTAAAATTAATGAAATGATGTAGGCTACATGAAGATCTAGATCCACATGTGATTTCAGTCATGCAGTTTAATATGAAGTGAAATCATGGTTTTTTTCATCGATACATACATGTATGTTAGGTCTATATTTGACCATCACAGGCTTTATAATTCGCTGCTTTAATTTTACTCATCAACAAATTAAAATAACAACATGCCTGTGAACACATCAATGTTTCTTCAGTGACTTGTTCACTGAGAATGACCAGCATAACACAAGCTAAATTTTGGATGTACGGACAAACTTTAACAATATAATTGATCATCTGGATGACATTAAGTCCAGATAATCAGACTGTTAGACTGTGTGTGTATATATATATATATATATATATATATATATATATAAACTGATTTTGTGAGAAAGTTTGCCAGTTCACTTGCAAAAGGCTGGTGGTGTATATAGTTCCACTTGCAAAAAGGCTGGTGGGCGCAAAACTCCAATAAGTATAAAACACACATACCTCAGGGTTCTGTATCCTCTATGAGATCCTAATACAGTGTTTATCAAAAAAATAGCCACCAGCAATAATAAGCCATTGTAACTGAAAAATTGATAAAGTTGAGTGTGGCACAACAAAACTCAGTTCAATAAGATACAGTTTATTGGTCAAAGTTTTTTGGCACAATGTGATGTACAACACAACTGCGAAGTACAATATCATGGTGGGAAAATCCTAAACATTTCTGTATCTGTACTTATACTGTTGTCTATGAGATCCTAATTTTACAGTGTTTATCATGTGGCATATATAATCTAAACATCAGTCAAGTCAAAGAAAAATATTTATCAGTAACGATAAAAACACTTAATGCGTAAGCCATTGATACACGCAAGCGATTCCAACAAGAGTCAAAAATTATTGATAAAAGAATGGTGCAGATTGTGCATAGTGATTTTTGCATACTGATTGAATTACTGTACATGTATGGAATCGAAAAATAATACCATTCACGCAGAAGGCCGAGGTCAATGACTATAGAATGATAAAAAATTAGAACAATCTGTTAGAATACTTAAGAATTATATTTTTTATTTCTCAACAGGGAAATCTTTTCAACCTTCGATGGTGGAACAACTAGAAAACTAATTATAGTGATACGTCTCAAGAAAGTGAACTTGATATACTCGCAAAGACGTTAACACCAAGATGTTTTACTTATCGTGCATACAGGACACCTGGCTTTCTACGCCTTACATTTATTAGATTTTATGAATGGAAGATCAATTGTCCAAACAATGGTACAAAACAGAAAAATCACTGAATGATGGCTTGATTAATTGATCAATTTGTCTGTTATATTTGCAATCTATTAATGAACAGACACATAATACTGATATAGTTTTATTAACATTAAATATTTTTGGAAAATTAACTCAAATTTTTTATTAAGATAGGACCACTCACTGTGTTCCAGTGATCATAGAGTTTTTGACTGGCATTGAGAGAAAACCATTATCTATGGAGGTGAAGCAGAGATTGACAATGATTTTCAAGGGGTCCCAATGTCATCCTCTCAGGAATGTTAAATTATTTACATTATAGCAATTATTTAATGAATAAGTATAAACATTAAAGCATGTGCTTTGACATACCAGTTATGTCATTTTAATGTCACACATTTCAGTTAGCATTCAAACGTTTAGGTCAACTCAGCATAAGTTACTGTTTTCTCTACATTTGAAGAAAAACACACTGTTCATGTATTTATTTCTGTGCATCTGATATTTTTTATATTACCCTGTTTAACAATATCACCATTGGAATTTTGAGTCAGTTGAAAATTCCCATAGCTTTATATATGTAGACTAAAGAAATCAAAAAATGTAAAGAGGAATTATATTTAGTGTATTGTATACAACATTACCATTTTGTTAGTGTATGCTAGTTTTAAAACATAACATTACCATTTTGTTAGTGTATGCTAATTATAAAACATAGCATCAACATTTTGTTATTGTTTGCTAAAGTTTCATGGTGCAGAATTAACCTCTGATATTCTGTCAGTGTCATGTTACACAGTTATATAATTAGAGTCTGTGACATATATACTGTATCACATCAATTGTAAATTGACAGACACACGTGTATCAAAAGTGTGTTGTTTTGTCAATTGCAAACCCTTCATTTGGCAGGAAATCAAAATTTAGATCATCACTTTCATTGTTCTGTAAGTTATAACATATATACAATGTCCAGTGGACAGAGACAAATATATCCCTGTGACTCTAGTGTACTTCAATGGTAGGTTTCCCAATACAGATAGATTTACTTCATAATTTGGAACATTTTAAATTAAGTGATCTGTACATATTACAAAATCATTGTGAGGTGATCTGTACATACTTAAACATCATTATGAGGTGATCTTGTATATATTGAAACATCATTGTGAGGTGATCTGTACTTATTGAAACATTATTGTGATGTGATCTGTACATATTAAAACATCACTGTGATGTGATCTGTACATATTACAAAATCATTGTGAGGTGATCTGTACATACTTAAACATCATTGTGAGGTGATCTGTACATATTGAAACATCATTGTGAGGTGATCTGTACTTTTTGAAACATTATTGTGTGATCTGTATCATTGTGAGGTGATCTGTACATATTGAAACATCATTGTGAGGTGATCTGTACATATTGAAACATCATTGTGAGGTGATCTGTACATATTACAAAATCATTGTGAGGTGATCTGTACATACTTAAACATCATTGTGAGGTGATCTGTACATATTGAAACATCATTGTGAGGTGATCTGTACATATTGAAACATCATTGTGAGGTGATCTGTACATATTACAAAATCATTGTGATGTGATCTGTACATACTAAAACATCATTGTGAGGTGATCTGTACATATTGAAACATCATTGTGAGGTGATCTGTACATATTGAAACATCATTGTGAGGTGATCTGTACATATTAAAACATCATTGTGAGGTGATCTGTACATATTGCAACATCATTGTGAGGTGATCTGTACATATTGAAACATCATTGTGAGGTGATCTGTACATATTGTAAATCATTGTGAGGTGATCTGTACATATTGAAACATCATTGTGAGGTGATCTGTACATATTGAAACATTGGATCTGTACATATTGAAACATCATTGTGAGGTGATCTGTACATATTGAAACATCATTGTGAGGTGATCTGTACATATTAAAACATCATTGTGAGGTGATCTGTACATATTGAAACATCATTGTGAGGTGATCTGTACATATTGAAACATCATTGTGAGGTGATCTGTACATATTGAAACATCATTGTGAGGTGATCTGTATTGAAACATCATTGTGAGGTGATCTGTACATATTTAAAACATCATTGTGAGGTGATCTGTACTTATTGAAACATTGTGAGGTGAAACATATGAAACATTATTGTGAGGTGATCTGTACATATTACAAAATCATTGTGAGGTGATCTGTACATATAAACATCATTATGAGGTGATCTTGTATATATTGAAACATCATTGTGAGGTGATCTGTACATATTGAAACATCATTGTGAGGTGATCTGTACATATTACAAAATCATTGTGATGTGATCTGTACATACTAAAACATCATTGTGAGGTGATCTGTACATATTGAAACATCATTGTGAGGTGATCTGTACATATTGAAACATCATTGTGAGGTGATCTGTACATATTGAAACATCATTGTGAGGTGATTGTACATAACAAAATCATTGTGAGGTGATCTGTACATACTTAAACATCATATGAGGTGATCTGTACATATTGAAACATCATTGTGAGGTGATCTGTACATATTGAAACATCATTGTGAGGTGATCTGTACATATTACAAAATCATTGTGATGTGATCTGTACATACTAAAACATCATTGTGAGGTGATCTGTACATATTGAAACATCATTGTGAGGTGATCTGTACATATTGAAACATCATTGTGAGGTGATCTGTACATATTAAAACATCATTGTGAGGTGATTGTACATATTGCAACATCATTGTGAGGTGATCTGTACATATTGAAACATCATTGTGAGGTGATCTGTACATATTGAAACATCATTGTGAGGTGATCTGTACATATTGAAACATCATTGTGAGGTGATCTGTACATATTGAAACATCATTGTGAGGTGATCTGTACATATTGAAAATCATTGTGAGGTGATCTGTACATTGAAACATCATTGTGAGGTGATCTGTACATATTAAAACATCATTGTGAGGTGATCTGTACATATTGAAACATCATTGTGAGGTGATCTGTACATATTGAAACATCATTGTGAGGTGATCTGTACATATTGAAACATCATTGTGAGGTGATCTGTACATATTGAAACATCATTGTGAGGTGATCTGTACATATTAAAACATCATTGTGAGGTGATCTGTACTTATTGAAACATTGTGAGGTGATTGTACATATTGAAACATTATTGTGAGGTGATCTGTACATATTACAAAATCATTGTGAGGTGATCTGTACATACTTAAACATCATTATGAGGTGATCTTGTATATATTGAAACATCATTGTGAGGTGATCTGTACATATTGAAACATCATTGTGAGGTGAACATATTACAAAATCATTGTGATGTGATCTGTACATACTAAAACATCATTGTGAGGTGATCTGTACATATTGAAACATCATTGTGAGGTGATCTGTACATATTGAAACATCATTGTGAGGTGATCTGTACATATTAAAAACATCATTGTGAGGTGATCTGTACATATTGCAACATCATTGTGAGGTGATCTGTACATATTGAAACATCATTGTGAGGTGATCTGTACATATTGAAACATCATTGTGAGGTGATCTGTACATATTGAAACATCATTGTGAGGTGATCTGTACATATTGAAACATCATTGTGAGGTGATCTGTACATATTGAAACATCATTGTGAGGTGATCTGTACATATTGAAACATCATTGTGAGGTGATCTGTACATATTAAAACATCATTGTGAGGTGATCTGTACATATTGAAAATCATTGTGAGGTGATCTGTACATATTGAAACATCATTGTGAGGTGATCTGTACATATTGAAACATCATTGTGAGGTGATCTGTACATATTGAAACATCATTGTGAGGTGATCTGTACATATTAAAACATCATTGTGAGGTGATCTGTACATATTGAAACATCATTGTGAGGTGATCTGTACATATTGAAACATCATTGTGAGGTGATCTGTACATATTGAAACATCATTGTGAGGTGATCTGTACATATTGAAACATCATTGTGAGGTGATCTGTACATATTAAAACATCATTGTGAGGTGATCTGTACTTATTGAAACATTGTGAGGTGATCTGTACATATTGAAACATTATTGTGAGGTGATCTGTACATATTACAAAATCATTGTGAGGTGATCTGTACATACTTAAACATCATTATGAGGTGATCTTGTATATATTGAAACATCATTGTGAGGTGATCTGTACATATTGAAACATCATTGTGAGGTGATCTGTACATATTACAAAATCATTGTGATGTGATCTGTACATACTAAAACATTGTGAGGTGATCTGTACATATTGAAACATCATTGTGAGGTGATCTGTACATATTAAAACATCATTGTGAGGTGATCTGTACATATTGAAACATCATTGTGAGGTGATCTGTACATATTAAAACATCATTGTGAGGTGATCTGTACTTATTGAAACATTGTGAGGTGATCTGTACATATTGAAACATTATTGTGAGGTGATCTGTACATATTACAAAATCATTGTGAGGTGATCTGTACATACTTAAACATCATTATGAGGTGATCTTGTATATATTGAAACATCATTGTGAGGTGATCTGTACATATTGAAACATCATTGTGAGGTGATCTGTACATATTACAAAATCATTGTGATGATCTGTACATACTAAAACATCATTGTGAGGTGATCTGTATATTGAAACATCATTGTGAGGTGATCTGTACATATTGAAACACATTGTGAGGTGATCTGTACATATTAAAACATCATTGTGAGGTGATCTGTACATATTGCAACATCATTGTGAGGTGATCTGTACATATTGAAACATCATTGTGAAATCTGTACATATTGAAACATCATTGTGAGGTGATTGTACATATTGAAACATCATTGTGAGGTGATCTGTACATATTGAAACATCATTGTGAGGTGATCTGTACATATTGAAACATCATTGTGAGGTGATCTGTACATATTGAAACATCATTGTGAGGTGATCTGTACATATTGAAACATCATTGTGAGGTGATCTGTACATATTGAAACATCATTGTGAGGTGATCTGTACATATGAAACATCATTGTGAGGTGATCTGTACATATTGAAACATCATTGTGAACATATTGAAACATCATTGTGAGGTGATCTGTACATATTAAAACATCATTGTGAGGTGGTACATATTGATCATTGTGAGGTGATCTGTGAAACATCATTGTGAGGTGATCTGTACATATTGAAACATCATTGTGAGGTGATCTGTACATATTGAAACATCATTGTGAGGTATTGTACATATTAAAACATCATTGTGAGGTGATCTGTACTTATTGAAACATTGAGGTGATCTGTACATATTGAAACATTATTGTGAGGTGATTGTACATATTACAAAATCATTGTGAGGTGATCTGTACATACTTAAACATCATTATGAGGATCTTGTATATATTGAAACATCATTGTGAGGTGATCTGTACATATTATCATTGTGAGGTGATTGTACAATTACAAAATCATTGTGAGTGATCTGTACATACTAAAACATCATTGTGTATCTGTACATATTGAAACATCATTGTGAGGTGATCTGTACATATTGAAACATCATTGTGAGGTGATCTGTACATATTAAAACATCATTGTGAGGTGATCTGTACATATTGCAACATCATTGTGAGGTGATCTGTACATATTGAAACATCATTGTGAGGTGATCTGTACATATTGAAACATCATTGTGAGGTGATCTGTACATATTGAAACATCATTGTGAGGTGATCTGTACATATTAAAACATCATTGTGAGGTGATCTGTACATATTAAAACATCATTGTGAGGTGATCTGTACTTATTGAAACATTGTGAGGTGATCTGTACATATTGAAACATTATTGTGAGGTGATCTGTACATATTGAAACATTGTTGTGAGGTGATCTGTACATATTGAAACATTGTTGTGAGGTGATCTGTACATATTGAAACATTATTGAGGTGATCTGTACATATTGAAACATTGTTGTGAAAATAGCATGTACAATGTATATATTGATTTATCAGAAGGTCAAAGGAAGTAAAGTACTCTCTATTGATATGTGATTGTCATCAAATTTGTATGCATCTATAATGAAGCATTATCAAGTCATATACGTATACCTGTTCTGTAATATATATGAGATATATTCATTGTAGGTAATGAATATTTAAATTTGTTTTCAATGTTTGATCATCATGAAAACATGAATAATTCAAGGCGTATTTGTTGCTGTAGTTTAGAAAATTGATTATTTCATTAGAATCCATTAATTACACATCAGTTTCCATTTTTACAGCCACTGATATTCTCTCCTTTCCTTCCATTTACATACACATGCACCATCAGACACACATTTATGCTGACCTGCACACATGCATAGAAATGTTCACACTTGCACACATAGACATGTACATATGTAGTCACATGTACACAGACAAATGCACACATAGACACTTGCACACAGATACATGTACACCTAGACACTTGCACACAGATACATGTACACCTAGACACTTGCACACAGATACATGTACACCTAGACACTTGCACACAGATACATGTACACCTAGACACATGCACACAGATACATGTACACACAGACACATGTACATCTAGACACTTGCACACAGATACATGTACACACAGACACATGTACACACAGATACATGTACACCTAGACACATGCACACAGATACATGTACACCTAGACACTTGCACACAGATACATGTACACACAGACACATGTACACACAGATACATGTACACCTAGAGACATGCACACAGATACATGTACACCTAGACACATGCACACAGATACATGTACACCTAGACACACAGACACATGTGCACATACACTTCAGTACACATAGACACTTGCACACAGATACATGTACACCTAGACACATGCACACAGATACATGTACACATAGACACACAGACACATGTGCACATACACTTCAGTACACATAGACACATGCACACATAAACACATGCACAAATAGACACATGCACACATAGACATGTGCACTCATAGATGCATGCATACATAGACACTTGCACACAGACACATGTACACACAGACATGTGTGCAGACACATGCACACACAGACACTTGCACAGGCATATGCACACATATGTACACATAGACATGCACACAGACACATGTACACATACATCTACATAGAAACATGCACACATAGACACATTCATACATAGACACATGTACACATAGACACATGCTTATATAGACACATGCACAAAGACACATGTTAACATAGATCCATGCACACAGACACATGTACACATACCGGTAGATATGCACATATAGACACATGCATATAGACAACTTTCACACAGATGTGAAGTTATAAACTTATGTTATTTAACTGTTTATACAACATTTTCTTTTTCTCTTTCAGCTCCCTTTTGAAACTGAAGTTTACTATATACAACACATATTGATGCTAGTCATTCCATTTTATTTGCTAAAAATAGGAGGTAAGTTACACACATAATTTGCCGTTGTTTACTTTTCCCACAATAATATGGACCACTTAAAGCTATTGTTTGTAAGTATAGGCTTTTGACTCTAGATCATTAAATATTTCAATACTATGATCTATTTATACACTTTATCAATGAAATGTACCTTCATTGCTTTGATCTAGATCACCATATTTTGTTTTTAGGAGAATCATTCTGTTCTATTGATTACACCAACTTCTGAATTAGAAACTGACTCAAAGAGGAAACTTCATTATGAGAGTGATTTTTTATTTGAAACATTAAAGATCTTTTAGTCAGTATTCATCTAAGAAATGCATTGAAACCATAAAAGTTTTGGTCAACAATTTATCGCTCACCTGAACCAAAGGTTCAAGTGAGGTTTTCTGATCGTCTTTTGTCCGTCTGTCTGTCAGTAAACTTTTCACATTTTCAACTTCTGCTGTAAAACTGCTCAAGGGATTTTGATGAAACTTAATATGAAGCAAGTACTCAAGGTCCTTTACCAAGTTTGTTCATTTTGACCCAATCGGCCCAGGGATGGATCCAGGGTGGGGCAAAAGAGGCCCCAGTGCGTACCCCTCTTTAAAAATCTTCTATTCCAGAACCGCTGCATGAATTATGAATTGAAAAAAATAACTGTATCTGATTGATCTACATAGAAGTATGATTCAAGTTTGTTAATTTTATTGAAATTGGAAGATAAATGTTTGATGTGTTTTTGACCTCTTTTTAGACTTTGTAATTTTCATTCATTTTTGTATGATTTCTTTGATTTTCTCCCCTATTATTCTTACGATGCATTTATTTTATGTGTTTTACCTGCGGTTTGATAGATAAATTGTTTCCTAGGAGAATTTTGCTGAAATTTAATTTTTTAAATTTTTTATGAATTTTTTAAGATTGCAAAAAAGGGGGGGTGGAAGGTAATTTTCCACATTTTCGACTTCTTCTCCAAAAGTCGCTGAAGGGATTTTGGTAAAACTTTACAGGAAGTAAGTACTCATGGACCTTTACCAAGTTTGTAAATTTCAGCTAGATCAGTTAAGGGGTGGATCCGGGGTGGACAAAAGAGGCCTTTGGGGTCCCCCTCTTTAAAAATCTTCTCCAGAAGTGCTGCATGGATTGAAAAACTAATAGCATCTGAGTGATGTTTATGGATGCATGATTCAATTTCCTGTTTTTGGAATAAATTGGAAAACTAATTTTTAACATGTTTTGACATCTTTCAAATATCTTCCACTCCTAAGAAGTGTTAATATAATTTGTAAATTTGAAATTCCCATATTTGGAAGATACCAACACAGTTCAGGTGAGCGATGTGGCCCATGGGCCTCTTGTTTCTAGAGATAATTACTCCCAGTGGCCTTGTAGCTGACCATTTGTCTAGCAAGAGTGAAGTTTTGTGTTCAAATCTTCTATACAGTTTTCAGACTTTATTTACACAGTAATGACCTTTCTTTTGCCAGTGCTCACCATAAGAATGAAAAGTTATAATTAGTAAGAGATAGTTCTGAATTATACAAGATACCATCCTATTCTGTCATAGTACAAAATTATAGGCACAGCACATTATGAATACATTATTCAGAGCTCCAGATTAGGGGAGTAAGAGGGTATTTACCCTTTAAAAATTTGAAAATCAGCTTTGGAATTTAGAACAGGGTCTGAAATTAATCATAGGAAATATCCCTTAAGAATTTTGAATTACCTTTATATTCTAAATCTTAAGGTACTTCATACATAGATCTTGATAGTGGTGTTTTTTCATCTAAATAAATATTTCCCATTTCAGCTCACCTCTATGATTGCGGAGGTGGGGGGGGGGGCACTTTTGCTATCTATCACCCTTGCTTCTACTCTACATGTAGTCATACATCAGCTCAGCTTGAGGGGGGGCGGGGCACTTTTGCTATCTATCACCCTTGCTTCTACTCCTACATGTAGTCATACATCAGCTCAGCTTGAATGGCATATACACTTGTATATTCTTAGTTTATCAGGGATTTTCCTATCTCCTATATTCTGGGTCCAGGGTCTGCAAAATTGGGAAAATATACAACACTTTGACTAAAACAGAAAAACTTAATTTGATATATTTGTTTGAAAATGCTTTATTTTGAAACTCAATATTGGGAATTTTTGCATATATTTGGGAAAATTCAATCCATTTTTGCATTGGGAATGAGTCCTCTAACCAGACCCAAAAATGACCTAGGAAAATCCCTGTGTATGTCTATGCTATTCCTCAAATGCTCGATTAGTCTTGTATTTTTGCATAAAATGGCCCTGTTTTAGATTGTCTGTCAGGTCACTTAGGAATATAAAATATGTTGTTTTGCATCTTCTGTATTTATGTGGGTCACCTAAATCACTCTGTTTTTACTTATTACAATTCCTTGTTGTCTATGGTATTTAGCTAGCATCTGTTTGGTCAGGGTAATAAATTGTATTTTATTACCCTGGGTCAGGGGTTTACAGAGATGTAGTGGTTTCATGCATGTAGCATCTGTATGGGTCACATGACCCTGGGTCAGGGGTTTATAGAGGTAGAGTGGTCTCATAGTCATACATGTAGCGTCTGTTTGGTCAGGGGAACAAACTATGTATTTCCTGACCCTGGGTCAGGGGTTTACAGAGATGTAGTGATTTTATGCATGTAGCATCTGCATGGGTCACATGACCCTGGGTCAGGGGTATACAGATATTGAGTGGTTTCATGCATGTAGCATCTGTTAGGTAAAGATAATAAAATTGTATTTTGTGACCCTGTAATTTGGGTTTCCAGAGATAGGGTGCAGTCTAAGGTATGTAGTATTTGTAGGGCTTATTTTTATATTTTGAAAATATGTATAGATGTCATGAGAGTTATCATCATCAATTTCCATTAATTTTAGGAGTTTTCACAGCCGAACCTCTCCTGGACTTCAGCTGGGCGTCAGTTTCACTTGGAATGTTGTATATTTACCACTTTCTTCCTCTCCAGTATTTAGCTTATGTAAGTACATCACTTTCATTTCAATAACAGCTTTGGTAATCAGTGAAATCTGTTTATATTCATCTTAAGTAGTTTGTGACATTATTACATCTCCAAGTTGAAATTTTAGGAATAAATTTTTGAATTGTACAATTTTTTGGTGATTCCAGGAGTCCTTGGTCAACTTAAACAATATGCTATGTCCAGCAATATCAGACCCATTTTATGGACCTTTCTATAGAATATGTGCCATGTTACACCAGGGTCTACTTATTCCAACATTAGGCAAGTTCTATACCTGGCTATCAAAGGCAGTGGGGCTTCGGAAACCTGATCCAAAACTAAAGGAAGAGAGTGTATACCTTTATATTCGACAACAACAAGCTTTAAGATTAATGAAAGAGGGATGCAGGGATCACAGGGACAATACCACACCAACTTTAAACGGAAGAAATGGAGTCGTAAAACACAAGGATCATACCCGGAAACCAAGCAACGGACATGTTAAAAGTTCATGATTTGCTAGCATTAGTTTACTGTGTTCATATGTTCATTTTAATAACTTCAGAGTTTTGTTAATATATGTATAAACATTTTAAAAATAGTTTTGTTGTATAATGGTAATAATAATTACTGTGATGTTCATAACACTTTTGGAGAGATTCAGAAATATTTGTCAAGAAAAGGAAAACTGTGACAGTAGTTAGATGGAGTTTTTGCTACTTGACATTTTGAGTAAAGTGTTGATCTTATTTTCTGATTAAGTGCTCTTTTTGTTGTTATTTTTTATTTATACACATATGATTTCCTTTTATTTATCTGAGCAACTGCATTCACAATTATGACAAAAAGTACAACACATACAACACTTTAATGTCACAGATATTACTCACTTGTAAGATTTAATAAAATTTACATTGCTTGTATTAATTCTTAAACATTTTATTTCAAAAATTTTAAAAAAGAAATAAGCACAGCACAGCATTATGATTGTTGTTTTCTCGGGTGATATTGACGTATTAATTATTCTTATTAAACTTTACTGTGAACTTTTCAGTACCAGATTTTTATTTTGCTTCATGGCTGCCTCTAAGTAAGTTGTTGATGGGAAATTCATATTGGCTAGATTGAAATCTTGCTGAAATGGAAGTCACTGATGTAATCAAAACATGTAAAATACATTTTATTCTTTGTTTTATCTATTTATTTACATGACTTCTGTAATTTAATTTTGGTTTTTAAAGTTTGTTATTTGAACATTCTCATTATGATTATGATATTTATGATTAAGTATTGAGCATTGTCAATCTTGTATGTGAGTCATTTGTACATGCTATAGCAATATTTTCTTTTTGTAAACAGAGTCACTAGTTATAACTAATACTTTTGTTGTTATTGTCATTTCATTGTAAATAACAAATGGAAATGCTTATAACAGATAACAGATATTGATATGAAGATAGGAATGTTATTTATAATTCTAATTCATTTATTTTGTAATACCAGTTCTGATTGGATAATAATAAAAGATCAGGCAGTATAATCATGATATATATGCTGCAAATTCTTTACAACTGAATCACAATAGTTTCATATTCCTATGCCTTTTTTACAAAACTTTGAAAACAAAAGTAAATTATGTTACTTTTTATAACTTCTAACAGTTAGATATATTATCATTTATTTTGTTTTGTTTTGTTTTTTTGTACATGAAAAGAAAACGAAAAATTATTCTGAAGACTACACAGAAAACTGATTATACAGATATTTACATATGACATGCTATCATTTTACTATACAAGGATTGAACTATTGATATATTTAACATTAAGACTATGGTTCTTCATCAGATTTACTGAGGACATTGTCTTTGTTCATATTCAGTACTAGTGGAATATTCACATGTGTTTTATCATAAAGAAGTAATCCTACCTCAACATGTATACTGTGTTGGTCATGCACATACAATTACACATTTCAAATTTCAGGGAAGTTGGCATTAAATGATCTGACTGTTTAGTTTCCATTCAAAATTTCTTATTTTGAAGATAGAAGCGGTAACCTTCTTTTATGATTGTGCAATAATTAGAGGACATCTAGAGTCATTGTGTGTACTGTAACTGTGGAGATTATTTTGTGTTGTGTTTAGGGCTGTTTTAGTAACTAGTTATGACCCACTTGTTACAGCTGCTGTTATGATAGTGTGTCTGTTGTGTAGGAATTATTACTACAGATATGACATATAAGCTATCTGTATAGGTTTGTCATATGCCAAAGTGAAGCTGTCACTTCAGATATTTCATGTAGCCAAAGCTATGCTGTTACTATAAATGTCATAAACAAAAAGTACCATAGCTTATGACAGCTGTCACTATAGATGCTTCATATAGCAAAAGCTTAGCTATAACTATAGATGTCATGTAGCCAAAGCTAATCCATTAATTTAGATATGTCAAAACAAAATTTATGCTGTCACCTGTCATATAGCCAAAGTTATGCTGTCGCCTAAGATTTGTCAAATAGCCTAAGCTAATATGTCAATTTAGATACTGTTGAATCAGAAAATTTTATAATGCTTTTAATTTCATTTATTTCATTGTTTTCATTTTTCAATGAAATTAAAATCATTGCAAAATATTAATTGAATTACAACTAGCAATACTAATAGCGTCCTTTACAAACATTGTTTTATTTCAACGAAATTTGATGTCAACGAATTTCTTTTATTTCTAAAACGCAAAATTTTAACCCCACAAAATTTTCTTTTTCTACAGTATGTCATATTGCAAAAGCTAAGTTATGAGTTTGGATATGTCAAATAGCAAAAGCTAAGTTGTCACTGTAGATATATATCCTATAGACAAAGCTAAGCTGTCACACTAGATATGTCATATAGCCAAAGCTAAGCTGTCACTTTAGATATGTCATATAACCAAAGCTAAGCTGTCACTTTAGATATGTCATAAAGCCAAAGCTAAGTTGTCACTGTAGATATATATCCTATAGACAAAGCTAAGCTGTCACACTAGATATGTCATATAGGCAAAGCTAAGTTGTCACTTTAGATATATATCCTATAGAGTAATAGACAAAGCTAAGCTGTCACACTAGATATGTCATATAGCTAAAGCTAAGCTGTCACTTTAGATATGTCATATAGCCAAAGCTAAGTTGTCACTTTAGATTTGTCATATAGCCAAAGCTAAGTTGTCACTCTAGATATGTCCAATAACAAAAGCTGCATTGTCATATAAGAAAAGCTAAACTTGTATTTTAGAGTTCTAGAAAATATCCACTTTGAGCCGTGCTATATCATTTTTGTATAAAACTTGTATGTAAGCATTAATATGAACAGTTTGTAAAACAAATTGTTGTACAACAGTTGGTCTTATAGTATTTATTTAAAATGAACTATTGCAGTTTGGATACCAGTCAGTGTTTGGGACTGCTTGCAGGAGATTTTTACTAGTTGATGGAACATCAACACAGTTATGTTCTGCTAAGTTGTTTTGGGGAACAAGTCAAAGCACATTTTGCAGTATGGGGTTAATAACACATTGTATTGATGCAAAATTATATGTGTATGTGCATTTCAGCAACATAAACTCAACTTCAAGATTAAAATTTCCAAATTTCACTTTTATTTGTATATTTTTTATTTTTAGAATGACAAAAAAATTAGTAATAATTCGCTGAAAAATATAGGTCTACAAGACTTGTTGAAATATATTCTATTAAAGGTCAGTTCAGCGTCCTTTATGAATTTTAAGATATTATAAATTTGCTTTAGAATATTACTTTTCAATTATTTTTACCATTATACACT
Source organism: Atrina japonica (assembly GCA_030159075.1). Lineage (NCBI taxonomy): Eukaryota > Metazoa > Mollusca > Bivalvia > Pterioida > Pinnidae > Atrina > Atrina japonica. The sequence continues at coordinate 577,831 of BROG01000097.1, forward strand.
TGTGATAGAATTGACATTAAAATCAATATACTGGTCTGTTAACAATTTTTGTGCAAAATTTATATGCAAATGAGTTTTGGTCAAGTTTCCCTTACTGTATATTGGCAAGATCTGTCTGTGAAATTAATATAGAAGTTGCATCATTACTCATTCATGTGATCTTAACTAATGAGAAACTAGCAACAGTCTTTTGAAGTTGGGAAAATGTTTTACATGACACGTATTGACCTAGAGACTTAAGGCTACTGATAGGAAGTATAATGGAAGGGTATAATAATGCCCTGTCACAGAAATTTAATGTTAAGAAAATGATGTTTATAAGCACAAGATTTTATAATCATATCGCAGATCTATGTAGTTTGTTACATAATAAATAAGTCATCAATACTCACATTAGGCCAAATGTCTGACCCGGTTTTTTGTTTCTTTTTTGTAAAACCTAATTTTTCCAAATTAAAAAGTATTCAGTATACTGAGTGTATTATACCTCATTAAAACTTACGATTATCATCAACTCGCATCAGTACTTTCAGTACTTTGATTATTATCGAAGTGTTACAAGAACTCGGCGTAATGCTAATCATTAACAATATTTGTTTTATATAGAGATAAATCATTGCAAATGGATTTATAAACCAAATCTTTTACTATCAGTGGTCAAGGATTGGTTAGATTTATAAACCAAATCTTTAACTATCAGTGTTCAAGGATTGGTTAGATTTATAAACCAAATCTTTTACTATCAGTGGTCAAGGATTGGTTAGATTTATAAACCAAATCTTTTACTATCAGTGGTCAAGGATTGGTTAGATTTATAAACCAAATCTTTTACTATCAGTGGTCAAGGATTGGTTAGATTTATAAACCAAATCTTTTACTATCAGTGGTCAAGGATTGGTTAGATTTATATACCAAGTCTTTTACTATCATTGGTCAAGGATTGGTTAGATTTATAAACCAAATTGTTTTCTATCAGTGGTCAAGGATTGGGTGGATTTATAAACCAAATTGTTTTCTATCAGTGGTCAAGGATTGGGTGGATTTATAAATTAAATCTTTTACTATCAGTGGTCAAGGATTTGGTGGATTTATAAACCAATTCCTCACTATCAGTGGTCATGGATTGGGTGGATTTATAAACCAATTCCTCACTATCAGAGGTCATGGATTGGGTGGATTTATAAACCAAATCCTCACTATTATTGGTCAAGGATTGGGTGGATGTATAAACCAAATCTTTTACTACCATTGGTCAAGGATTTGGTGGATTTATATGTTTATAGATGAATACAATCATTAAATAGGAACATATTCCTTATTGCTATAGTAACACTAAGTAGACCTCAAAAGACTACATATTTACATAGGGACATGTAAAACTTGGTAACAAGATAAAATTCACATGATGGTAGTCATCCACAATATGTCCATTACCTGTATACCAGTCCACAATATGTCCATTACCTGTACACAGCAAGACACAAGCATTTTTGTGTAAATGTATTTCCTCTAGAACACTAGATTTCATTTCTACACTGCTTGTATAGCTAGTGAAATGTCAGAATAATATTTCTAGTCCATAGTAGTCTTTATGTAGATGATTTAAAAATAGTATGTAAATTTATATCTGTTTCTTGAATACCAGTATGTCAATTCTGAGATCTCGTTGGATACACTGTCTGTCATGTGACTTTATCACAACTTGTTAAAACTTTAGTCATACACTCTAAAGTTGGTGTGGAACCTGAAGGGGTACCTAATAGCGAGGGCTTGGCAAGGGGGTTCAAATGTCTTTTCATAGAAAAGATGCATTTATTAAACTATTAGAGACAGCATCTTTGCTTCTTCCTCGAACCCTAAATTCTTTGAATGTTCCATTATTATGATTCTTACTACAACGAAAATTGCCTAGAACTGTTGTTATATGATCATACTAAATATATATATATATATATGTATTGATCATTCTCTCTCTCTCTCTCTCTATATATATATATATATGTATGTATTGATCATTCTCTCTCTCTATATATATATATGTATTGATCATTCTCTCTCTCTCTCTCTCTCTCTATATATATATATATATATACATTCAGTATGGAGAGTTTTTACATCCATAGATCGATGTATTGACTAACACGTTTACAGGGACAATTACTTTGGCTTCCTGTATAAAGACTTGAATTATACAGTTGTATTGTTTACGATAGTAAAAATGTCTTAAGTGTCAAATTATTTGGAATTATCCAATGGTAGTATATATGATAGGAAAGTATTTACTGGTATTATTAAAGAAACTGGAACTATCCAGTAGTGTTGTTGTCATTTTTAATCTTGTTTAGTTTTCTAGCTACATCATAAAGTTTTACTAAGATTTATCTTCCCTCACACACAAGTAGCCTAGTAGATTTGGGGTTGTGTAGTACAATGTGTTAGATTTTACATTGATGAAAAATGTAACACAATGCATAATATACAGAGTTTCAAGGACAATTTTGTGCAATAATTTGTAATGAATTTTTAACAAGTAGATGTGTTCTAAACACTAGTCACACAGGAATTGGCCATTTTGGTGCTGATACTTGGCTACAAATTTTCTTTTTCTTATTGTTATGGATTTGTTTTTGACTTTTGTGGGAGTATTAAGTTTTCTGTTTATTGTTGTTGTAAAGGATTTTTTTCTGGTTTGTTTGTATTTTTTCTAGGAATGATACTCAAGAAATTATATGTGTGTGTGTATATATACCCTTGTATACACAAAAGTAGTTAATAGGAAGATATATATGTTATAATAAACATTAATGAGATATCTTGATAAATTTGAATTTAACTTATGGCCACTTTCCCCAATAAGCCCAACACATACTTTCTAATTGCAATGGCTCCATCTGCTGGTGTTCAGTTGTTCAGGTGAGAGTTTTAATTCTCTGATTTTTTCAATAGCAAAACAGTCATATGCATTATTAACCATTTGATATGGACAGAAAACATTATTTGGTAGGAAGATCATACCTATAAAAGCAAGTGTTTAGCAATTACCTGTAAAATCACAGACTTATTTGTTGTCCCACATTGTATGTACCCATTGCAAAGTCAAAATTCGTTATCTCAAAGTCGTCAGGATCAAGCAAAAAATTCTCTTATCGCCTGTATATGTGCAAACTGACTGCTACAAAAATCATGTGTTTTGTCAAACAATATTCAAAGCAAATTAAAAGGAATTAATTACATTTGAGTATTTATTTCTTAATACCCAATTTTATTTGCAAGTAAAGATCACTCACATTTTATTAGGAACATCCCATTCTCTGTTTTAGATCACGGAAGTGAGAATACCATCATACATAATGAACAGAAAGTCTAAAACGACTTATAGAAAGTAACATCAACCATCAAGATCTAAGAACGCAGAGCAAAATAAAGGAATTTTTGTGAAGATATAGACATAACAAGTTTTGACTGTATTTTTGTATCTGTTGTCAAGCATCAAAGTAATATTTAAGTGGCACAACAAAATGTATACATTCCTATTACGTCAGTCCTAGTTACCACTTTGCTAATATGAAGAAATAGATATAAGAAATACATTATTTGTTAGCAAATCTTGCTTTTACTTAAATCCAGTATCTAGAAAACTATAAGTTGAAGTATAATTTTCGGCAAAGTTGATCTTGTATATTATCTGTCAATGTGTTAAAATCAATTCCAGACCATTTAAAACTCATTGGTAATTATATTAATTCCTAGCCATTTAAAACTCATTGGTAATTATATTAATTCCTAGCCATTTTAAAACTCATTGGTAATTATATTAATTCCTAGCCATTTAAAACTCATTGGTAGTTATATTAATTCCTGACCATTTAAAACTCAATGGTAATACACCAAAATTACCATCACAGCTGTCAAAAAAGTAGTACACACAAAGTATTATCAAAGACTAAAGCTTCAAGTGTGATAGCTAGAACAAAACTCAAACAATTACATTTTTGTAAAGTTGCAAATGCTTTCATTCAAAACATAACTTGAGATGTCACTGTGATATTTTACAAAATGATTTCACTCTCTGCCAAGGAAGTATTGTCACTTGTAGAGTGGTTGGTGTTTAGCTATCAACATTAGTATGCCATGTTTTTTGTTATTACTGATTTAACTCCTCTTACAACAGTTGAAAACTGACAGATTTGGCAGAGCTATATTTATAAATGTATACATGAATTTCCATCCTGAAAGTTAACAATTTCAGTTTTTATTAATACTGTTATTATTATTATTATGATTGTTTTAATTATTTATTCACGTTATCACAGATAATTCTCGATCATAGCAGATTTATTACTTCAGTAATTGCAAGATCAAAACAAGCCTCTATGTCATAAAGTAAGGATTGTTGTGGTATAGCTATAATGTTAAATTCACAAATACTTTTTTCAATAGCTGTGAATTATATACACATGTTGTTCCAATATTTGATGTATAAATTGTGACAAAAACACATTAATTTGCAGGTCATGTATATATATATATATATATATATCTCCTTGAAAATTTCTTTTTATTTTCAATTATTCATTTTTGTCAGAGATTTTTCATTTTATACATGTTTCTAATCATGTGATACATGTCTCAGATCATGTGAAACATGTCTCAGATAATGTGAAACATGTCTCTAATCATGTTTTCAATCATTTTGAGTTTGCTTTTCATTGATGACTTGCTTGTTTTACTAATTCATTGTTCCTCTTAAACACCTGTCTAACACAAAAAAATTCAAGTTATAATTTCACAAAATTATATTCTTGGATCCAGTGAATGTTTTAGTAATTTTCATAAAAATCCGAAGTTGACCAACAATAAAAAATATGAGAAATTACAAGTATGAATATACATGAAAATGGAAAATAGGTTAAGGCTACATTGGGTCCAGCCCTGGGATGAGACTACATTTCCCCTTATTATTATCAGACCAATGATTTAGTTTTATATATTAGACCAATAATTTAGTTGTTTACTACCTAACCATTTTTGAGCCAGAATTTAGAGTACACAGAGATGGAATAATATATATGAATGATCAATACATATTTGTGTAGGTAGATCTCAGATTTTGCTGTTCATAAGTTAAAGATTGGGTTGTTTACCTAAATGTGAAGATTTTCTCATTTTCATTTTAACTGTATATGATATGAACTTTTAGGCCAAGGTACATTTATTATAGCTTACCATATGGGATGTTCAAGATCATTAAGTATTTTAATCAGCAAAATTATAGAAAGAGAGAGAGAGAAAGAGAGTTCCTATTACCACAAATAAACATAAAACTTTAGAATACAGTCATTTAGTTTGAATTACTACTTCCTGTAGAATGTTTTTCAGTGTTACTTACATTAAATTTCGATTTCATTTCTCATTTTGTCATTCCCATACAAATGTCATTCCTTCAGTTTCCATTTAGCTATATTTACACCAGGTGAATTTAAACTGAAGAAACTTTGGTATTTCAATACATTCCTTCTTTCCTTTAATACCTTTCCATCATCAGAGGGAAGCCTTCATAAAAAAAAAATAATCAGCAAACTCCCATGTTAGTATTAAAAGTTTGAACCTGAGCATAGATAGTTAGGTGTTTTTAGAATTTTACATAGACAAAATAATAAATTTGTACGTGGGTATGATGAGAACACGAGGAAATCTCCTGACAATATGATGAGAACACTGGGAAATCTCCTGAGAATATGATGAGAACACTGGGAAATCTACTGAGAATTAGTCTTACAAATTCCTTAGAAAAGCCTTCAGATTTCCCTTTCTGTTCAACACGTCCGATTATTTTTCTTCTTTGTCTAAAACACATGTTCATGTGGTGTTAATGTATGCAAAAAAAAGTTTGACATAACTTTTTGTCCACTTGATATTCTTGGTACATAAAACATGTAAAAGCTCTACAATAAATGTTTATCATGATGTCATGGCATGTGAAGTTTGTCAATACCTGTAGGTTTTGACAAGGAAATCTGTCCCCTTAACAAAAATAAACCTGTGAACCAGGGGGAAAAACTCTGATCTTTCACTCTTTGAATTTCATAGGTGATACAAGTTACCTTATAGTCATATAATTATCTTGCCTTTATGTCATTATCTATTTGAATGTTATCTTACAATAATTCATATTCAGACTGTTTTCACCTTCATGTTTGTGACTTTGTATAATGTGTATATACAGTTGATGTTGTCCAGTAATTTCTAATACTTTGATGAAATGTTCTACTTAATAAATCAACACTTACATGTACTTCAACATTTTGTACAAGTTATTCTATGTTTAGTCCTCCGTCTTCTAACAAGTAGTTCTCCAGAAGAACCTAGCTACAGCCTTATCATACAGTGATGTGTCGAATGTGAGAGCCCAGTTCATGTTTTTTTTACTACTGGTATACATTTTCTTACTCATTTAACACTTTCAAATGTGTTATACAGAAATATATATTTTATCCAGTTTTGATGAAATTTTGCACAAATATGATGTAACTGTCTTTCTTAAATTTTGAGATCATAGTGTGCCTCTCCTGGAATATTTATGTCAAATAGCAACTACTGGGTATTTAAATAACATATATTCTAATGATGTCAACAAGTTAAAGAAAGGGAAAATAGCATTTTCTAAAAATTCATAAAAAATTCTAGAGATTAAATTTCTGGAAAATTCTTGCACAAAAACATTTCTTCACCTAATTACAAGTAAAACACATTAAATGAATGCATCAAAGTGAATACAAGGGGAGATAATCAAGGAAATCATGCAAAAATGAATGAAAACGACAGTCTTAAATGACCTCAAAAACGCATCAAAAGTTAATATTCCAATTTCTTGAATTATACAACCATGTAGATCACTCAGAAACAATCCATTTTTCAATTCATGCAGCAGCTCTGGAGAAGATGATTTCTAAAGCGGGGTACCTTTTGGGACCTATCCTACCCCACCCTGGATCCACCTTAGGCCAATCTGGCTGAAAACTACAAAGTTGGTAAAGGACCTTGAGTATTTGCTTCCTGTCAAGTTTCATTCAAATCCCTTCAGTGGTTTCAAAGAAGTCGAAAATATGAAAACAGGATGGACGACGACAAACGGAGTGATCACAATAATAACATATGAAATAAAAACAAATTAAAATTGTGTTAACTTGACATTTATTTCAAATTCAAGTCTAATAAAATGATGAGGGAGTAGCTTTTGTGTCAAACAGGGATATAATCTTTATAATGATAACTGTAAATGCATTATGGCATAATCTGCCACAAGTGTATATGTTGAATCTTTAACATGAGGTATAGAAAAAAAAAGAAACGTTTTCTTACCAGACTATCATGGTACAGTTGGGCTCTGTAGATAAAACACGTCAACACCAATTTCATGGTCATCACTACAAATGATACATTAATCCTTTCACCCCAACAGACAATAATAGACTGGCCCTATACAACATACCATTAAGATACATGGCGGTTAAAAGTAGTCATTGTTTCAATTTCAGCATGATTTTTTTTGTTGAATTCACTCTATGAGCTACCAAGTAATAATTCTCTGAACTTACAATGTGGTTTCACTATGGACAATGAAGACGCTTGAAGATTTGAAACTTCAGTTGTAGCCCTCAATTTGGCCGTTTAATTTTCATGACCTGAAGCCGTTCTCACCAAATTTTGTTAAGTATAAAGTCACACACACGTTCTAGTATTTTGAGTGAATTTTATTTGCAACATTTTGTGCATCATATCACACAACACTGGTTTTGTGGCCAAGTGGTTAGAGCAATGCGCCTTAAAACAGTCTCTCATCTCTAGTCAGAGCAGATTCGAGCCCCGCTGGAACCTAAGCTACCAGGTAATTTGACAAAAATTCTAGACATGTGATTTAAGATTAATCCATTAGACTACATGTTTGACCTTCTTATACTAGGCTCTTCCTGTTTTGAAATTTCAGATATATCTAAAACCTTGAGCTCTACCACTAGACCACTTGGGAACGGCTGGTAATTTATGACTCTTGTAATTTTTTACATTCAAAATTTGTCTAGGGATAAGCTGCATTAAAGCAAATGTCTGTGTATCACAGATAAAAAGCTGTTTATAGATAGAGATGTTTTGATATAAGTGACATACTGTAAACAGGAAGTGACATTATGCTTCAAGGTATATCAAAAGATACGCATATACACATACATACACATTTATATATACATATATATATAACTCTATAATAAAAATAAAAAGTATACATCTGTTGTGTTATATATATAATATGATAGTCATAGTGAAAGTCAATAAAATAACAAATATATCTTGCACACACACACATACACATACAAACTAAGAACTTGCAAAGATGAGGGGGAAAAAATGACAACAGGTTTGTTACAAACACTGATTGATCAAAGCTAAACCTGTATCTATAATCTTCCTTTAGAACACTTCCCTCCCTTACATGCTTTAGAATCTAGAATTCAGTTTAACTATTTGACCTTAAAATTCAGAAATGAGTCTAAAAGAACTTGGGGGGGGTCTGGTTTAATAAGTTACAGACACAGCAACACGACAAATTATATATATCACACAATTGTTACATATAATAATACATGTAATAATAAAGTATTCTAAATGCACAAAATGTAAACTTTTATCTACTGACAAAATCCTATAAATTTCTACAACAGAATGATCATTCCAGCAAATGCAATAAGACATACTGATTGTATTCCTTGTGTTGCTGTTTTCAAGATATTTAAGAAACAAAAACAGGGTTGATAGAGGTTATTTAAACATATACAATGAGAAATCTTACATACTTATACAAAGGAAATATAAGATCTTATATACTTATAGAAAGTAAATATCAATATCTTATATACTTATAGAAAGTAAATATCAAGATCTTACATATTAATACAAAGTAAATATAAGATCTTGCATACTTATACAAAGTAAATATAAGATCTTATATACTTATAGAAAGTAAATATCAAGATCTTACATATTAATATAAAGTAAATATAAGATCTTATATACTTATAGAAAGTAAATATCAAGATCTTACATATTAATACAAAGTAAATATAAGATCTTGCATACTTACACAAAGTAAATATAAGATCTTATATACTTATAGAAAGTAAATATCAAGATCTTACATATTAATACAAAGTAAATATAAGATCTTGCATACTTATACAAAGTAAATATCAAGATCTTATATACTTATAGAAAGTAAATATCAAGATCTTGCATATTAATACAAAGTAAATATAAGATCTTATATACTTATAGAAAGTAAATATCAAGATCTTACATACTTATATGAGGTAAATGTCAAGATCTTACATACTTATACAAAGGAAATATGAAATCTTACATACTTATAGGAGGTAAATGTCAAGATCTTATACAAAGTATGGTAAAACAGATGTAAATGATATGCCTGCCCATTTTCGTTTTTAATGGGTTGAGGATAGAAGGATATTGCACTCTCTATATATATAATCACCAGACGTTGCTACTGTTTCTGAGAGGAGGGTATCCATTTTAATTAAAAGGAGGGATGGACTGAGCACAGTTGAGCTATTAACTATATGGACACTGTGCAGTTGGACTAACTATATGGACAATGTGCAGTTGAGCTAACTATATGAGAGACTGTTTGCCATTGGGCTAACTATATGGACACTGTGCAGTTGGGCTAACAATATGGACACTGCAGTTGGGCTAACTATATGGACACTGCAGTTGAGCTAACTATATGGGAGACTGTTTGCCATTGGGCTAACTATATGGACACTGTGTGCAGTTGAGCTAACTATATGGGAGACTTTGCCATTGGGGTAACTATATGGACACTGCAGTTGGGCTAACTATATGGACACTGCAGTTGGGCTAACTATATGGACACTGTGCAGTTGGGCTAACTATATGGACACTGCAGTTGGGCTAACTATATGGACACTGCAGTTGGGCTAACTATATGGACACTGCAGTTGGGCTAACTATATGGACACTGCAGTTGGGCTCACTATATGGACACTGCAGTTGGGCTCACTATATGGACACTGCAGTTGGGCTCACTATATGGACACTGCAGTTGGGCTCACTATATGGACAATGTGTGCAGTTGGGCTAACTATATGGACACTGTGCAGTTGGGCTAACTATATGGACACTGTGCAGTTGAGCTAACTATATGGACACTGCAGTTGGGCTAACTATATGGACACTGTGTGCAGTTGGGCTAACTATATGGACACTGTGCAGTTGAGCTAACTATATGGGAGACTGTTTGCCATTGGGCTAACTATATCAACACTATATGTGACAAACTATATGTATCACACTGTATATGTATTTACAATATTATATAATAATGGATAACATGGCATGATATAATGTATATAATGTGAAATATTACATAACAAGGTGTCTACAAAACACCAAACCCCAGAGAGCTAAGCTATACATATAGATTTCTAAGTCATATAACGCTGGCAAATATCCCAGAATATGACCATTATCAAAATCATACCAAATATGGTATGGTTTGATGGAATGCTGCAATACAAGAAAGAGACAAATACAAGAAAGAGACAAATATAAATACCAAAAACAATATGTCCCCAATCTTTATTCTCTCTGGGCACAAAAAGTATATAAATAGTATATTACAATCATTATTAAGTAACTAAACAAACAGCATGAATAAAGTCTTGTGTATTCATACACTTGCCATTTAAATGAAAACCAGACCACAAACGTGATACAGTTAGGCCAGATTGTAATAAGACCAGATATGACCCACCAGACCACAAATGTGATACAATTAGGCCAAATAACAATAAAACCAGATTAGAAGATGTGTGATACTGTTAGACCAGACTTGTTCTAGTTAGATGTAATGAGATACAGTTATACCAGATGTGTGTTAGTTAGAAAGATGTGTGATACTGTTTGACAAAACTTGTTCTAGTTAGATGTAATGAGATACAGTTAGACCAGATGTGTTTTAGTTAGAAAGATGTGTGATACTGTTAGACCAGACTTGTTCTAGTTAGATGTAATGAGATACAGTTAGACCAGATGTGTTTTAGTTAGAAAGATGTGTGATACTGTTAGACCAGACTTGTTTTAGTTAGATGTAATGAGATACAGTTAGACCCGATTTGTGCCATTTAGACACACTGTTTGTTAGACAAATTGTGTAATACAGTGGGAACAGAACATGTCAACATCTCAATTCTTTGCATTACTGGAAAAAATCTGAAAATTTGTCACATTTTCCCCAATCATGTTTCTGACAGTAGTATATTATCTTAAACTTAAAGTAACTTTTCTATAAACAGAAAACTTATATTTATATCTGCCACACACCAGAATAAATATTGTGAAATAACTAGTAAAGGTAACATGTATATAACTATGATAAAAGAATATACGAACATGTCAAGTAATTATACACCTAGGTTTACACCAGTGTATTACAATTGTCTAATAATATAAAAACAAACATATTACCTGATATATATATATATATCACTTAAAGTCTATAACAGAAACATAACAAAACTTATACAAATTTTACATACTAAGTACAACAATTTTAACTTACAGTGGGGAATCATATCTATAAGAGTTGTGTTAAAAAACTCAAAATATACAGAGAAACATATCTCAATACAGTTTTCTCTTGAAAGACCACCTGTTTTGTAAGATCACATACCAAATCCTATTTAGGTTGTTAATTATTCTTCCAATAAAATGTATTTGAGAGACCACTTGTCTTGAGAGACGACATTTAAGTGGTAGATGTTCTGAACTCATAAAGCTACTTCCATGTACCAGAGATCAGATCATCTTGATGTGGTTAAAATTGGATTTTCATAACAAATAACAAATGTGCTCACCTAAAAACTCTAAAATTTTCAAACAACAGACAATCCAACATTTACCGTAAATGATATTTAAAATCAATATCAGAAATCAGTAATGAAATAAAACCATTCATATTACTGATGTCAATTTTCCACAAAAAAAAAATAAATAAATAAAAAAGCAAAAACAAGTGTTGATGAACACTGTTTGTGATCTAGAATTGTATATGTCTAGACCGGACACTGGTAAAATTGAATAACAAACAAATAATTTGCATTTGAAATCTTCAAATAAGAAAGGAGGAATGCAAAAAAAAACAATGTAATTAATGAACAACAAGGAAAATTAACGACCATTGACGGGCAATCACCTTGAGTAATCACCTTTTACCAAAGTAAACAAGAATAATTGTAACAGGAGCAATTACAGGAATTCCCCCAAACAATGGACTAAAAGCACTACTTGGCCATTAGTAGTCATATAAACATTCTTTGGGATCTTACAAAACTATTTTTAAGAAAATTTCAACCAAGCAGAGGCCTTAGAGGCCATACTGGCTGGCGAATCAGAAAAATGTGTCCAAAAGGCACATCTACACTTGTCCATATTTCACCCTATATAATTTCATCAGAAAAATGTGTCCAAAAGGTACATCTACACTTGTCAATATTTCACCCTATATAATTTCATCAGAAAAATGTGTCCAAAAGGTACATCTACACTTGTCCATATTTCACCCTATATAATTTCATTAGGATCTTGTTTTGGAGGAACAAGTCAAACAAAGTTCTGGTGGAAGAAAATGAAAGGATGATAATGAGAAGAAACAGGTTAAATACAATAAGTTTCACACTTCACATATGGGACTTGCCTGTCATTTTAGTCTATATATGTAAGTTCAACCCAAACTGTTTGTTCTTAGGGTAATTTAAAACATGGCTTTAACAGTCATTTAGCAAAGAGAAAATGAAATATAAGTATAGACACATATATTTTGGGGTAAATTCTAATCAATACATTCACTTTGGGCAAATTGAGTTTGGCACATTCTCAAGCTGTAGTTCTCCAAGTAAAACTAAAAACCTTCAGTATCATTCTGATTAATCATTAAACAATTAAATAAGAAAAGATTTGATTACTATTCTAATACAATGACAAGCTAAATTGAGTCTCTAATGCTCAAAGAGGAAACAAGAACATACAGGCCTTAAAGGTCACCTGTTTATGAAATCTGACAGTCAGTCCTAACTCTTTTTGGAAACTTTCGATTTTAAAAGACAATGTAGTAATAAATTGACATTTTTTATTCCTAAATTAAAAAGTGTTTTGATTATTGATCAAGTAATAAGCCTTTTGATTATCAAAACAAATATCAACTCATCTGTAAGATTCAGGCAACAATTTCTGAAAATGATATCTAACATGTACCGTATATACACGCTTATAAGTCAAATTGTTTACTGTAAAAATTAGTCAAAATGTTGGGAGGTCGACTTATAAGTGGGTCAACTGAAAACAGAAATCTACTCATGAAAAAATATTAAAGTTTGCCTTTGAATATGCTTTACAGGAATAACTCTTCTTGATGGAGGTATTATATATACTTCAACCTGGGACGTATCTTTGTATCAAATTATGTAATTAACATTAGAGCACACAGGAGTGCATTTGTCTGTAAAGCCAATTCTTCACTAACTTCAAAAGTGTCGCTATTGTTTTCAGTTGAAGGTCGTGTGTATGTTCTCTATTTGCTATTGTTTTCAGTTGAAGGCTGTGGGTATGTTCTCTATTTATAACAACATGGTCATAATTATCCTGTTGAATAATAATAACATGTATACTGCTGATCACCTCTCACACAAAAACTATAGACTTGTTTAAACAGGAATACTCTATTATAATCAAGGTTACTATTTTAATTACTTCGGTCGGCTGATAATCGATAAGTTAATTGAGAAGAATAAGGCAGAAGTACCTGAATTTTAAGCATTCTGCAATCATTCAACTCTTAACATAGTTTACAGCACAGCCTCAGGGCTTGTAACTTCAATTAACAGCAGGATGCTTTGATTAAGACGATAAGGGAACTTGTCAAAAAAAATTATTCCATGTAATTCTAGATGATGAATTAAGGCCGACATACAAAATGATACAGTACATGTTATTCAAAAAAATTTTGTTCTGAAACTTGTCAGTCCTACCCTGCATTCCACCTAGCCATATTTCAAACTTATGAAACGATGTCATAAACCTGATTAAAAGATTTTTTTCAGACTGAATACATGTTTTAAAGTGAGAGCTTCTTTAATCTTACAATGTCAGCTTTAAAAAGTTATTTTTCATAGTGTGTCCCATGTATTTAGGGACTGTTTCAAAATCTTTTTTATTATTTTTTGGAGACAATATTCAAACATCATACATTAGAACCTCAGTGTCACTATGAAATAATAAGTTGTCACTAGATGATGTACATTGTGTATTATACACAAGAATATCATCAAATCTCTGTATCTACTAGTAATAATCAAGCCTCAACTTATAAGTGGGTCAAAGCTAAGTCCATCAAATCTGGAGTTCAAAAAGGGGGTCGACTTACATGCGAGATCAACTTAAAAGTGAATTTATACAGTAATCAATTTCTGAGACCCACAAGGAGAGAGTTATGTCCATTTCTCATTGGCAAGAAAATTATGAATGAAACTAAAATGACATTTCATTAGAAAGTGCTTCCCTTCGATAAGTATGCCACTACTGTAGTGGTGTGTTCATAAATATGCACAAACCTTTGAGATTCTTTATGCAATACTAATTTTTCAGAGAGATATTACAAACTTTTTCAGAACACTGAAATACAACAAAACTGAAATATATGAAACTTTTACAGGACACTGAAGTATGACAAGGTTTTATATGACTATACAGTATGACAAGCTTTTTCATGAAACTGAAGAATGGCAAGCTTTTACAGGACTTTGTAGTATGACAAGCTTTTGCATGAAACTGAAGAATGACAAGCTTTTGCATGACACTGAAGAAAGACAAATGTTTATAGGATTATGGAGTATGACAAGCTTTTGCACGACACTGAAAAAAGACAAATGTTTACCGGACTATGGAGTATGACAAGCTTTTACAGCACAGAGACAATAACCAGAAGCAAGAGAATCCTGACATCTTCAAGATGATGGGATAAGTCATTAAGGACTTATGGAATGAGTACTAATCCATGTGCCTGCAGTTACAATAGGTCCAAAAAATTATGACAGAAATTTGAATTACTAAACAACAACTTCACATATGTCTTCTAATACTTGTAAACAAATAGTTCTTATGAAGGACATTTTTACTGCTAAAATCATTCTCTTCTACATTTAAGCAGCCTATCATTATCAAATCATTTTAAATAATAAAAAAAAAGTTACAGGCAGGACTGTTAATGTGTGGCATCAAATACAAATCAGGTGGTACTCTAGATATCCATCATAACAAGTTGGATATCAAATCTACCTAGACTGATTATTTGACAATTCTTTCTACTAATCTACAAATGTATAACAGGCATACTACAGTTTCAAAACCAATCTACCCACACAGTGGGGCAAAAATTCAACATATATAAAAAAAAAAAAAAAAAACAGAAAAACCATATGTCTTTTTCTGGTAATCTTATTCTTGTATTCAATTTCAAACAAGTAAAACACACACCTATATAATACATATAACCACCATCATTTGTTAAGTACACGAAACATACTGGAACCCAAACAATATACAATGTGTTATACTCTGTCGCCAGTTGGTCCTGGAATGTTCATCCTCATGTTGATTGGTTGATCTCTATTGCCCAGTCCAAGATCACCTATCATGGAGTCATCATGTTGAATCTGTAGAAAAATAAATACATGTAAGTAAAATACAAGAAAGTCTATGTAGCAATTGAACATCTAAGTAAAGAATAAACAGTTACAAACAGCTTACACTAGTACAGAAATGTTATAAGTAATTAAAGTTTTACTTTCCCCTGTCTAACAATAGTTTGTTTATACAATCACTTTTGTGACAATTGTAAATAGTTTCAAGGTTTACAGGATGTACCTCTCAGCAGACATTAGGGATAGCATGTCAGTAAGGATACATGTTGTACAACAAAAGACAACACAACAGGATGTTCTGTCAGCAGGTTATAGGGAGTGTGCCTGTATGTCAATAATGATATATGTTATACAACACAACAAGAATTTCCTGTCAGAAGGTTATAGGAACAGTATGTCAGTAAGGATATATGTTGTACAACACAAAACTCAACACAATAGGATGTTTTTCCATAGCAGTTCTGTTCCATGTAATAGGAAGGCACCTGTTGGCATAGTATGTCAGTTTAAACAAATTTACCATATAAGGCTCCGGACCAACAAAAATTATTTGAGAGTAAAAGTACTTACATGTATAATCATAACTTATTTTCCTTTGCTAATCAACTTTAAGGATCATCTGAAGTTTAAGGACTTCAGCCTCAAAGCTTTAGAAGAAGAATTTTAGTTGGACAAAACATTAACAATGACGAAATATGAAAAATTCAACTACGAAGATTAATGTAAGTAAACAATTTTTCAAAAAAGCTCTACCATACAATTTTTTCAGCTATTCTCATATACTGTAAATGTAGATATGTCCGCATGTTTTTAAATATGCGATTTCTTATGCAAACAATAAGCATGGGTTTTTTCACGCCATGTCACAACTTATTGTGAGCATTCCTGTATTTTAAGATAATTCTTAAAGCAACTGTTGGAATGGTACTTGGGGGTAATTTACATGAAACCTCTTTGTAGCGTATTCAGTATAATTAATTGTAAATCAAACTACAGGTCAAAAAGTCCCTGCTATATAATCTTTCTGCTATATAATAATACAAGGCACTGCTACATCAAGGACAAGGCAAATCTACACCATGTACAAGGCACAGCTATACCATGTACAAGGCACAGCTATACCATGTACAAGGCACAGCTACACCATGTACAAGGCACAGCTACACCATGTACAAGGCACATCTACACCATGTACAAGGCACATCTATACCATGTACAAGGCACAGCTATACCATGTACAAGGCACAGCTATACCATGTACAAGGCACATCTACACCATGTACAAGGCACAGCTATACCATGTACAAGGCACATCTACACCATGTACAAGGCACAGCTATACCATGTACAAGGCACATCTATACCATGTACAAGGCACAGCTATACCATGTACAAGGCTACACACACCATGTACAGGGCACAGCTATACCATGTACAGGGCACATCTACACCATGTACAAGGCACATCTACACCATGTACAGGGCACATCTACACCAGGTACAGTGTATAGCTATACCATGTACAGGGCACATCTACACCAGGTACAGTGTATAGCTATACCATGTACAGGGCACATCTACACCAGGTACAGTGTATAGCTATACCATGTACAGGGCACATCTACAACAGGTACAGTGTATAGCTATACCATGTACAGGGCACATCTACAACAGGTACAGTGTATAGCTATACCATGTACAGGGCACATCTACAACAGGTACAGTGTATAGCTATACCACGTACAGGGCACATCTACAACAGGTAATGTTTGTTTAAGTAACTACAGTAAACATATCTGAATCACTCAGTTTGAATAGCTTATAAAGGAAGTTCCAACATTGTAATATAAAGCTATTTCACATTTTGAGAGTTTTGTTTTTTATATCTATACCACGTATCTACAACAGGTACAGTTATAGCTATACAGTGTATAGCTATACCACGTACAGGGCACATACAGGTACAGTGTATAGCTATACCACGTACATTACAACAGGTACAGTTATAGCTTCTTCTATAACAACATATACATCTACAACAGTGTATAGTATGTAATATCACTACAAACAGGTAATGTTTGTTTACCTACAGTTATCTGAATCACTCAGTTTGAATAACTAAAGGAGACTTGTTATAAAGCTGAGAGTTTTGACTTCAATACATATCACTCATTATTTATTCTTCCAGTTTTTTTTATATCCACATATATATATATATAACAAAGTTCTCCTATAATATCTACCTGTGCCCTTGAAAACTAAGGAGACTTTTCTGGTGACTTCTCTATTGAATTAACCTGTGATTGCTGGTGAGTCCAGGAAATTCGCAGCCGATAACATTTGTTTAAACAATCAATAGTGACTGGCTGACCCACGATAAGACCCACATCAGATATGTGGTTTCACAATAAACAAAAAGAGGCCCAAGGGGTCTTTATGTGCTGACCTGGTAAATTTGACTGTTTCTTAGATGCCTTAACCTTTGACATACAAAACGTTGCAATTTTGTTGCAATGATCCCTAGATATTTCTTGGCAACTTTTTAATATATCTTTGAATACAAAAAGTAAATCAGTTTTAAGATATTCATGTTAATAGCCCATTTGTATAACAATACCTTATGTCATTTTAAGTGCATATTATAGGCTTGTTTATGAATAGATTTTGATTTCATTCATAAACTGAGTAGATATTGACTTGAAAACTTGGATTAAGAAATATCACCGGTTTATGAGAAGATTTTAAATGATGTACTAATTTTTGGCACCTTTTTGACTCTTTTATAGTCCATATGGGTACCTGACCCTTTAAGTTTGTAAACTAGAAGCCCCTTCACAGAACAAAGCTCCCTGCCAAATTTGGTTGAAATCTGTTCATTGGTTCTTGAGAGGGAATTGTTTAAATGAAAAAGTTAAAAGACAGACAACAATAGACACATGGGCATAGCAATAATTCACTTGACCCTTCAGGACAGGTGAGATAACAAAAACAAGGTGAGCCCAAGTATAATCACAGTAGATATTTGGTTATACAGTTAACAGTGGGGGGACCTAGTAAAATCAAAGTAGATATTTGGTTATACAATTAATGGTGGGGGCCCTAGTAAAACCACACTAGACATTTGGTTATACAATTAATGATGGGAGCCCTAGTAAAATCACAGTAGATATTTGATTTAATAATTAACAGTGGGGCCCTGGTAAAATAACAGTAGATACAAAATGTATTTTGTCATATAATTAACAGTGGGGGCCCTGGTAAAATCACATTAGCTACAAAATGTATTTTGTCAAATAATTAACAGTGGGGCCCTGGTAAAATAACAGTAGATACAAAATGTATTTTGTCAAATAATTAACAGTAGGGGCCCTGGTAAAATAACAGTAGATACAAAATGTATTTTGTCAAATAATTAACAGTGGGGGCCCTGGTAAAATAACAGTAGATACAAAATGTATTTTGTCATATAATTAACAGTGGGGGCCCTGGTAAAATCACATTAGCTACGAAATGTATTTTGTCAAATAATTAACAGTGGGGGCCCTGGTAAAATAACAGTAGATACAAAATGTATTTTGTCATATAATTAACAGTGGGGGCCCTGGTAAAATCACATTAGCTACAAAATGTATTTTGTCAAATAATTAACAGTGGGGGCCCTGGTAAAATAACAGTAGATACAAAATGTATTTTGTCAAATAATTAACAGTGGGGGCCCTGGTAAAATCACATTAGCTACAAAATGTATTTTGTCAAATAATTAACAGTGGGGGCCCTGGTAAAATCACATTAGCTACAAAATGTATTTTGGTGGGGCCCTGGTAAAATCACATTAGCTACAAAATGTATTTTGTCAAATAATTAACAGTGGGGGCCTTGTAAAATCACATTAGCTACAAAATGTATTTTGTCAAATAATTAACAGTGGGGGCCCTGGTAAAATCACATTAGCTACAAAATGTATTTTGTCAAATAATTAACAGTGGGGGCCCTGGTAAAATCACATTAGCTACAAAATGTATTTTGTCAAATAATTAACAGTGGGGGCCCTGGTAAAATCACATTAGCTACAAAATGTATTTTGTCATATAATTAACATTGGGACCCTGGTAAAATCACATTAGCTACAAAATGTATTTTGTCATATAATTAACATTGGGACCCTAGTAAAATCTTAGTAGATATTATATAATAAATAGTGGGGGGCCTGGTAAAATTAAGCTAAATATATCAAACAAGAGGCCCATGGGCCTTAATGGTCACCTGAATATGCACATTTCTTGGTCTTTAGAAATTATTGTTTCAACTATGTGCTCTTTATACTTCATAATAGATGATGGATATATTGATTTAACTATCATACAATATTAACAAGTTTCAATCCTTTTATAGGATAGTAAGTT
Source organism: Atrina japonica (assembly GCA_030159075.1). Taxonomy (NCBI): domain Eukaryota; kingdom Metazoa; phylum Mollusca; class Bivalvia; order Pterioida; family Pinnidae; genus Atrina; species Atrina japonica. The sequence continues at coordinate 598,022 of BROG01000097.1, forward strand.
TAATCATATAACAGTGAGGTGTAATTTTGGTATATCCAGATTAGATACACAAAAACAAAAACATCAATCACTTTTTGTGCCTTACTGACCAAAATGTTCATGAATTTCACAATTATGGTAAAGCATTTTGCTTTTTCTAATCATGCATTCAGTCTTCATAATGCACAAAAGTGAAGATTTTGTACAATTTTGTTTATTTCCACAATATAAACATTTTGGCACTGCCCTGCCTAAACCACACCCATCTTTTCATGTAACCCAGTCCATCTAGGTGATCAGAGAAAGTTTTGTTTCACCAAACATCCAAATAATTGTAATATACAACTTGTCTTGTCCTGAGGAGCACAAAATTACATGTTTATTGGTATTTTTCACATTCAGATGATTTAAGATTCTTAAAATAAGGGGGTAGGGAATGGCCCTGGGGACAACCAGAAATTTCACCCTTAAACTTGTCTTGTCATGGGTATTAAGAAAATATATGGTTTAGGGGTGAGGATCACAATGGCTTTTGAAATAATTGAAAATTTCTGAAATAATGGGGTGGGGAATGACCCTTGGGAGGGCTTCATGCTCTTTTTACCCATGTATTCAGTTTTCCTGTAAGATGTGCAGGAGTTGAGAAGAAGATTTTTGAAGATTTGGCCATTTTTTATTATATAGTAAATTTAACCCCGCCCTAAGGGCAGAACCCATGCCCTCAGGGTCATGAATTTTGCAATTTTGGTAGTGCAACTCTAAGACATTACAACCATATAAAGCATTTGTTTCAGTAAGGTACCCCAGTAGAGAAGAAGATTTTTTTAAATTACCATATTTTTCATGGTTTCCATCCCCTCCCTAAGGCCCCTTGGGGTGGGGACCATGAATTTTGCAATCTTCATGCCCCTTCAGATACTGATGCTAGTGACCAAGTGTGGTTGGATTTGGTTAAGAGGTTCTTGAAAAGAAGCTGAAAATGTGAAACACAATGTGTGCACATCGCCGGCGACAGACAAAACACAATTGTAATAGGTCACCATGAGCTTTGTTCAGGTAATCTAAAAATCTATCAAGATATACATGTATCTAGCAGTATTTTTGGATGCTTTTAGTACCAAATCATGTCATTCCAAGATCTGTTTTCATGCAAAATGTTATTTAAAGAGTATGTACATGTTTGTATATATGGTAGAGAAAGTGTTTGCACGTGTGTGTGTGTGTGTTTGTGTTTGTGTGTGTGTGTTAAAGGGGATGAGTATGCTCTTACTCCTGAGAGCTTTACGTTGACAAGAAACAAACACTGTCCTTACTCCTAAGCCTTGCCCTGACTGGGAACAAGCAATGCTCTTACTCCTGAGAGCTCTACATTGACAAGAAACAAACACTGTCCTTACTCCTAAGCCTTGCCCTGATTACGAACAAGCAATGCTCTTACTCCTGAGAGCTTTACATTGACAAGAAACAAACACTGTCCTTACTCCTAAGCCTTGCCCTGACTAGGAACAAGCAATGCTCTTACTCCTGAGATCTTTACTTTGACAAGAAACAAACACTGTCCTTACTCCTAAGCCTTGCCCTGACTGGGAACAAGCAATGCTCTTACTCCTGAGAGCTTTACATTGACAAGAAACAAACACTGTCCTTACTCCTAAGCCTTGCCCTGATTATGAACAAGCAATGCTCTTACTCCTGAGAGCTCTACATTGACAAGAAACAAACACTGTCCTTACTCCTAAGCCTTGCCCTGATTACGAACAAGCAATGCTCTTACTCCTGAGAGCTCTACATTGACAAGAAACAAACACTGTCCTTACTCCTAAGCCTTGCCCTGACTAGGAACAAGCAATGCTCTTACTCCTGAGAGCTTTACTTTGACAAGAAACAAACACTGTCCTTACTCCTAAGCCTTGCACTGACTGTGAACAAGCAATGCTCTTACTCCTGAGAGCTTTACATTGACAAGAAACAAACACTGTCCTTACTCCTAAGCCTTGCCCTGACTGGGAACAAGCAATGCTCTTACTCCTGAGAGCTCTACATTGACAAGAAACAAATACTGTCCTTACTCCTAAGCCTTGCACTGACTGGGAACAAGCAATGCTCTTACTCCTGAGAGCTTTACATTGACAAGAAACAAACACTGTCCTTACTCCTAAGCCTTGCCCTGACTGGGAACAAGCAATGCTCTTACTCCTGAGAGCTCTACATTGACAAGAAACAAACACTGTCCTTACCTAAGCCTTGCACTGACCTAACAAGCAATTGCTTACTCCTGAGAGCTTTACATTGACAAGAAACAAACACTGTCCTTACTCCTAAGCCTTGCCCTGACTAGGAACAAGCAATGCTCTTACTCCTGAGAGCTTTACATTGACAAGAAACAAACACTGTCCTTACTCCTAAGCCTTGCCCTGACTAGGAACAAGCAATGCTCTTACTCCTGAGAGCTCTACATTGACAAGAAACAAACACTGTCCTTTCTCCTAAGCCTTGCCCTGACTAGGAACAAGCAATGCTCTTACTCCTGACAGCCTGAATCTGACAGGAGACCACCATTGCTCTTACTTCTAAGAGAACAAGCATGCCCTTACCGCTTAAAGCATTAATATGACATGGTACTTACTCCTGAAATTCTTGCCCTGACATGGAAACAGCACTGTCCTCACTCCCGAAAGCCTTTATCTGACAAATGGTGAGCAATCTCCTTATTCCTCAGCCTTATCCTGACACAGGACATGCAACGTTAATAATCTGCGATATGTCTTACATAAGCTGTTGTACATGTACCATTACATCTGAACAGCAATTACACTTAAATAATCAATACGTTCGGAATGGACAAAGATTACTCAGCACACTTGAACTCCAGGTTAACTCTTCCAAGTTTATAATACCACTATATTTGATAAACAAACCCTTTAAATTGCACATGGCATACTATACATAAAATCCCTACAAAGGCTTCAAGATGTCCAATTCAATTTCCTCAGAACTTTGGTATTATGTTTATAATATTTAGTACCTGAAAACTGATTACAGTTAATTACCTATTCATAACAGAAAACCTACAGTATAGTCCAAAAGTGAAGGATTCAATACCATCTGTATTTTCAATTTATACATAGATACATGTAGTGCCAGTAATTGTTCAGAAAATATAAAATGATCCTCTGGAATGTTTTTGTAACTTCATTATTCATCTGTCCAAAGTTTTAAGTTCATACTAGTCAAAATCACAAGAAGTACAGCTTCCAGGGGATCAATATCAAATCTTCGACTTTTGGACCATACTGTAGAACTACTCCTGTGTAGGCTCAATGATAATTACTCAGGATGTAAATGCTGCCAGGTATACACATATCCATGTAGTTAGCAATAACTTAACAACTAAAACAAAACATGGGTGTCACTGCACCAAGCCCAAGATAAAGGACCAGGGTCACATTCATTTAGAGTTCCAGTACAGAATAAAAGGTTGTCATCCAATGCTGTAAGTTAATTAACAATAGGACACTGAAATGTTTGAAATGTTAAACAGAGAGAGTGCAAATAAAAAAAAGAATGGAAACTGTGCACAAAGGAAAGGAAGCTTTTAACATATAACCAAACACCAAACCAAAAACAGCTAATTCTAGCGTGTAAATAAAGCAATTAACAAAGTACCTTTAATAGCAAACGTGTTCCTGCTAAAAACAAAAACAAAAAACTATTACAAAAAAAGCTAACACAAAACAAATTATTAATTACTGAAACATTAAATCAAAAACAGGGTATAAAAGTATACAGGTTAATGAAAGACAATGGTGTGCTATATCAACAGTATACTGATTAACCATGGTGCTGTGTTACCAGTATACTGATTAACCATGGTGCTGTGTTACCAGTATACTGATTAACCATGGTGCTGTGTTACCAGTATACTGATTAACCATGGTGCTGTGTTACCAGTATACTGATTAACCATGGTGCTGTGTTACCAGTATACTGATTAACCATGGTGCTGTGTTACCAGTATACTGATTAACCATGGTGCTGTGTTACCAGTATACTGATTAACCATGGTGCTGTGTTACCAGTATACTGATTAACCATGGTGCTGTGTTACCAGTATACTGATTAACCATGGTGCTGTGTTACCAGTATACTGATTAACCATGGTGCTGTGTTACCAGTATACTGATTAACCATGGTGCTGTGTTACCAGTATACTGATTAACCATGGTGCTGTGTTACCAGTATACTGATTAACCATGGTGCTGTGTTACCAGTATACTGATTAACCATGGTGCTGTGTTACCAGTATACTGATTAACCATGGTGCTGTATTACCAGTATACCGATTAACCATGGTGCTGTATTACCAGTATACCGATTAACTATGGTGCTGTATTACCAGTATACCGATTAACTATGGTGCTGTATTACTAGTATACCGATTAACTATGGTGCTGTATTACCAGTATGAGGGTGCTGCTACCAGTATACTGATTAACTATGGTGCTGTATTACCAGTATACCGAATAACTACAGTGCTGTATTACCAGTATACCAATATACCATGGTGCTGTATTTCCATTATAGGCTACCATTTTACCATGGTAAAAATGTTGTGATGGAACCCATTGCAATACAGGATGCCAGTACTGGTATTTTAACATATGAATACACAAAGATATGCCAGTACTTATTTTTATGAACTAATTTTTATCAACAGGTTGTCCATGTAACATAGCTTAAATTGAATTCTACAATAATTTAATGTTAGTTTTCCTCTCATTCTTCTGTAACTATAGCAACATGCTTCTCAGTTAATGATTAAAGACAATAGATGAAAGTAATGGTATGTGTGAGATCATTAGTATTTGATGGCTATTCTGAAGAATATGTGGTAGGTACCATGGTATTGGGGAGAAACTGTACACAAGTCATATCAGACTAGATTCTCTATGTTCACAGTAACTGTACATAAGTCACATCAGACTAAATTCTCTATGTTCACAGTAACTGTACACAGGTCACATCAGACTAGATTCTTTATGTTCACTATAACTGTACAAAAGTCACATCAGACTATTTTCTCTATGTTTACAGTAACTGTACACAATTGTCAGTATGTTCTCAGGAAATATAGCACTGTGTGTGATAGCAGAGTATCTGTACACAGGTAAGTGGCAGTTACAAGTGGCTAGCATTACTACATTCAGAGTATCTGTACATAGGTAAGTGGCAGTTACAAGTGGCTAGCATTACTACATTCAGAGTATCTGTACATAGGTTAGTGGCAGTTACAAGTGGCTAGCATTACTACATTCAGAGTATCTGTACATAGGTTAGTGGCAGTTACAAGTGGCTAGCATTACTAGTATCTGGCATAGGTTACAACAAGTGGCTAGCATTACTACATTCAGAGTATCTGTACATAGGTTAGTGGCAGTTACAAGTGACTAGCATTACTACATTCAGAGTATCTGTACATAGGTAAGTGTTATGTGGTTAGCAACATTACAGTAGTACATGAAGTGGCAGTTACAAGTGACTACATTACTACATTCAGAGTATCTGTACATAGGTAAGTGGCAGTCACATGTGGTTAGCAGTTACAAGTGGCTAGCATTACTACATTTAGAGTATCTGTACATAGGTAAGTGGCAGTTACAAGTGGCTAGCATTACTACATTCAGAGTATCTGTACATAGGTTAGTGGCAGTTACAAGTGGCTAGCATTACTACATTCAGAGTATCTGTACGCAGTTAGTGGCAGTCAGATGTGGAACCATAGCAATATTACATTCAGAGTATCTTTACACAGGTTAGTGGCAGTTAAATGTGACTAGCATTTCTACAATCACAGTATCTGTACATAGGTAAGTGAAAGTTATATGTGGCTATGCATCACTTCATTCAGAATATCTTAACGTAGATTAGTGACAGTTACATGTGGCTAGCAACACTACATTCAAAATCTGTTATGCACATATAAACCAACAACTGTAACATCACATTTGATGGCTTACTTTTTACTTCCATAAGACATGCACTGAAGAAGTGAGAGGTCAAGGGGTCAGAGGAAGATCATCACTGGACTGAGAGGGCTCATGAAGTTTGGGCTCATTTTCAACTTCTACCACAACCTCAAATAAAAACAAAACAGGTGGAAAATTAAAAATAAAAAAATGTAGAGATATTTCAGACATGATTTTTATCTGATTTAAATCGCAAATCCGATTTTTTTTGTACGTTTCCTGACTTTCAACTTCAAATTCCGCTTTTTTTTTCAACATCGACAAATCCGGATTTCCCAGTTTTTTGACCAACGTCAGTTTTATTTTACTTGTTTCTAACAATTGATGCAAAACTCCTTTTGATTAGTGAGTTCTATTTGCCTTATAAAAGATGTAATACAATTGATTGTACAGCTCCAAAATGTATTTCTGATGCAGAATGTCTTTGGTGGAGATTTTCGCAATAATTTTTAGCTCAGAGATGTTGACAATGTACATGTAGCGAAAAATGGATTATTTTAGCACCCAGTAATTTCAGCACTTTGTACTGTACAAATAACTTTGGCACTTGTATAAGTAAATTAGCTTGCTTTCAAGTGTCAAAGTAACTAGATGCTGAATTTATCTGATACCTCCTTATAAAAAAGCTATTTTTATAGCTTCAAATCAACCCATATCAGGGCAGAATTTCGGCCTACCTAGCTTGCAACAAAGACATCAACTACTCCTCAGAAGTTGGAAATACCCTCATTGAATTTTCGTACTTTCAGCATCAAGTAATATTGGCACCGACCTGGTACTTTCAGCTCTTGTACAAGTAACTTTGGCACCTATTTTTTCAGCTTCAGGTATTTTCGGCACTTGAACAGGTAATATTGACATCTAATATGAATTAACTATTATTAATATCAATTAATATCTCATGATGAATTCAAATTTATAAAAAAGTTTTAACACATGTTTTTGAAAAAGTCAAAAATTTAGTTTTATTGCTAAAAATGGCAAATGGGATTTAAAAAAATATATCTATAAAAATCTAACTTTTTTGGAGTCATTTAAGGTGCCAGGAAATGACAAGAATACAGGATTTTGCATCAATTTATCGAGAGATTCTGGGGGCCTAAGATGCCCTCAGACCCCCGGCAATAAGGTTTTGCATACCATGTTTTCCAACTTTTTTCTTATAACCCAAAATCATGTCTGAAATATGAATAGACAAATAAATGAGGACAAAAAATTTATTTCTGTACCGCCACAAAAGCAATCTACTTTGTAATACCTGTAATTAATATAAACTGTGATATTTTATACTCTGATATCCTGATTTGATAGACAATCCAAAATAATATAAACTTATCGCATAAATTAAAGGTGCAAAAATAGTTTATCTAGCTACATGTATATTAAAAGAAATGGTGACCTGAAAAATTTACAGAGGTGAACAAGGACTAATTTCTAAAAATTGTGAATAAACTTGATGGAAGGGAATAAAGGTTAAAAAATAACCAATGATCAACAACACATTGCCACCAATAAGTAAATTCTACCAACAACAAACAGCTCCAAAGAAATAGATCAAACAACAGAAAACTCCTGAAAGGGTATCCTATAAAATCAGACAGGTACTAAATGGAGATCCTACTAATAATAGACACTTTCCAATAATAAGACCCTATCCACAACCCACAGATCCCAAATGTAGATCATACCAACAACTGACAGATCCCAAATGTAGATCATACCAACAACTGACAGATCCCAAATGTAGATCATACCAACAACTGACAGATCCCAAATGTAGATCATACCAACAACTGACAGATCCCAAATGTAGATCATACCAACAACTGACAAATCCCAAATGTAGATCTTACCAATTATAGACAGCTCCCGAATGTAGAACCTATCAACAACAGACATATCACCTAAATGTATATCTTACCAACAACAGACAGATACCAAAATGTAGATCTTACCAACAACAGACAACTCCCAAATATAGATCTTACCAATTATAGACAGCTCCCAAATGTAGATCTTATTAACAACAGACAACTCCAAAATAGAGATCTTACCAACATCAGACAGCTCCCAAATATAGATCATACCAATAACAAACAACTCCCAAATGTAGATCTTACAACAGCAGAAATTTCCCAAATGTAGATCCTACCAACAACTGACAGATCCCAAATGTAGATCCTACCAACAACAGACAGCTCCCAAATATAGATCTACAAAAAGATAGCTCCTGAATGTAGAACCTATCAACAACAGACAGATCACCTAAATGTATATCTTACCAACAACAGACAGATGCCCAAATAAAGATCCTATCAACAACAGACAACTCCAAAAAGTAGATTCTACCAATAATAGACAACTCCCAAATGTAGATTTTACCAACAACAAAAAGCTTAAAAATGTAGATCCTACCAAAACAAACAGCTCCCAAAAGGAGATCCTACCAATAACAGAGAGCTCCAAAATGTAGATCCTACAAATAGACAGCTCCTGAATGTAGAACCTATCAACAACAGACAGATCACCTACATTTATATCTTACCAACAACAGACAGATACCCAAATGTAGATCTTACCAACAACAGACAACTCCTATTTATGGATTTTACAAATAACAGACAGTCTTAAACAGTCTTAAATATAGATCTTACCAACAACAGACAACTCCCAAATGTGGATCCTACCAACAAAAGACAGCTCCCAAATGTAGATCTTACCAACAACAGGCAGCTCCCCAAATATAGATCTTACCAACAACAGACTGATCCCAAATGTAGATCTTACAACAGCAGAAAGCTCCCAAATGTAGATCCTACCAAAACAAACAACTCCCAAAATGTAGATCTTACCAACAACAGGCAGTTCCAAAAGTACATCTTACCAATAACAAACAACTCCAAATTGTAGGTCCTACAAATAAACAACTCCTTAATGTAGAACCTATCAACAACAAACATCACCTAAATGTATATCTCACCAACAACAGACAGATGCCAAAATGTAGATCTTACCAACAACAGACAACTACTAAATATGGATCTTACAAATAACAGGGAGTTCCTAAATATAGATCTTACCAACAACAGACAACTCCCAAAAGTAGATTCTACCAATAACAGACAACTCCCAAATGTAGATCCTACAAATAGACATCTCCTGAATGTAGAACCTATCAACAACAGACATATCACCTAAATGTATATCTTACCAACAACAGACAGATACCAAAATGTAGATCTTACCAACAACAGACAACTCCCAAATATAGATCTTACCAATTATAGACAGCTCCCAAATGTAGATCTTACCAACAACAGACAACTCCAAAATAGAGATCTTACCAACATCAGACAGCTCCCAAATATAGATCATACCAATAACAAACAACTCCCAAATGTAGATCTTACAACAGCAGAAAGCTCCCAAATGTAGATCCTACCAACAACAGACAGCTCCCAAATATAGATCTACAAATAGATAGCTCCTGAATGTAGAACCTATCAACAACAGACAGATCACCTAAATGTATATCTTACCAACAACAGACAGATCTTACCAACAACAGACAACTCCCAAATAAAGATTTTACCAATTATAGACAGCTCCCAAATGTTGATCTTACCAACAACAGACAACTCCAAAATAGAGATCTTACCAACATCAGACAGCTCCCAAATATAGATCATACCAATAACAAACAACTCCCAAATGTAGATCTTACAACAGCGGAAAGCTCCCAAATGTAGATCCTACCAAAACAGACAGCTCCCAAATATAGATCTACAAATAGATAGCTCCTGAATGTAAAACCTATCAACAACAGGCAGATCACCTAAATGTATATCTTACCAACAACAGACAGATGCCCAAATATAGATCCTATCAACATCAGACAACTCCTAAATATGGATTTTACAAATAACAGACAGATCCCAAAAGTAGATCCTATCAACAATAGACAAATCCCAAAGTAGATATTAAAAACAGACAGCTCCTGAATGTAGATCTTACCAACAACAGACAATCCCAAAATGAAGATACTACCAGCAGACAGATCCCAAAAGTAGATTCTACCAATAACAGACAACTCCCAAAAGTAGATTTTACCAACAACAAAAAGCTTAAAAATGTAGATCCTACCAAAACAAACCTAGAAATAGACAGCTCCTGAATTTAGAACCTATCAACAACAGACAGATCACCTACATTTATATCTTACCAACAACAGACAGATGCCCAAATGTAGATCTTACCAACAACAGACAACTCCTAAATATGGATTTTACAAATAACAGACAGATCCCAAAAGTAGATCCTATCAACAATAGACAAATCCCAAAGTAGATATTAAAAACAGACAGCTCCTGAATGTAGATTTTACCAACAACAGACAATCCCAAAATGAAGATACTACCAGCTGACAGATCCCAAAAGTAGATTTAATCAACAACAGACAAATCCCAAATGTAAATATCAGTATAGAAATACACCCAAGTGAATCAACACTTAGTAACAGAAGACTAAACAGATGTCCTGATCAACAATAGCCTCTGACTGAATTAGTAAAACTAAAGATAATTAGTAGATATTTAGCAATGAAGTAGATATTTAGCAATAAATGATGAGTCAAACTACAGGCCAAATATAATTAGTGACACAAATAGGATTGTGTGTGTGTGTGTGTGTGTGTTCTACAACACTACAATCCAATACCTATAATTAAATCTCGAACTTTTATCATTGCATAAGAATTTTTTAGACTGAAATCTGGTATTTTCAAACTCTTTTAATACACTTTTAATATTACACATGCACTGTTAAGTTGTTTAATATTTATAAGATATCTGACCATCTGACCTACGACACTTGATATAAAAGTAACTTGGTAGTAACTCCAACAGGAAACAGGCAGCATGCTATGTGATATGATCATATGTGAATGGTAATGGCATGCTGTTGGGAGGAATGGGTGATCTGCTAATGGCATGCTGTTGGGAGGAATGGGTGATCTGCTAATGGCATGCCGTTGGGAGGAATGGATGATCTGCTAATTGCATGCTGTTGGGAGGAATGGGTGATCTACTAATGGCATGATGCTGGGAGAAATAGGTGATCTGCTACTTAATGGATTACTTTTGTAAGTCAATGATAGCATATTATGACATCTCATTGATTACTTCTGTTTATATAATAATAGCATATTAGACACCTCATGGATTACTTTTGTTCTTAGTACATGTAGCAATCATAGCTTGTTAGATCTACCTCCAGATTAAGAAAGCCATATACAAAATAAATCATTTAACCAATCAGAGACATAAGAGAGGGATAGACATGAACTAAAATGGTTACATCCCAACCAAGCTTTCAAAAGTAACTCTGTTATCAGCAATTCTTGATACTTAGGAGACCTTCAATTTCAACACATTCCCTTTCTGTCTGCAATGACTAATCACAGATTGGCCCTGATAATCTCCCCTTGTGGTTCACAATGACTAATCACAGATTAGCCCTGATAATCTCCCCTTGTGGTTCACAATGACTAATCACAGATTGGCCCTGATAATCTCCCCTTGTGGTTCACAATGACTAATCACAGATTAGCCCTGATAGTTTTCACTTTTCTATCTGCAATGACTAATCACAGATTGACCCTGATAGTTTTCACTTTTCTATCTGCAATGAATAATCACAGATTGACCCTGATAGTTTCCCTTTTCTATCTGCAATGACTAATCAGACTGACCCTGATAGTTTTCCCACTCTGTCTACAATGACTAATCACAGACTGACTTTGATAGTTCTCCGTTCTGTCTGCAATGACTAATCACAGATTGACCCTGATAGTTACCACTTTTTGTAGCATTGACTAATCACAGACTGACTTTGATAGTTTCCCATTTTTGTAGGCATTGACTAAACATAGACTTACCTTGATAGTTCCCCCACTCTTTCTACAATAACTAATGACAGATTGACCCTGATAGTTATCCTTTCTGTCTGCAATAACTAATCACAGATTGAACCTGATAGTTTCCCCTTTTGGTCCAAAATGACTAATGACAGATTGACCCTGATAGTTTCCCCTTTTGTTCCACAATGACTAATGACAAAATGACCCTGAAAGTTTTCCCTTCCTTTCTGTCCACAATGACTAACCACATATTGACCCTGATAGTTTCCCCTTTCTGTCCACAATGACTAATCACAGATTGACCCTGATAGTTTCCTCTTTCTATTTAAAATTAATAATCACAGACTGACTTTGATAGTTTCCCCTTTCTGTATGCAATGATTAATCACAGACTGACTCTTGTGTCCCCTTTCTGTCTGCAATGACTATTTACAGACTGACCCTGATAGTTTCCCTTTTTTTGTCTTCATTGACTTTCTACAATTTGACCCAGCTTTCAACAAAGCCACTAGATCATAGGCACTTGTTTTATCAATGGGATCAAGAATTAATTCTTGATTCCCAATGAAAGAATGGAGTGCCTGTCTCAGCTTTCAACACTGCCAATACGTTCTGCAATGAATGTTTTAAGATGATGCAGTTTACAACACAAGCATAATTTTCAGGGCCATTTAAATTTGAACCACTTTTATATACAGCTTCCTTAATACTTATAGTAAAATCATGCATTTGAAAAAAATACATTCTCATTCATATTTATATCAGATTAATTAACAAGACTAATGAGCAAACAAAAATACAGTTACAGTTCTAAAAAGTAAAATAAAAAGGAAAAAAATCAGTAATATGCACATATTGAAGGTCCTAGATTAAAGTTCTAATCAATATTACCTTGGAATCAGTTTGATCAATTTCTATATTAGTTAAACCTGGCTGGGAAACAGTATTGACATTACTGTCCTCTCCAATAGATAATTCACGATGGTCGACAATCATGTCCGTATCAGAATCCGCATCTACATGAACATCACCCTGTATAAATATAAATATATCCACCATGAAGGAAAAATAGTTGTGAACACTGTAAGCTTGGGCAATATATCTCTGTAAAGTTATTGTCAAAGGCTCATATACCCATCCTATGATTTCATTGGTTAGGATGTATTGTCAGTAATAATGTCATCATCGGTTAAGACTTCCTGGAAAATCTTAAATTTTAATTGAGGATAAATATTTTACTTGAATGATGGACAATAGGATATTTTAAAATCAATGAAAATCACTGTCATCAAATTCATTTTTGAAGGGAAAAACAAAAAAATTCAAACCCAAGAAAATGAATGATTTTACAGTATATTACACAGGTATCCTTCTATTTAATTGGCCAATACTTAAAATTACCCACTGATGGCTCTGACTAAGAATTATATAACAATCCTATGATTTCACTGGCTAGGACAAGTATCATCCCATCTGATTTGAACTGAGAGGTAACAATGACCACAGTTCTGATACTTATCTTATAATCCCTATCTGAGAGGTGACAATGACCACAGTTCTGATATTTACCTTATAATACCTATCTGAGAGGTGACAATGACCACTGTTCTGATATTTACCTTATAACACCTATCTGAGAGGTGACAATGACCACAGTTCTGATACTTATCTTATAATCCCTATCTGAGAGGTGACAATGACCACAGTTCTGATATTTACCTTATAATACCTATCTGAGAGGTGACAATGAATAGAGTTTTGATACTTACCTCACAATCCCTATCTGAGAGGTGACAATGACCAGAGTTCTGATACTTACCTCACAATCCCTATCTGAGAGGTGACAATGACCAGAGTTCTGATACTTACCTCACAATCCCTATCTTAGAGGTGACAATGACCACAGTTCTGATTCTTACCTCACAATCCCTATCTGAGAGGTGACAATGGCCGGAGTTCTGATACTTACCTCACAATCCTTATCATAGAGGTGACAATGACCACAGTTCTGATACCTCATAATCCCTATCTGAGAGGTAACAATTACCAGAGTTCTGATACTTATCTTATAATCTCTATCTGAGAGGTGACAATGACCACAGTTCTGATAATTACATTATAATCCCTATCTGAGAGGTGACAATGAATAGAGTTCTGATACTTACCTAACAATCCCTATCTGAGAGGTGACAATGACCAGAGTTCTGATACTTACCTCACAATCCCTATCTGAGAGGTGACAATGACCAGAGTTCTGATACTTACCTCACAACCCCTATCTGAGAGGTGACAATGACCAGAGTTCTGATACTTACCTTATAATCCCAATCTGAGAGGTGACAATGACCGGAGTTCTGATACTTACCTCACAATCCTTATCTTAGAGGTGACAATGACCAGAGTTCTGATTCTTACCTCACAATCCCTATCTGAGAGGTGACAATGACCGGAGTTCTGATACTTACCTCACAATCCTTATCATAGAGATGACAATGACCATAGTCCCTATCTGAGAGGTGACAATGACCAGAGTTCTGAAACTTACCTTACAATCCCTATCTGAGAGGTGACAATGACCAGAGTTCTGATACTTACCTCACAATCCCTATCTGAGAGGTGACAATGACCAGAGTTCTGATACTTACCTCACAATCCCTATCTGAGAGGTGACAATGACCAGAGTTCTGATACTTACCTCACAATCCCTATCTGAGAGGTGACAATGACCAGAGTTATGATACTTATCGTATAATCCCTATCACCCTGTCCAATAAGTTTAGGGTTCAAATCATTCTTTTCAATTTCATTGGCTATAGCTTGTACATTTCTCTTTAATATCATTGGCTGGGGGTTAGATAAATTTATATGAATAGTGGATATTAGCCCATTACATACATATCAGCTTTAATTGCAAATTTCAAACATAGTGTAATCATAGATTACCAAGCTCACCTCACATGGCAACTTTGCCTCTATACTGAAAATCAGATTTTCTTTATCAATTTCCATTTCATTTTGGCAATGAAATATAAGGATTTATGAATTGTTTATCATTATTATTTTTCATTGTTATTTTTCCCCGAGTGAAAAATAACATAATGGAAACTATGGTATTTCTGTGGCACACCAAGTCACTCACATGACCAAAGACAATACAGCTGTATCACATCTTATTTTCTATCCAAGAAGACATGGACATTCAGCTTCCATCTAATTAAATGATGATAACTTATCACGCTTTCAAAAGTGTAACTTCCAGCCATCACAAATTACATAGCTCACTTGATGCAGGCAAGTTGGCTTTGTATTCAAGAAATCCTAATCTAGATACCGTAATTTATCTAATTAAGGTGCCACCAAGACCAAAATTATGTTTATTTATTTTAATAAAGGCATCCTTTAAAATGAAAAAAAAAATACACCCCCCTCCCCCCCAAATGAAAATGAAACGTTTTTTGACAGCTTTAATGATAACATACAGTAAACAAATAAGACCAGGTGATCTTTTAACCTCAGGTCGATTAAATCATTACCAAACAGATTTTAGATACGAACAGAGACTGATTAGATCGACTCACAACATCTTAAATTCAGTCTACAGCTTTAAGCACAACCTATTTTCCCCCGGGCAGTTATGTGATTACAGAGTACAGTTACTAAGTTTAATCGGAGTTGTGGTGTTAAAGCGTCCTTTATAATTGTTTTGTAATACTGTCTTGACTTTTGTACTGGTTTCAGATGTTTATTTAATTGCCTTGGTATTTGATATATAGATTTCTAAACTTCAAACAGCAGACATTAGGCAATACACTTTAATCGGTACTTCGATCCCGATTTTCAAAAACCACATGTTTTGACATTTCCGTATAGGCATTTTAAATTCAGCATTGTCAGTTACATAATTGATACCAACAGTCATTATTGATTGTTTATTTAGGGCATGCCTAATTAGTAACTGGCTGATTTACCAACTAACAGGTACATCTAAGCAGTTAGGAGATGGCAGCATAGGTTAAAGTCTATTTCTTGAATGTCCGACAAATAATTCGTACATTACCAGGATTTCATTTTCAATTTGAAATCAGTTTTCCTCTTGATATAATTTATAACAATATGAATTTAAAGACTGGCTACATAAATTACACCAGCATGATGATAAAGAAGTGTATTTAATATGACAAACTTGATTGATTATGGATCAGTACTTGTTAAGACCAGAGTATAATTCTGAGTGACAGTGTGGACTTATGAGTCATTTTTCATCATGTGGTAGACTAAATAAACAACATAAAAGGAATGTTTAATTACAGAAATTTTTCACTTTTATAGATGTTTGTAGCTGATATTGATCTGGATTAAGTAATAAAAATAAATAAATAATATCTAGACTGTATTTATCATTGACATGTTGCATGGATACTTGATGTTGATTTCAAAGCCCAGATTGATGAAACTCCAATTAAGGCGCCTGATCAAATGAAATTTAGTTCTTTGACACAAATTAAGGTGCCCGTAAATCTGAAATACCCCAAAAAGGGCACCTTAATTAGATAAATTACGGTAAATAATTACATCTATCTTTAAAGGCAATAAAATACTTCAATATCTTGGATTCTTCATGTGATCACTCGACCGTGAAATGTAGGGCAGATGCCAAAGTCGCAAACTGCAAGCTGATATCCATCATCAGATGCATCATCCATACAAGTTTGGTCTGTCTAGTGCAAAAATCAAATATTTTTAACGTGGTCACTAAACTGTGAAATGTAGGTCAGACGCCAAATTCCCAAACTGCAAGCTGATATCCATCATCAGATGCATCATCCATACAAGTTTGGTCTGTCTAGTGCAAAAATCAAATCTTTTTAATTGGTCACTAAACCGTGAAATGTAGGTCAGACGCCAAATTCCTAAAATGCAAGCTGATATCTATCACAAGTCACATCATCCATACAAGTTCGGTGGAGCTAGTGCTACTACTTTTCTCAGATAATCACCAATTCAAATCTTTTTAATGTGGTCACTTAACTCAAACTGCAATCTAATTTGCATCATTAGATGCACCATCTGTGTAAGATTCCGAGATAATGCTGAAATCATATCTTCTTAACATGATCACTGAACCATAGAACTTTTCAATGTGGTCATTCAGATGTGGGTCATAGGTCATATGCTGCATCAGCAACCTGCATTTTAATGCTCAGAAACAGATGTATCATGCTTACAAGTTTTGTCATTCTAACACTTCTGGTTACAAAAAAATCATAGCTAATGCCGGGGGTATAGCATAAGCTTCACTTCATGAGGTGAGCTAAAGATGAGACTTCTGATGAAATCTTACCTGTGACAACTGTTCCTCTGTTGTCAACAACTTGGCCAAAGGAAGACAACAAGTTGGCAGGGTTTCAATTAGGGTTGGTCTACTGTTGGTGAGTAAGGGTTTCATAAATCTGTTGGTAAAAATTATAAATTTTGAAATTGTTAATGTAATCTAATTCAAAAAGAAATAAATTTCATTTGAATTAGTATGACATTAAAGCAGTACGACATCTTTTGATTGACAATCTATTGATTGTTTCTTGGTTGTTTTTTTTCAATCTTTTTAATGAACATTTTTTAGTTTTCACGGTTATCCTTGTTTGTTCCTTTTTTTTAACATCTACTGGAGTTACCATGACATGGCAGAATGGTCAGAACATCACACTTAAAGTCATCTCATCTCTTGTCAGATCTAGTCCTGCTGGTTCCTTTGTTGATTACATCAAGGCATTTACCAGTTTGAAGATTGTAAACAAGTTTCCTTCTTTACTAAATACTAAACAGATCATACTTTGATTTATATAAGACACCAAAGTTATGCTTTTACTTGAACATCAGAATGACATTATAATTTTGCTATTTTTTAGCATGAAATTAAAGATCAAATATATTTCACCACAACACACACTGGATATCAAACCAAGGCTTACACTATTAACATTGGTTAATACTGTCTGGCACTAAAACCATGGCCCATGTATATCATATGTATGACACCATATTACTTTGTAAATGTGGGTATTTTCATGTGTTGTTAACTATGCAATTTTTTATGTCACACCTTATTGTCAGCAAGCAGTCTTGTATTAGACAATAATTCTTAGCACACCTGTGCCACTGGTATGTAGAGAAGGGGTTAATTTCTTCATCACTTATTTAGTCAATAGTGTAAATCACTCCCACATTTAAATTTCCACATTCATAATATCAAACTGTAAAATGACATTAAAACTTCAGTTATTTTTTAACATTTAATACTCAATGTCATGTTTTATGTTTACGGACATCATGTTTAAGTAATACCTGACATCAAAGTTGTGCCACAGCTCAACCAGATATGCTTTTCCTCCTTTCCTCACAACAGGTTCTGATACTCCTGCTGCACTCTTAAATAAAGAATACAAACATTAATGTCAAATTGTGAAGAGTGAGTAGTTTTGTTCAATTTAAATGTGTAAAATTGGGTTTAGAATCGTAAAAATAGTACCTAATAATTTATAACCATATGGACAGTAAAACATGAGACAACCCCATCTGCCACTCAAATGTGGTCTCTCAAGACAGATGCTCCCTTAACTCATTCTCCCCTATAGATAAATTTGGACTCGTCCGAGTCATTGATTAACAGAAGAGTCCATTGTTTTTCATGGGTTGATGAGTTTAAAAGTCAAGATTATTTGTCAAGGTTCTCAGAATTATCTCACAAAAGGTGGTCTGACTGGTTCTCAGACAGGTGGTTGCTCAAAACAGGTGGTCACAAACAGGTGGTCTCACAGACAGGTGGTCTCTCAAGACAGGTGGTCTCAAGACAGGTGGTCTCTCAAGACAGGTGGTCTCACAGACAGGTGGTCTCTCAAGACAGGTGGTCTCACAGACAGGTGGTCTCTCAAGACAGGTGGTCTCTCAAGACAGGTGGTCTCTCAAGACAGGTGGTCTCACAGACAGATGGTCTCTCAAGACAGGTGGTCTCTCAAGACAGGGTCTGTGGTCTCTCAAGACAGGTGGTCTCACAGACAGGTGGTTGCTCAAGACAGGTGGTCTCTCAAGACAGACAGATGGGTGGTCTCTCTCAAGTCAGGTGGTCTCACAGACAGGTGGTCGCTCAAGACAGGTGGTCTCTTAAGACAGGTGGTTGCTCAAGACAGGTGGTCTCACAGACAGGTGGTCTCTCAAGACAGGTGGTTGCTCAAGACAGTTTTCATTATATTATTATTATATATGTAATTTAAATACATTTTGATGTAGATATCACTAAGTACAAAATGTAAATGACTGCGAAAAATATAAAATGCAATGTTTTTACATAGTTGTCAATGGACTGACACAGCTATTTGTGATAGCCAATAAGTGACCAGAATCACAAAGTATCCCTTTAGTACGGGAAATAATGGTCTCATCAGATTGAATCATCAACAGTGGACATAATAATTAACTGTGATAAAACACAAGCGGATGTGAACAATGTATAACTGTGTCAGAACTATAAAATCAAAACTAATTAATTCTATGCATATGAGAATTTGTAGGTATTGTATCTCTTCCTGTACAAGTGCCAAAATTTATTAAATAACCTCGAATAAATCATAAGTAAAAATGGTACTCTCCTGAGACAGCAGTGAATGAACAGGGTCCAACCTTTATGTACAACAGACCAGAAAATGTGTCAGGCATTTATAAGTTCACTTATCCTGTCTTTGGGTAATTTCTTGGATTTTGATTGGTCTAAATAAACCCAACATTATTTTGTTTCCATCTACTACTTGATGTATACAAAAATCTAATCGACGAATATAGCTTTCCCCTCCCCCTGTGGCGAGCCTCACTTTGGTGACAACAGTGTAAACAAATATGGCGACTGATAGGTTTGCATCACAGAGCAACGAGGAAATAGCCCAGGTCAGAGGAGATTTAAATGCCAAAAACACACAGAAAATATACTGAAAGAATTTTTCTTTTTTGCATATTTATTACAATTATTCATGACCCTATCATTCATCTCCAAAAATCCCTTTGAATGCCCTTAGACAAGATCAATTTGTTATCTAGTGTTCTAGAGGGGGTATACTGAAATATATGGGGTCCATCACAAAAAGCTGTATTAGGCTCAGCCTCACCCAGGGCTTGCCCAATATAACTTTTTATTATGGACCCCATATATTTCCGCATCCCCTAATAATTAAAACAAAAAACAAAAGACTGAATCTGAATACAAAACATAGACATACAAGGGAAGCAACTGATGTACATGTAAGTCCATGTATAGCTTAAAGTTTGTCAGTGCCCAATCATTGTCTTTAACCTACATTCATACAGATATTGCTAAAATGAAATAACAGAATTTACTGAGTTACACTTTTACAGATTATCTACAGTAGAATATAGTCATTTATTTCTTACCATTCACAGTATATACTTTAAGTATAAACAATGTCTGCTCTATAGTGACAAGCAAAAAGTAGACATTAATGTGTGAACAGCATAGTATATGCCATGTGTTAACAGCGTATCCTGTGTGATGTGTGAAAATCATATCTAATAGACATGTCTAGGTCTAATGCAAATTAGGCATAAGCATGATAAGAATTTTATAATTGTCTGATATAAGCCTATATCATAGATGCATGATGAAAACATAAGCATTACTAGCTTATTGTATAGGGATAGGTTTAGACCCTTTTACTACTGTAGATCACTTCTCATGAGATATTAATTTTTGTGTAAATCACAAATGGACATGATCGCAAAATCTGTAAATAGTAATACATGTAGATACATAATCCTGATTTTATTTTTAATAGCGCTTTACACTACACTCAACAATTTTTCAGTTTTATGATGGTGGCCACTTTTCAATGGTGGAGGAGAGAACCCAGTTACAATGTAATGAAGGAGAGATCAGTGGCCCTCTGCAAGTAAATCTCAAAAACAGCATAGGTTCCTGTGGGACATATACTTGTTTTTGAAATAATGTAGTCATATTGGTTATGCCTTTAAAATTTGTTTACATGGATATACAAAACATTGCTTGCAACTCGCAAAAGATTCAAGACTTTTTAGCTTTAAAATTGTGAATTTATGTATCCACAAAAATGACCTCTGGTTCGAATCCCGCCAGGGTCATATCAAATTGTGTGGGAAAGTTTGCCAGTTTACTTGTGGAAGGTCAGTGGTCTTTACCCGGGTAACCTGGGTTTCTCCCCCACCAATAAAAACTGGACACAATTATATGACTGAAAGATTGTTGAGTATGGCGTAAAACAAAAAATCAAATCAAATCAAATCCACAAATATGTCTGAAAATGGTGCGAACTGGTATACGAAATACAGGTATCATGAAATGTGATTTACAGAGACAAGGAATTTTATAAGTTGTTGCTGGGATATCATCAGAAAGTGAAGCTTTGTGAAATAGGACTTGAACATATAATAACCATGGTAACAATAAGATGTACAGCTCCTGAAAAAAAGAACTCTAATACTTTGTCACCATGGAAATGCTAGGAAATGACAGGGTGTAAAACTGGGCAAGAAACATCAAACTTACAACCCTTGATAAGTAAAACTCTATATGTCTTTTTCTCACTATTTTCTACAAAAAATGTGCTACATAAGTTAGAAAATTAAATGAATGTCCTTAGATATGCAAATGATATGCATATATAAAAAAAAGTAAAAATAAATCAGTCAGTCTCGATGAATTCAATGCAGGCTGCATACATTAGTCCTCATCACTGTGGTATAATTAGTATGTGCCCCAGTAAATCTGTTGTAAACAGTAACAAACTATACATCTGCTTATATAGGATAGGATATATAAAATCAGAAAGTGAAAGTAAAATGATCTGTGAAAAACTAAAAAGAAATTAATGTCAACAGTTAGAAAAGAAGCTGACAGAATTTAACATTCCAATAATAACACTACACATAGTCAAAACTGTTATATATTCAACTGTTTCAACATACAGTGTTACCTCATTTAAAGACCACCTCACATTTCAGACCATTGATTTCAAGTTTTAATTGAAAAATTCTTAATTAGAATAGAACCTCACTTAAGAGATCACCTCACTAATCAGTCCAATTTGAGTCAGTCAGTTAGGTGGTCTTAACTGTGAGGTTCCAATGTACTTGTATGTAATGGTCACCTTTAAACAACAGACATATCTTGAAAAACATTACTTTCACATAGACATGTTAGAGGTCATTCTCAGATAACAGTAGAAAGCTGTGTATAAAGGTGACTGATGTAAAAGGTCATTTGTAAACAGAAATTCTACGATAAAATCATAGTAGAAAGTCTATGTTTACGAGAGTTGTCTTTCCTTGTCATAACTAACAGGTTTGACTAGAGTTAGTGTTAACTAATAATGAACCATGCAAGGCAATCAAACAAATATTAAAATATTTATACAGAAAATATAAAAGTAAACACATGCCAAACTACCTCGTCAGTTTCATAATATCAAAAATAGAAAATAGACATAAATAGGTTACTTGTTGCTTAAAATACTGATCTCTACAAACTCAGCCATTCTCAGTGTGTTATGACAAAATGAGTAACAGGTATATGGTTATGTATCATAACAATTACATGATTGCTTTAAGGCATTGACATTGCTGTTAAACAGTGTGCAAAAAGAATGATTTAAAAAGTGACAAGTTTACAGCATGACAGAGGATAAATGTGATACAGTTATAAATTTGATACTGGGAAGCACTGTATCAGGGTAATTTTGATATATCATAAATAAAGGATAGCAATATAGAATCCAGGGTATAATATGATATTACAGGATACTATCTAAAGGATGGCATTGTAGTATTCTAGGTGATGTGAATCTGTTGTATACTATAATAAGGTGGCATTGTGGTATTCTAGGTGATATGATACTGCAGTATACTATTTATAGGGTGGCATTGTGGTATTACAGGTGTGACAGGATACTGCAGTATACTATTTATAGGGTGGCATTGTGGTATTACAGGTGTGACAGGATACTGCAGTATACTATTTATAGGGTGGCATTGTGGTATTACAGGTGTGACAGGATACTGCATATTACTATTTATAGGGTGGCATTGTGGTATTACAGGTGTGATAATTTACAGTGATATACTATTTATAGGGTGGCATTGTGGTATTCTAGGTGTGATAATTTACTGTGATATATTATTTATAGGGTGGCATTGTGGTATTCTAGGTGTGATAAGGTACTGAGGTATACTATTTTTAGGGTGGCAATGTGGTATTCTAGATGATAGGTTACTGTGGTATACTACTTAAAGGATGGCATAGTGGTATTCTAGGTGTGATATGACACTATTGAATACTTTTTATAGGGTGGCATTGTGGTATTCTAAATGAGATAAGGTACTGTGGTATACTATTTATAGGGTGGAATTGTGGTATTCTAGATGTGAAAGGTTGTTGTGGTATACTACTTAAAGGATGGCATAGTGGTATTCTAGGTGATATGATACTGTGGTATACTATTTATAGGGTGGCAATGTGGTATTATACATGTGATAGGATACTGCAATATACTTTTATAGGGTGGCATTGTGGTATTCTAAGTGTGATGTGATACTGTGGTATACTATTTATAGGGTGAAATTGTGGTATTCTAGGTGTGATATGATACTGTGGTATACTATTTATAGGGTGGCATTATAGTATTGTAGGTGTGATAAGGTACTGTGGTATACTATTTATAGGGTGGCATTGTGGCATTCTTGGTGTGATATGATACTCTGGTATACTATTTATAGGGTGGTATTAAAATTATAAGTGTGATATGATACTGTGGTATACTATTTATAGGGTGACATTGTGGTATTATAGGTGTGATATGATACTGTGGTATACTATTTATAGGGTGGTATTATGGTATTTTAGCTGCTATTAATTTGATACATAAAAACAATGCCACACAGGTTAATTTAATGTTACTCAAAACTGATAGCCCTTAACACAAAATGCATTAGTTTTTTGTTTTCTTTGTATTACAAGACAGACAATATAGCATAAACAAACAAGAAACTAATTACAAAGTTAATTCACTGATGAAAATAAAACAGGTACTGTAAGAATGCTAAAACAAGTAGTTATTAATAATGCTGTAATGTCCAAGAAAATTATTTATTCAAAACAAAAGCAATACTTTTAACAGCCTTTCAAATGTTCATTCTTTTAATGCAAACTGGACTAAACCAGCATCCAACCACATTTGAAATGTCTAAGAGGCATCTGAGGGAAACTTGTGATCCAATTTAGAAAAATACATAGTTTTCCTATACATTTACAATTGTTTCTCCAGCAATAATATGACTACACAGAACAAGATATATTACCAATGCATCTCTGATTGCAAATACTGATCTCACATTCTTCAGTATTTCATCTGGATATCTGGTTCCATGCAAAAAGGATTCCATATTTCACAAAAAGTAAATTGTTACCCCTAAACTTGACTTTAGGATGGGTTCTTCAATCTGAACTTGCATTTGCATAAAACAGCTTAATATGTTGGCAACTACTTTGGAATGTATTATATAAATGTATTGTAAGAAATATCTCCTGTAGATATTAGCCAGCATGCTTGAAATGATTAAATCATTCCTAATAAGAAATATATTTTCAGACATTTTCAAAATATACCTGTGATAAAAAAATTAATTTCCTAAATAAATTCCTTTTAGACATGAATTCCATTTAATTTTTAAATTTTACTTTTTTGTTACTTTTAATTCATCCAATTAACTACATGAAAACATACAATGTAATCATAGATATAGTATCCTATGAAAAGCCTTTTGTTTGCTTCGGATAACTAGATGTTGTTTTAGTTCAGAAGGCATTCTGGGAACACACTATTGAAAGAGCTCATCGTCTAGGTAAACGGGCTCAAGGTAAACCACGACCTATAGTTGCGAAATTTAACTCTTTCGTGGACCGTGAAAAAATACGATTGTCCAGCAAACATTTAAAAAACACTTCATACGGCATTCAGGAGCAATTCCCTAAAGAAATAAAAGAGAGACGTAATGCTCTTATCCCACTTTGGAAGCGTGCGCGATCTGAAAACAAGAAAGCAGTGCTTATAACGGACAAAGTTATTTGTTGACGGCCGTAGGGTATTTCCACCAGGTGCTAATCAAGATCATGTTCCGATGGCATAGGACAGTCTGGAGAGTAATGTTTCTATAATTTCATGGAATATCTGTCGTAATATACATGAGAAACTGAATGACTCTAACTTTGTTTCAATTGTAAAATAAGTTTGATATTATATGTTTTATATGAATGTTGGGTAGCCGCTAATGATGTTTTACAAATACCAGGCTATAATTCACTTGTTTTTCCACGTTCTAGATGTAAGGGTGGTGGTATCGTTATTTTTTTACAAATCCGTTTTTCATAAAAAGTTGCAAGTTATTGAAAACCTTTTTGATAGTATAATCTGGATTAAAATTAGTCCAGGTATTATATCTGACCAAAATGTATATTATATCCTGTTGTTACACCCCCCCCTGAAAATAGTAAGTTTTATAATGACAATGAAATTGATTTGTATCAGAGTCTTGAGGACCTAATATGTAAATACAAAAATACAGGGAAACTTTTCATCGTTGGTGATTTTAATTCTAGAACGGGTACCAGAGATGATAACATCCTAAATTGTGATATTAGTAATATATTTTCTGATACTATGGCAGCTATAATTGATTATAGGTCAGATGTACATCTGGTTAAACGGAATAATTTAGATAAACATGTTAATACCTTTTGTAGAAAACTTCTGGATATTTGTAAAGCGACGGGCATAAGAGCGTATTGTTAATGGAAGACATACGGATGATCCTTACGGTAATTATACTTTCTACAATTCGATTGGTACTAGTACAATAGATTACGTACTAGTAGAGGGGCCCCAAATAGAATGTATCTCTAACTTTATCAGTGGTCAGTTTAATCCTTTTTCTGATCACTCACCCGTCTCTTTCACATTGAAGTTTACTATGTCACGCTACAATAATCCAGTAGTATCCAGGTGTGACGATCATTTATACAGAAAGAACGTTAAGTCAATCAGGTGGAACGATGATAATATTGCACTAGTTAATACTGCCCTGGCAAATAACTTAGGTAACTTGTTAAGCCAGTTAGATACTGATGCGCATTCGTTAAATGATGTCAATAATTGTGTAAATAATTTTACTATGCTTCTTAACGAAATTGTTTTACCTTATTGTAATGTACGCACAAAAATGCATAAAGATAATACTAATGATAAAATTCGCCATGTAGAAGATGATAAACCTGGTTCAACCATGCATGTAAATTAAAATACAACGAATATAGAAAAGCTCTTTTCCTTTTCAGTAAGGAGATGACCAAAACAAATCATGAAATTTTAGTTGCTAAAAAATCTGAGTATAAAAAAATATGAACTTTAGGATGAAACGTCCCCAATATTTGAGATATGAAGGTGACATGATGGACTATTTGAAAAAAAATAACCCTAAAGAATTTTATAAAATTTTTTTCTAAAACAAAATCTAACATTAAATGTTGACTTAAGTGGGGTCGAATTCCTGAATCATTTTCGTAATCTTTGTGCGCCTGAAAATAACAATAGTATTTTTAATAATAATAATAATAATGAAGTAAATCGTACGGTAGCTTTTGAAGAATTGAATATGCCTATTTCGGTAGATGAAATTAAGAAATGTATAAAGAAACTTAAAACTAATAAATGTTGTGGTGAAGATTATTTAGTTTAATGAAATTTTCATAAAATGTGATGAGCATATTATACCATGCCTACACAAATTATTCAATTTAGTTTTTTAACTCGGGTCACTTTCCCGAAATTTGGTCTGAGGGAAATATATTACCTGTATTTAAGAAAGGTGATCCTAATGATGTTAATAATTACAGAGGTATAACTATCATAAGCTGTCTTGGGAAACTATTTACCTCTATCTTAAATCGTAGATTATTAGAGTGGGATAAATTTAATAACATTGTTAGTGATGCTCAGTTTGGATTCAAGCCAGGAATGTCAACAGTTGATGCCATGTTTTGTCTTCAGTCCCTTGTTAATCGAACTATAAAAAGTAAACAAAAAATTATTCTGTTGTTTTATAGACTACAGAAAAGCTTTCGATCTGATTGACAGACACAAGCTTTGGTTCAAGTTAATTAAGCAAGGGTCCGTGGTAAAATTTTTGATATTATTAAGTCCATGTACGTCAATGCTAAATCGTGTGTCAAATTTAATGGTCAGTTGTCTGATTTTTTCGAAAATAATAATGGTGTGATGCAGGGTGAGGTATTGTCTCCCCTTCTTTTCTCCCTTTATGTGAATGACTGTGAAATGAGTTTTTTGAAATCAAACTGTCCGTCAATTGAAATACAGCTAATCAATATTTTTCTTTTAATGTATGCTGATGATATGGTTATAATTTCAGAAACTGGCAGAAGGTCTCCAGAAAATGCTAGATTCCTTACATAACTACTCTAATGAATGGAACTTGAAAATTAAGCACAGAAAAAACTAAAATTATGATTTTTCGTAATAGCAAAAGAATTAATCTGCAAATGAAGTGGAAATATGATGGGCATGAATTAGAAGTTGTTGAAACGTTCAATTATTTAGGAATGTTATTATCCTATAATGGGAAATTTAGACAAGCTCAACTTAATTTTGCAGATCAAGGTAAGAAAAGCGTTGTTCGCTCTATCAACAAAATTTAAAAACCATAACCTTAACGTGAAAACAAAACTTTCATTGGTTTGATACATATGTAAAAAGTATTTTATCTTACGGTGCGGAAATTTGGGGGTTTCACAAAGCACCTGATGTTGAAAAAGTACATATACTGTTCTGTAAAAATTATTAGGTGTGAAGAAAACTACTAGTAACCTCTTAGTGTATTGTGAACTAGGGCGGTTCCCATTGAGAATATATAGAATTTTAGAAATTTCAAATATTGGTTAAAAAGTAAGAAATAGTCAAAATTGTATTATTAAATCTTGTTATAAATGAAATGGTGTTGAATAATGATGAATGGATTTTAAATATTAAGAATGAACTATGCAATCTTGGTCTGAATTACTTATTTGAATGTAGATTGTCAGATAAGGCTTTGTACTGTATTTTTGAACAGAAACTTTTCGATGTTACAAAGCAGCAATTTTTTGCAAATATAACTACAATGTCTAAGGGTGTAATATATACCAACATTTTAATTGATAATTTTTGTGTACAATACTATCTTACTAAAACCAATTGAGTTAAAATACAGAAAATATTTAACAAAATTTAGAATTTCTTCTCATTCATTAAATATTGAAAAAGGAAGACACTGTGGTGTAAGTAGAACTGATCGTCTCTGTACTAAATGTAACCTAATAAGCATCGAAGATGAATTTCACTTTATACTTGAATGTCCTTACTATAGGGAACTAAGAACAAAATACATAAAAAGTTATTATTATAATCGTGCTAGTGTATTCAAATTAGTTCAATTACTTAGTGTGCAAAATGTAAAAGAATTGGCAAACTTGGTCAAATATTTGTATTTAGCATGTATTAAGAAAGATTTATGAATATTTATTTATTGATTGATTTATGTATTTGTATTTACTCTCCTTGTGTGACATATGTATATTATCTGTTGTATTATATTTCTGATGAGTCGTATGACTCAAAGGCAATAAAGAACTGAACACTCATTCAAACTGACCAGAAATTCTACAGTAGTGTATATCTCATATCTATATAACATACACAAATGTAGTCTTTATCAGTAAAAGATACACAAAAGAAAATTGATTTTTCTTGTCTAAATAATTAAGTTGCTATGGGAATCTTTTTACAACTATATGGCTGCACTTTTGCAACATCCTTTCTTCATAATGATTAGAAACTTTGTTTTAGAAATATTTCAAAATATCACTACTGTTTCAGTAAATTTTGTTTAGATCAAATAAGGTATTCAGTGTCTAATAGTTGACTTACAATTTTGTTTCCATATACACATAAAAATTTACTCATACACACATAAATACTCACACATACAAAAACATAAATATTCTCATATACACATAGTCAATCACACATACATAAATACTCACATATACACACATAAACATTCTCAAACACACATATCAATCATACACACAGATAAATACTCACACATACACACATAAATACTCACATATATACACACATAAATACTCACTCATACATACACATACTCATACACACATATTCACTCCTACACTCATAAATAATTGCATACACACATAAATACTAATATACATAAATACTCACTCATACATACATACTCACTAAAACACACAAATACTCACTTATATACACATAAATGCTCATACATACATATACATACTCACTCATACTCACTAACATACAAAAAAAATATTCACTCACACATGTAAATACTCTCTTATACACAAACATAAATACTCACAGACAAATAAATACCGGTAGTCACACACATACTCACTCACACACACACACAATACTCACTAACATATGTACACATATATACACACTCATATACACAGACACATGAAGAGATATGACAATATTCAAATGAAACTAGAATGCAGAAATAGTGTTGTGATTGCTCTCTCTCTCTCCTCTCCAACGCTCTCTCTCTCTCTCTTCTCTCTCTCTCTCTCTCTCTCTCTCTCTCTCCTCTCTCTCTCTCTCTCTCTCTCTCTCTCTCACCTCTATCTCTCTCACTCTCTCTCTCTCTCATCTCTCTCTCTCTCTCTCTCTCTCTCTCTCTCTCTTCTCTCTCCTCTCTCTCCTACTCCTCCCTCCCTCTCTCCCCTCTTATCTCTCTCTCCTCTCTCTCTCTCTCTCTCTCTCTCATCTCTCTCTCTCTCGTCCTCCATCTCCTCTCTCCTCTCTCTCTCCATCTCTCTCTCTCTCTCTCCTCTCTCTCTCACTCTCACAACTCTTCCTCCTCTCTATCATCTTCTCTGCTCTCTCTCTCTATCTCTCTCTCCGTCTCTCCTCTCTTCAGTCTCCACTTCTCTCTCCTCCTCCTCATCTCCAACTATCTCTCATCCTCTCCTCTCATCTCTCTCTCCTCTGTCCTCACTCTCACCAGACTCTCTCATCCATCCTCTTCCCCCCCCTCCTCATCTCTACTTCTCTTTTCCTCCCTCTCTCTCCGGCTCTCCTCTCCCCTACTGCTCCTCCCTCTCCTCTCTCTCCCTCTCTCTTCCCCTCTCTCCCTCTACTCACTCTCTCGCTTACCTCTCCTCCCTCTCACTCTCTCTCCCTCTCTCTCTCTCTCTCGTCTCTCTCCTCTCCGATAACTCTCTTCTCCCTCCTCTCTCATCTCTCTCTCTCTACCTCTCTCCACTATCCTCTCCCTCCTCGTCTCTCCTCTCTCTGCATCACTCTCTCTTCTCTCTCACTCCTCTCTCACTCTCGCGTCTCTCTCTCTCCGTCATCTCCTCCTCTCCCTCTCTCTCACTCTGCTCCTCTCCTCTCTCTCCCTCTCTCTCCTCTCTCTCTCTCTCCTCTCTCTCCTCTCTTCTCCTCGTCTCTCCTCTCTCTCTGTCTGGCTCTCTCTCTCTCTCTGGAGGGTCGGTCTCTCTCTCCTCTCTCTCTCTTCTCTCTCTTCGATCTCTCTCGTCTCTATCTCTCTCCTCATCACTCTTCTCTCTCTCGCTCTCTCTCCTCTCTCTCTCCTCATCTCCCTCTCATCTCTCCTCTCCCTCTCTCTGCTCTCTCTCTCTCTCTCTCTCTATCCCTCCCTCCCTCCCTCCCCCCCCAACATCAACATATTCAGTTTGTGGAGATATCTCAGATCAAAATAATTCCTTTATATTAACAGACCATCACCATGCTGACTGAATATATATATAGGAGGAACCATTGATAACTTTATCATGTGAATGTTTTGTTTTTAAACCCATTTCAAGCATATCATAAAACTCTCTCATGACTCGGAAGACCTTGAAAACAATCCCTACAACCAGTAGGAATAGGTTAATAAAAATGTTAATTTTATATACCTACACACAAAATTAAACTAAAACTCAAAACATGAAGTCAAAGGGAAAATATGAGAGCAAGACGTAATCAAATATAACATATAGGGTTGTGATGCATGACCATGTGGCTGAAGTTAACAATGTTAATGAGATATACATATATATATATAATAAGGCCACAACCATAGCATCCATAGTCAAGCTGTATTGTGATGCTGGTGTAGTTCCAATAATACAGGTATACTATAATCATAATGAGACAGGATGCCTTCAGACACTGGCAGCCACCAAAAATGCTGTGTATGGAAAAACACCAGACAAAAAAATCTTACAAAGAATATGATATATCCTCATTTGTTCTCTGTAAACTCATAAATACTAGTACAAGCCATTAAAACACAGTTCAGTTGTTATTATATATACAGGTAAACTGTATTGTCACCAATAAGTACAGGTAAACAGTGATCTTCTGATACAGATAAACTGTGATTGTACTGATACAGATAACTGTGATCTTATTGATATAGGTAAACTGTGATCTTACTCATACAGGTAAACTGTGATCTTACCAATACAGGTAAACTGTGATCTTACTGATACAGGTAAACTGTGATCTTACTGATACAGGTAAACTGTGATCTTCTGATACAGATAAACTGTGATCGTACTGATACAGATAACTGTGATCTTATTGATATAGGTAAACTGTGATCTTACTCATACAGGTAAACTGTGATCTTACTCATACAGGTAAACTGTGATCTTACCAATACAGGTAAACTGTGATCTGTGTGATTTACAGGTAAACTGATCTCACTGATACAGGTACAACATCTCACTGGGTAAACTGTGATCTTACTCATACAGGTAAACTGTGATTGTACTGATACAGATAACTGTGATCTTATTGATATAGGTAAACTGTGATCTTACTCATACAGGTAAACTGTGATCTTACCAATACAGGTAAACTGTGATCTTACTGATACAGGTAAACTGTGATCTTACTGATACAGGTAAACTGTGATCTCACTGATACAGGTAAACTGTGATCTCAATGATACAGGTAAACTGTGATCTCACTGATACAGGTAAACTGTGATCTTACTGATACAGGTCAACTGTGATCTCAATGATATAGGTCAACTGTGATCTGTATGATACAGGTAAATTGTGATCTCATTGATACAGGTAAACTGTGATCTCAAAGATACAGGTAAACTATGATCTTACCAATACAGGTAAACTGTGATAGTATAGAAAAAGTACACAAAGATCTCATTGACAAAATTAATATGTGATCTTTCTTATTAGTGATTCAGTTACATTGTTATCTCACAAATAAAAGGTCGCTGTGATATCACTGATAAAGGTAATCTGTTGTCTCAAAGAAATAGAGTAAAAAATCTGGCCTACAGATACAACACACAATCAGTACACTACTACGAGTATACCCCGACCAGTTTGTGTATGATTCAGTCTAGATATATGCTTTGTTTTACATCCCAACAAGAATTTTTCATTTCTATGGAGATGTCACTTAAGGTTAAGTGCCACAAATTTGGACCTGTGTTAACAACAATACAGTTGGGGTTCTTTTACATGCCCCTTTTGTTGTGATATGGGACCTCAGAATTCTGTCTTGTCCAAAATACCTGTAATTTCACTTATTAAGCCTAGAATTTGGTGAAGGAAAAATCAATACCTTTTTAAAGTCTCAAGTATGACCTAATACTGGGAATCTAACCTAGGCCCTTCCACTCACGAGTCTAATTGATTGCCACCATTAGGTCGCCGAGACAGCAGTTAAGAATTATGATAAATGAATAGTATATGTAATCATTTTTTAAAAATGATCCAAATTAAGAATTACAGACCTAATTCCTTTCTTCAATAGATTTTTCACTTATTTTTTTATATAATATATGGACCCATAACCTGTCAAAATATGATTAAAATATCTCCTAGCAACCAGCCTGGGGGTTGCTTTAAAGACCAAAAATTTTCAAAAATTACTACAGAATGTTATGTTATTAATGGTTTTTAGACAGAATATTTTGCGAATCCTACATCATTTTATGTGCAAAGGACCAAAATTTCTATCTGTAACAGTCTAAATTTTAACTGTTAAAATGATGTATAACTACCACATGCAGATTTAACTACACCTAAGTAAATTTTTAAAACAAGTTGTAAAAAATCACACATAAAAATGAAATAACAGATAACAATGAAACTTGATAACGAGATGTCTTGCTCTCAAATTTAACCAGAAAACTTCAATCTCAATATTAAACTTCAAATCATTAACAATACCTCTAACAAAGGTGTGTTCAGTTGCTGTAAACTTTCTTCTGTCTGCAAACAAAATCACATGATAGATACATGAGAGTAGAATTGCAGAGATCTAGCTTTTGTATCATAAAACAGCTCTAAATCACATGATAGATACATGAGGGTAGAAGTTCAGAGATCTAAATCTACTTTATGTGAACAAGACCAAAATCCTTTATGTTGAAGGTCATAATCCCATGTAGTTCCTGGTAGTTTTGTTGTTTATGATCCCAGGCATAAGGACCCCAACTGCTGATTTATCAATGTTTATACTTTACCACACACATGAATTTGTATGGTTTATAATTGTTCATACATCAATGAAGTAGCAGTAGCAGTATATTTAGTGACAAAAACTCTGGATGATAAAATGAAAGTATCAAATGACAAAGTTATATATGTTCATGTTCAAAGTATGAATATGGGCAGGGTACAGGGAGTGGGTGGGGTAGGTGGGGTAGGTATGGGTAGGTATGGTGGATAGGTATTTTGACTCTGTAGATGTATTTGGCAGGTAAACAAGAGGATGAATGAGTAGACTATGTTAATGTTGACCCAGTTAAATAGGCATTTACTCAATGATATATAACATTTAGTGTTCATTGAAATGACACCCAAATAGATTGTGATTAGGACATAATTACTGGCTGGCTGAATTTGTAAGTTTTCAAGTGGATCTATGTTTCTACAAAGCACATAACTTTGTATGAACCTACACAGCAAAATCAACTGAAATTGTAATACAAAACATAGATAATAGAAGATATACATGCATGATTCACTTATGGTATATATGATGTCAACAGATCTGGATGTACAGAATCCATGTACACATGTACATATTGTTTTACAAATCAATAGTCCAATGTATGTAACAGAAAACCACTAAAGGCGGTATGGCCAAATTGCGGAGCAATACATCTGAAATTTGAATTCCAGGGTCTAAAGTCAAAGTATAAAACAAAGGACATAATGTACTAATGAAGTTAAGTTATATGTGTAAAGGATTTTCTCGCAACAGTTAAACCAAATTGTAGACAAAGGCAGATTGACAGACAGAAACCAATTCATAGACTGGTATTTGCTACGCAATCTAGCCAAACATTAACAAGAATAACATTATTAATTTTCAAGCATAATGATTACTTTATATTCTGTATTACATAAATTCAGAAATATTTCAATGCAGTATTAATTGTTGTTTCAATTTTTATAAACCTAGTTTCAGGATATTGTTCAATTTACACAAGATGGCGGGGCAGAGTAACCTTTTGATTATCATACAGATGATTTACTCACTTTTATCAATACAGAAAAACATTTGATTCCTACTACTCTATTATGTATTGTGACAAGTTATGAACGAGTCAATGCTTCATGCGGATATAGTATTATATCTCAAAACACCCCTTTG
Source organism: Atrina japonica (assembly GCA_030159075.1). Classification (NCBI taxonomy): domain Eukaryota; kingdom Metazoa; phylum Mollusca; class Bivalvia; order Pterioida; family Pinnidae; genus Atrina; species Atrina japonica. The sequence goes on from BROG01000097.1 coordinate 632,776, forward strand.
CATTCCTTGTGGGATAGGTTCTCGTCAGAACCAAAAGCTAAGGGAGACAACCCTGACAGAAACAAATGTGGAGGCATGAGGGCGGTTGCTGAATGGAACACCCATCATCTACCGGCCATCCGCTACAAGGACTAATAGTCTGCGCCTGTCTATGCCGGTGTAGAAATACTATTAAATCCTGAAAGAGTGTCGCTAGTATTGCAAAAGCTATCGACACTTCAACATCCGTTTGCAAGTACAACCGAAAGAAACCTCATACCGGATCGGCCGTCGCCCGCCGAGTTACCAAGGACCGCGCTGCTCGACAAACAGTGTACAGGAATTTGACTTTATATGTCAGGACACTTCTTGACCGTGAAGAAGCAAACAGACCAGAGAGACGCACCGCACTCGTGGCGATGGAACTCGCAAAGTATGACATAGACATTGCAGCCTTATGTGAAACAAGAATCTCAGAGTCTGGCAGTCACCCCGACTACGGTGTAATTATAATGTTGAATTCCTGGCCCAGAGTTGTTAATATGGAGATACGGTTGGATAGAACAGAGGAAAAATTATCAGCAAGGTTATCAAGGTTAAGAGAGGGTTCAAAAGACTTGACCCCACCTGGTTACATGGATTTTACTATAAAAGGAAAAAGAAATTAACAGAAAGTGTAAAAAGACCATCTTCTTTTAATAACCTAAACACAGACACTGAACATCCAGATACTATCAATCATGTAAATTTAACACCAACATGCAAAAAGTGGCAAATTATAAAAACCCAAGAAACCATGCTACATGTAAGATACATAAATAGTGCAAAAACTATGACCAGCAATCAGTCTTTCACCAACCCTTTGGGCTCGAGCCAAGCTCTCCTCCATATTTTCCATGGTACTGTACTGTCTCTGATACTTTCCGACACCCTAGATTGTGCAGTAACATTTGGATATTTAAACTTTCTACATGAAAATGTTGATCAAGAAATGGCAATTGATTATACAATTATTAAGTAGTTCATTGTTTTTATAGGATCTGTCATTCATTTCATTATTTATGTTTTATGTGAGGACACTGTAGCTTAACTGATATCTAGTAATATTATAGTGATGTTGTCATATTATAGTGATGTTGTCACATTATAGTGATGTTGTCACATAATAGTGATGTTGTCATATTATAGTGATGTTGTCATATTATAGTGATGTTGTCACATGAAAGTGATGCTGTCATATTATAGTGATGTTGTCATATAATAATGATGTTGTTATATTACAGTGGTGTTGTCATATTATAGTGATGTTGTCATATAGTGATGTTGTCATATTATAGTGATGTTGTCATATTAGAGATGCTGTCATATCATAGTTGTCATACTATAGTGATGTTGTCATATTATGGTGATGTTATCATATCATAGTGATGCTGTCATATTATAGTGATGTTATCATATCATAGTGATGTTGTCATATTACAGTGATGTTGTCATATTATAGTGATGTTGTCATATTATAGTGATTTTATCATATTATAGTGATGTTGTCACATTATAGTGATGTTGTCATATTATAGTGATGTTGTCATATTACAGTGATGTTGTCACATTATAGTGATGTTGTCATATTATAGTGATGTTGTCATATTACAGTGATGTTGTCATATTATAGTGATGTTGTCACATTATAGTGATGTTGTCATATTATAGTGATGTTGTCATATTAGAGATGCTGTTATATCATAGTGATGTTGTCATATTATAGTGATGTTGTCATATTATGGTAATGTTATTATATCATAGTGATGTTGTCATATTATAGTAATGTCATATTATAGTGATGTTGTCATATTATAGTGATGTTGTCATAAGTGATATGTGCATTTTTTAAAATCTTAATCAATGAGAGGACACTATGTAGTGATGTCTAGGTCATGTGATGTCATGATCATGCGACTGATAAAATTTTAGACTGTAATATATTGAGCACTCTGTGATGTTGCCATGGTTAAGTTACCAAAAATTCTAACCTATAGGCAAGCACTATGTGATTATGTCATAGTTATGTGACCAATACAATTCTAAACTATTAGCACTAAGTGATGTTGTCATGGTCAAGTCGCTGATACAGTGCTGATTCTAAATTTTGATTTGCATTATGGACAAATGCCAAAGCAGTGTGAGTTCTAGAAAATGGAAATACAAAATTGATATATTGTGCTCCTTGATAGCACAGTGATGTAATTGTGCTCCATAATGTCACAGTAATCTTAATGTCCTCCTTGATGTCACATTAATGTCACTGTGCTCCCTGATGTCATAGTATTGTCATTGTGCTATCTGATGTCATGACTACAACACTGTGCTGTCTGATATCATGATAATGTCACTGTGCTATCTGATGTCACAGTGATGTTATTGAGCTCCCTGATGTTGCAGTAATCTTATTGTGCTCTCTGGTGTAACAGTAATGTGTTTAATCATTTTGTGACAAATATGAATAATGTTTTGAATATGCCTTAGAGTTACCAACAATAAAATAGGTCTAAAGTCAGGCTCGCAGTAATTTAAGATGACATCTAAATACAGAATCACAATAAATCAATATGATATGTCTGAAGTCAGCCTCACAGTATGTCAATATGACATCTAAATATAGAATCACAATGAATCAATATGTCTAAAGTCGGGTTCACAGTAAGTCAATATGACATCTAAATATAGAATCACAATGAATCAATATATGTCTAAATTCAGGATCGTAGTTAAACAAAATTATTCATTGTCTATTAAGTAAAATGATGCTTAAATTTACATAGTTTTTAGAGACTAGCATTAAAAATAATGTTTTCTAAATATCATAATATGAATTAAAGTGATATATCTTTCCTCATGCTCACAAAGATTCAAAATAAGTCAGGCTCTATGTGAATCAAATATGTCTAGAGTCAAGCTCTATGTGAATCAAATATGTCTAGATTCAAGCTCTGTGTGAATCATACATGTTCACAGCCAAGCTCGTTGTATGTCAAACTTAACATGTCTAGAACAACACTCTGTGAATCAAATATGTGAAGATTCTGACTTTGTGTGAATCAAATATGTCTACAGTCAGGTTCTGTCTAAATCAAATGTGTTTTAAGTCCAGCTGTGTGTAAATCATATATATATAAAGTCAGGCTCTGTGTGAATCAAATGTGTCTGAAGTCCAGCTGTGTGTAAATCATATATATATAAAGTCAGGCTCTGTGTGAATCAAATGTGTCTGAAGTCCAGCTGTGTGTAAATCATATATGTATAAAGTCAGGCTCTGTGTGAATCAAATGTGTCTGAAGTCCAGCTGTGTGTAAATCATATATATATAAAGTCAGGCTCTGTGTGAATCAAATGTGTCCAGCTGTGTGTAAATCATATATATATAAAGTCAGGCTCTGTGTGAATCAAATGTGTCCAGCTGTGTGTCCATCATGTGTGTAAATCATATTCTGTGTGAATAAAATGTCAAATATATAAAAGCTCTGTGTGAATCAAATGTGAAGTCCAGCTGTGTGTAAATCATCATATATGTATAAGTCAGGAATCTGTGTCCTGTGTGAATCAAAATATATAAAGTCAGTTCTGTGTGAATCAAATGTGTCCAGCTGTGTGTAAATCATATATGTATAAAGTCAGGTCTGTGTGAATCAAATGTGTCTGAAGTCCAGCTGTGTGTAAATCATAAATATATAAAGTCAGGTTCTGTGTGAAACAAATGTGTCTGAAGTCCAGCTGTGTGTAAATCATATATATATAAATCAGGTATATGTATCAAAGTCAGGTTCTGTGTGAAATCATATATATATAAAGTCAGGCTCTGTGTGAATCAAATGTGTCTGAAGTCCAGCTGTGTGTAAATCAAATACATGCAGGCTCTGTGTAAATCAAATGTGTCTGAAGTGCTGTGTGTAAATCAAATTTATATACAGTCAGGCTCTGTGTGAATCAATGTGTCTGAAGTCCAGCTGTGTGCTACATGCTAAAGTTGACTCTGTGTGGAACAAATTTGTCTACAGTCAGGCTCTCAATTGATCTGCTTGCCATAAAAGTGAATCAATGAGATTTGAAATGATAAAACCTAAATTCAGCTTCAAAGTGAGTAAAAATATATGTACAGTAAAACCTCAATGAGTTGGAAGTTCAGGGGACCACCTAGAAAAGTTTGAAACATCAGGACTTTGACTCATGGATGGTAACCAAAAATCATACATTTCTTAGTATCAGGGGTTCCATAAGGTATAAATGACTGCTTTGAAACCATTTATGACATATAGGGTCATTATAATTAATAATTGGTGCAAAATGTAACTTAATTTTCGTGAAATTAAAACATTGAGTACACATGTAAATTTTGACTTTTCGTTTTTATGGAAATAGACCCAAACATTTATTCGAAACATCGAGAAATTTGACTTATAAAAGTTTGAATTATACATGTAAATGTTTATAAGTAGTGTTAAATAACAAAATTATTCAGGACTTTGTCTACAGTTCCGCCTTCAAAACATCAAGAAATTTGACTCACTGAAATTCCACTCATCAAAGTTCTACTGTTGTTTGAAATGCTGTACCTCAAATGTGACTAAAAATTACTTTGTCATGAAAATGTACTTGTACTAAGTAAAAAAAATGTTCAAATCTACAAAGTTATTTTTAGGGACTAGCATAAAATCATTTGTTGTCTAAATACTATAATATGAAAATTTAAGAGTCATAGAAATGCAATAATTTGAATTCATTCTCTGTAAGCATATTTCAATTTGTAAACATGGGGTCAAGTTTATAGAACTTTTTTTTAACATGCTTGATTGAAGCTGAGCTCATAACCAATCAAATACATTTACAACATCACTTCCAATTGGTTTAAATTTGGGCTTTGAGTTGAGCATAAATTAAGTTTTATAGCCATGGGCCATGTGCACGGTCCTTGTAGTAAGTTTAATTACCAGTTCCTCACATAGATATGATTATATAATGGAAAATATGTTTTGGAGGTAAAATATGACAGAAAACTGGAGTGATTTATTGTTTGCAACAAAACAGGGTGACATGCACATAAAGCATGTCCTATATAAATAAAGATAGAGACATTGCTTACTGCTTTATAACTGAAACCAAAACCATGTTGAAGTGAAACGTGTAAAAACAGAACAAAAATGGTGCTTTGGATTTCAAAATAATTATAAATGTACATGTAGGTCAGGTGACATTTTTAGCCATATATGTAAACACTTAACACAGAGAACACTTTCTTATAAAGATGTAGTGTTACAGACAACATATCACTTAGGTCCATGTAACATTTAACAATTCAAAAATTCAAAATCTTTTTAGAAATTTAGATCATTGAATTTTTATTTTTTATTTATTTTTATTTTAAAACCCACAATGTATATCAAATATCTATTACTGTTTTGAAATTCTAGACTTTAAGATTTTGGACTAAAAGCCTAAAATATAAAAATTCCAGAATCATACGTAGCTTTAAAGATTTAAGATTTTTGGCAAAAAGCAGGGGGCGGAAAAAATTCCTTAAGTCTGAGGTACAGGACCTACATATTTTACTTTCGGACCCTGTCATTTTCCTGCTGTGTGGGTCTGACGACCTAACAAGTCTGAATCAGTGAATGACTTTTCTGTCAAATTCTTTCTTTCTAACATTTATTTCTTTCCTTTGTAATGTTCAATTATCATTTTCTAGTATGATTTTATGGCAGTTTTTGGTTTATATCATAATTTTATGTTTCCATATTTGCTAATTGTTATATGTATTGATAAATTATATTAAAAAATTGACTTAGATCTATTGTAAATGGACCCCATATATTAGAGGACCGGACCCTGGCAATATTTAACAAAAATGTCCTGGACCCAAGCAGCTGAAAGAAAATTTTCAGCCCCTGCAAAAAGTTTTAAATTGAAAAATCAAATATTCCAAATTTTTGGATTTGCGGATTTTTAACTTTCAACATACCTAAACATAAATCATAAAGCACCCAAATAATTCTGACCAGATAAATCAAAAGTCGACCCTTGGCCTTTTCACATGTTCCATCCTTCTTCAAGGAAGATTTTCGCAAGTATTAACATCAATCAAATAGTATATTCATACTGGTCTACTAAGGGCAGTGTGATTGAGTCATATGTTTATATTCATGAAATGATTACATACAGCAAAACTTCACATTTTATTTTTGGTACAAAAAGTATGAAGCATGAATTTTGTACAATTTGAGACTTTTTAGTCTCAGGTGAAAAAATATAAATATTGTCCTATTTCAAAAACATCAACAGACAAAAAAAATAAAACAGCTGAATCAAAATAAGATGCCCAAAAGAAGCCTCAAACATAAAAAAAAAGAAGGCTATAGGTCACCTTTAGCCTTTGGCTCAGATGACCTCAAAAGTGTCACATAATTGTGTATTAAGTACCTTTCCTTCATGTACATTTATATTTTAAAATAAACATGTAGTTACTTACATATTAAATATCAATAATCTTTTCATAATAACTGCAGTCCTGTCACTCTGGACGGCAAAACGATATAGATTCTCGGAAATATTGTCAGATAATGATCAGTTACTTTGACGTCTATGTTCTTGCAGGAATCTGTATCATACTGCTGTGCAAAGTGACAGGACCACAATTGCGGTTAAATGGTCCTACCGTAATTTATCTAATTAAGGCGCTGCTCTAATTAAGGCGCCACCAAGACCAAAATTATGTTTATTTATTTTAATAAAGGCGCCCTTTGAAACGAAAAAAAAAAAATATCCCCCCCCCCCCCCCCCCCCAAAAAAAAAAATGAAAATGAAACGTTTTTTGACAGCTTTAATGATAACATACAGTAAATAAATAAGACCAGACGATCTTTTAACCTCAGGTCGATTAAATCATTACCGAACAGATTTTAGATACGAACAGAGACTGATTAGATCGACTCGCAACATCTTCACTTCAGTCTTCAGCTTGAAAGCAGAACTTATTTTCCCTCGGGCAGTTATATGATTGCAGAGTACAGTTACTAAGTTTAATCCGAGTTGTGGTGTTAAAGCGTCCATTATAATTGTTTTGTAATACTGTCTTGACTTTGTCTTGGTTTCAGACGTTTATTTATTTGCCTTGGTATTTGATATATAGATTTCTAAACTTCGTGTCGGTGAATCAGCAGACATTAGGCAATACACTTTAGCCGGTACTTCGATCCCGATTTCCAAAAACCACGTGTTTTAACATTTTCCGTATCGGCATTTTTAATTCAGCATTGTCAGTTACATAATTGATACCAAAAGTCATTATTGATTGTTTATTTAGGGCATGCCTAATTAGTAACTGGCTGATTTACCACCTAACAGGTACGTCTAAGCAGTTAGGAGACGGCAGCACAGGTTAAAGTCTATTTCTTGAACGTAGTAACCATAGATGCCTGTTATAATCATTTGTTACATTTCGTAGTTTGATTGTGTTTTTATGGTTCATATTTTCAATGCAATGTCCAAAAAATTCTGTATTTATTTCAAGATCATTGAACAAATCTGTACATTTATTTTCATTATATTTGTAAAATTGGATTTTTAATATAACCAACAGGAGGGAGTTTATTTCTTGCTTTATACATATAATTTTATACATTTATACATATAACTTTGATGTTGCCATGTCAATGAAACTTACCACATCAGCAGCTAGATTTGCCATTTCTCGCTCTTCTTCCACACCGACTCTGATAAAAGAATTGGATTAAATTCTATATTTTTGTCGACATGATACTTTCTTGACATCAATAGGGATTAATCTTCACCTTTTTCAACATCAAATCAAAAGTTCCTTTACACTTTTCTATTTCAAATCAGTCAATCAATTTATCTATTTATCTATAATTATCATTAGATGAGATAGCCTCTAGATGGCATTTTAAAAGCATTTCCTGTTTCTGTCTAATGGCATATCTGTAAATGCATATGCTTAAAGGAGCATTAGCTGTGTTTTTCCCAAAATTTTCTTTTTCCTTTATTACTACTTAGACTGATATACAATAACAAAAAAGAGAGATATAAACAGGCATAACAATTCTTAAATTCCTATTTAATTTGTGAAAATTGCTTGAGAAACCCAGGTTTGGCACTTTTTCAATAGCAATTGATTAACTCAACCTTACCATTTGTATATGAATACCACACTGGACCTGTCCTTATTTTCACAAGATATATATAGGAATATAAGATTTTTTTGCCTGTGTATAGCTCTTATTTGTAATTGTACATCAAGTACAAGTAGTAAAAGCAGAAAGATCACTTTTTATATATATACACAGCTAATGCCCCTTTAAAAAGGTTCAGCTGAGTCGATATCACTTCTACATACCTACACACTTAACTCATTCTCCTCACCCTTTAAGACACATTTGAATCAGCTTTGGTCATTGATTTATAGAGGAGTTCATTGTTTCTCATGGGATGATGAGTTAACCCCTCAACCCCTGAAAAAAACATTAAGACTCTTCTGTAAATCAATGACTTGGACCAGACCAAATGTGTCTTTAGGGGTGAATGAGTTAATAACATAATAGGATTTGTTTCATGTGGGGAATGAGATGATGAAAGAGAAGTCCATTGTTTTTTAACTACTTACCTAATTTTTAGCCACTGTAACATAGGGGTTGTCAGACCACCACACAGCACCACTGTAAGCAGAACTATCATCATGGTGGCAGACACCATCAGTTGTCTCGCTTCATTTGATGTATTACGTATTGATAATGCAAAAGCAATGGCACCACGTAAGCCTGTCAATATTTAGAATAAAAGCAATTGCACCACATAAGCCTATCAATATTTATGATAAAGTACTAATAAAAAATCATGGCACCATGTAAACCTGTCAATATTTAGAATATAGTACTAATGAAAAAGTAACGGCACCACATAAGCCTATCAATGTAATACAATACTAATAAAAAAGTAATGGCACCATGTAAGCCTATCAATGTGATAAAATACTAATAAAAAAGTAATGGCACCACATAAGCCTATCAATGTGATAAAATACTAATAAAAAAGAATTGGCACCACATAAGCCTATCAATGTGATAAAATACTAATAAAAAAGTAATGGCACCATGTAAGCCTATCAATGTGATAAAATACTAATAAAAAAGTAATGGCACCATGTAAGCCTATCAATGTGATAAAATACTAATAAAAAAGTAATGGCACCATGTAAGCCTATCAATGTGATAAAATACTAATAAAAAAGTAATGGCACCACATAAGCCTGTCTATATTAAAGATAAGGTACTGATAGTACTTACAATATAATAACTCATGGTAACTTTTATGAATACAGAAGAACTTTTTGAAGTTTTGAATGCAAAGAACTTTTTCCGCTAATGGCCAGATAGTGTACTTGTTGACCACCCAAACAGCTGGAGTTTGTGAATCTTGGATGATCTTCTTCCATCAGATTTTGTTTCAAAATTTCCTCTAATTTGATACTTAAGCCATTAAGTACTGAACATCACACTTACTGGTATAATTACCTCTTATACATGATGAGACAATTCACAGCGTAGTCTTAAAATAGTTTTCACATCTATAATTTTTTTAAGTAAGAATATCTTGATATGACAGCTTTGAACTCTGCCAGAACCACTGATTACCAAATTAATGGAAATGTTTATTTATGTTTAACTTCATTCAAGACATCCATATTACAAATAATAAACTGAAGTTCATACTGAAGCTTACCTGCAAACATCATCATATGCATAAAACTAGATGATAATTTTTTTTTTCTTCCCAAATTCAGCAAACATGACAGTGGATAAATGTTGAAAAATCTGGCAACTATGATGGAAAACTGAATTGGATGTTAAGGCAAACATAGGGTAGTATCAGAGAGACAAAATAAGAGCTCACAAAAATAAACTTTGTTTGTTTGTGAATGAGAAATTAAGCTAAAGAATGAAGAGATGATTAAAGGGGTGGACAAAACAGTGACAGAGACAAGTTAAGAGTGAGCAAAGCTGAAAGAAACAAGAGAGTGAGTGAGAAAAATAATGAGAGACAAGTAAAAAGTGAGTAAAACAGTGAGAGCAAAGTCAAGAGAGTAAGGAAGACAGACAAGTAAAGAGAGTTAGTGAGACAGAAATAAACAAGATGGAGATAGTGAGAGACAAGAGTGAGCAAGGCAAAAAAAAAAAAAGTGGGAAGACAGTGAAAGAACCAAGAGTGAGCGAAACAGCGAGAGACCAAAGTAGAGAGAGAGAGAGAGTCAAGTAAATAAAGTGACCCTGACAGAGATAGACAAGGAAAGTGAGCAAAATGGCAAAAGAAACATCTGAGGGTGAGGAAGATAATGAAAGAGTAAACAGAGTTAGCAAAACAGTGAGAGCCAAGAAAGAGCAAGAGAGAGAGACAATACAGACCTTAAATAAAACAGCGCTAAATAAAGAGAGTAAGACAATGAGAGATACAAGAGCAAAGCATTGAGCGAGATATGAATAAAGAGCATAAACAAGAAAAGGGAGTCTGATGGTGACAGAGCCAGGTATAGAGAGAAAGCAAGACTGAGAGACATGTAAAGAGAGTAAGATACAAAGAAACAAATAAAGAAAGCGAGCAAAACAGAACGAGCCTAGAAAAGAAAGTGTCAACAGAGTGTGCAACACAGAGAGGAAAAAAGAGAGTGATAAGACAATGAGATAGATAAGTGAAGAGAATGAGCAAAGAGTGACAGAATAAGCAGAGTGTGAACAAGAGTAAATGAGTATATAGAACAAACAGCATACATGGAACTAAAGAGAATGAGCAAAAGATGACAGAATAAGCACGGTGAGTGAACAAGATAGAAATTAAAAGAAGAGTGAGCAAGTCAGTGTTAGACATGTAAAAAGACTGAGCAAGACAGAGAGAAAGAAAAGAAAGTTAGCAACAGAGAGAGAGAGAGAGAGAGAGAGAGAGAGAGAGAGAGAGAGAGAGAGAGAGAGAGAGAGAGAGAGAGAGAGAGAGAGAGAGAGAGAGAGAGAGAGAGAGAGAGAGAAAGAGAGAAACAGACAGAGAAAGAGAGAGAGACAGAGAAAGAGACAGACAGACAGAGAAAGAGAGAGACAGAGAGACAGACAGAGACAGAGACAGACAGACAGAGAAAGAGAGGGAGAGAGAGACAGAGAGAGAGAGAGAGACAGAGAGAGACAGAGAGAGAGAGAGAGAGAGAGAGAGAGAGAGAGAGAGAGAGAGAGAGAGAGAGAGAGAGAGAGAGAGAGAGAGAGAGAGAGAGAGAGAGAGAGAGAGAGAGAGAGAGAGAGTAAGCAGAATGAGCACAGAGTGAACAAGACAGAAAGAGGTAAAGAGAGTAAACTTGTCAGTGAGAGACATGTAAAAAGAGTGAGCAACACAGTGATGAAAGAGTGAGTATTGTACAGGAGGAAAATAACCTGCAGTGTTAATCTTTGTTATATTTATAATTTACGATGATGACAAATCCGTGAACAGTGAATACCTTTTTCATGAAACTATATATATATATATATATGTTAAGAGTAATTTATTCCTGATCTTCAAAGTAAAAAAACTTGAGAGAAAAACGTAAAAAAATGACAACATGTGGAATCAAACCCCTGTACTGTAAGACAGACAAGTAAAAAGAGTGAGCAAGGCAAAGAATATTGAACAAATTTGGGGTTTGTTAATCTTTTTTTATATTAGTAATTACATTACTAAAAAAAAGGATACAATTGCTGCAAATATGAATGGCACATTCCAAATAATGGAATGGAATGTAAATACTGCTACTCCAATGTAAAGGAATACAAAATTTTCAGCTAAGAAATTCATCAGCTCAAATAACTGAAATAGAAATACAGAAATGTAAAAAACTTGTCACATCTTATTATATGACACCTAGTTGTACATATATATAGAATTTTCTGTTTCCAGATATCTGAAATATCTTTTAATTACAGTCATTTTTTAAATTATCGCCACTCGATTCATCGCCATACTTCACTAACGCCATATTTTATCAGGAACACTTTTCCTGCTATATAAAACTCTATTCATAGTGCCAAATTCATTATCGCCATTCGCCACTCTATTTTTTAGAATAAACGTCCATTTCAAAATGTCAGTTATCTCAATATACTGCCATAGGTGATATACAAAATGGCTAATTGGTTGCAATAGATCACTGGTGTAAGGCCAGGAAGCAATAGGAAGACCAAATAATTAAAGAACTACAAACAAGATATCACTGTTATATAAACTATTGTCCTGTTTTCTGTTTATCAAAAATATATATCTATAATATCAAAGAACAGTTACTCTATTTTCCTCAAGATATAGAAATTCAATTCAAAGTTGAAATACCACCATAATTTCTGAAAGACAAAAGGTGGCAGTTTATCGAGAATTGACCATACAACAGGCATATCTGAAGAGCTTTGTTCACAATTTCCAGCATTGGGCAATATTTTGTACTACTGTTTGTGTTAGTAAAGCTTTTCCACAGAAAAACACATGATGGCTATCAAAATTTATTCTAACAAAAAGTTAAGCTTGAAAAACATTGCAAATAGCATTCTATATTTCAAAACTTAAGTTCTGAAAACAGCAATTATTACATACATGTGTTCATTTAATATGTAAATCACACAGTCATACCAGATATATGTATGTCTTTGTTTAAATACTAAAACAATGATACTACTTAGAATTCGCAAATAGCAAATTAAGTCTTCTGCAACTCTAAAATAGCAAATTCGTGAAATTGTAAATGTCTGAAAAGTAATAATGTGAACTGTAATTAATTAACAGTAGATAACCAATAAGACAATTTACAACTCCTCGCACCTGTTGTTCTACTTTACCTGTTTTGTTCTTGTTTTAGACTCTGCAGACAAATTGTTGTATGTATAGTGAGCCTGTGTTATACCACAAAACAACACAGCAACAATTCCTGAATATGAGAAAAGAAATGGTGTCAAATATTTATACTCAAGTTTGATTTAAAACAACCATTCTGAGAGTATTGATGAATTAGTACATGTCTTGTACCTGTAAAACCATTAATAACTGAATGATGATGAATTACAAAACTTTCTACAAATCTTAACCTGACAAACACAAACAAAAGTATACAGTTCCCACCTCAACCTCGATTTCACTGGTAGGACAGTAATAAACTTTAAATTTCACTTTTCCTGGGTAAAAAGTTTAATTTCAAAATAATTTACTGTCAAAAAAAAACAAGAATAAATATGCCTTTTTTGTGTGTCCACAAGTCATCATGGTCATTATTGAGAGTTCATTATAATTATGAGGTCTTTTAAGTATAACATACAAAAATCAGAAATGGAGGCTACATCAATACAGGAGCAGTTATTTTAGTGCTCTCTCCCACACGTGTAACTAACCAGCATAAGCATGCAAAAGGGAACTTCTGAGTTACCTGGATTACCATTATAATCCTGCTTTTATTATCGCCAGTTATGTGATTCCAGAAAAAATGTTCCTCAATGTTATTTCCATTTTCAATAATATATAGATGGCCCCAAAGCACAATTGCTAAAAGCACCCTGCAAGTGTTTGGAAGGTCCTGGGTTCGATTCCCGGTTTGTCCACACATTTTTCTCTGCCTGATACATTTCAGTAATTTGGTGTTCAACTAAATAACCCACTGTGGTATGTTTTAAGAGTCTCTTGGGTTTCTTTATACAAAATAAAGTTAATGCTAAAAAGTAAAAATATCTCCATTTACTTTACATATGTTGCGAAGGTAATGAATGTCGGAAGAACATATGAGGAACAAAACCGAGATGGCGCAAATAAATGCAGGATCATAACAGTAATTCGGGCTAACTCGAATGTTCCCTATTTGTTCATAAATACTCAAGTGACTGGCTAAAACCACAAAATGTCATATATTAACAATCTTAACCTTGACCCATATCTAATGATAAAACATATTAAAGGAAATGATTAGACAAAATTACTACCTGTAAGTCCCGCTGCCTCTGCAGCCTGGAAAGTGGAATATGACATCACAAAAAAAAGTGCCGTCTCTAGTAAAGGGAAATCTCGCACTTTCGTGAATTTTGTTAGGTGACAATGTGTTAAGGAAAATCATGTTTACTATATTTTCAGGGTTAGAAGTCTCTACTTTATTTAAAGTGCAGTGTTTATTTTTAGAGAATATCTAGTCTTTGAAACTGTATAAACTGCACCAGAGTTCAAACTGCATGTGTAGAAAAATGTTTAGTGATTCCATGTACCTAATATATGTGCCATTCTCACAGATGAGCTCTCTCACAGGCAAGGAATACAGGTGTATAATCACACAGAAAGAAAGACAGAGATATGAAAGGAACGAGAGAGAGAGAGAGACAGAGAGAGAGAGAGAGAGAGAGAGAGAGAGAGAGAGAGAGAGAGAGAGAGAGAGAGAGAGAGAGATGAATAAAAGGTCTTATATTGTTTGTAGTTGAATTAAGTGACCAGTCCTTTGCCATGAAATCATTGTTATCATTGATTTGATGAGACTTGAATCCAAAATCCTATCTCATGATAGACATGACCTATTTATGAATCCTCACTACTTACACCAGGAATGTGATTCCATAATAACCAGGAATGTGATTCCATAATAACCAGGAATGTGATTCCATAATAACCAGGAACGTGATTCCATAATAGTGATAAGGGAAGAAAATGGTTCATTTGTAGGGAATACCACACTGACGTGATTGTATTTTCACAAAATATACAGGAATATAAGACATTTTATACCAGTGTATAGCTCTCTATTGTACACCAAGTAAAAGTAGGGAAAAAAATCAAAATTATTTTTATGGTAAATGTTCCACAGCTAATGCCCTTTTAACACTGCAGCAAAATTTTGAAAAAGGGGGAGTTCCTCTAACAGGAGGAAGACTCTCTTCCCTGATACATGTACATAAACTAGGATGTATTTTGTAGCACTTTGTCTACATACAGTGAATTTGTTGACATTCGTACTGATTTGTACTTAAGATGGCTGGACGGAGTAACCTTTTGATTGTCATATGAATGATTCTACTCACTTTTCGGTTACCACAGTATGCCAAGCTGCACAATGGTGACATGTAGGAACAATTACTGTAGTCAGTGCAAGTTTAATGTTATGCTTTTTACTTAAAATTCAAACTTGTACAAGTCAAGAAAGTGTCCACAAGGCTCCACCCTACCAGGTTAAATGGATTTTACAATAAATACAAATTTATGCACCAGAGCATACACAGAATAATTCAACAGATCTTATAAAGGATATCAATGCTGTGATAGATCCTATTGCAGCTCCAATAGCAAATGCACCCGTAAATATGCCAACAAAATTTCCTAGAGATGAAAAAAATGCATTTACACTGAATCCAGTTCCAGAGAGTTTGCCGTATTTCTCTACCGACCTGAAAATATACAAGACATGGTATATAAAAGAAAAAAAACAAGATTCTAAAAGAAGAAATACAAAATCTAAAAAAAAGCAACACATTCAAATATTTATCAAATCTACCCGTATTTGATATCCTAGATTATATTTTGAAGAATTAAAGTGTATTTATAGACAAATGGATTTGTCGTTTTTTCATCTACAAATTTAGCACTCAGGATCATTTATATATCCTAACTGAAGATGTAACACTGTGATAAAATGCTTTTTCATGAATCTCAAATTTTGAAATATTTTGATATCATTTGCTGTGTCAAACATATTACAAGACATATTCTATTTTTACACAATTTCTGACATTTTTGTAAACCGAATATCAATACATTTTATTTACAGTAAACTTTGTACAGAGAGTGAATTGTTGTTCTGTCAAATGTGATAAAACACATTTTCAAAACAATTTTTATGTTCTCTAAATATAGGATTTAAATTTATCCTCCAGGTAAGATAATTTTGTTTCAAATCAAATTTAATTTACCCAGACAGGACGATAGCTACAGCATCATTTAATACACTCTCTCCAAAAACCAGAGCAAACAGATCTACATCAACTTTTAGATCACTGAAGAGGGAAAGGACTGTTACTGCAATACAAAGAAAAAACTTAAAAATAACATACAATATTTATCATAAAAACCACCCCTCAATAATATAACACAAAGATTTGTCAGAGTGTCTGGTGCAATTTGGAATATGGAATGTACATGTACCTACATGTGCAAATCACAGTTGCAAATTAAAATGTCTTTAATTCATTTAAGTTTCTGTAAAGAGAGAGAATTAGAGTTAATTGAATGTTTGGAAGCGTCAAAAATATATGGTATGTTTCATGAGTTTACTTGTGTACTCTATTTAGACAGGCCCCAAAGGAAAATGCATCACCTCCAGGCACAGAACTTAATTACTTCAAAGTACATTGTGTATATAGCATTGCTTTAGTGAAAAGAAAAATTCTATCACAGAATGTTTAGTATTAGTCTTAAAGTTACTTTACTACTGCATTCTTTTATACAAATAATTCACAAAATACAATAGAGAACTTTCAAGTTAGCAAGGATTACCATTATGATTCTGCATTTATTCGCGCTTTTCTGATTTTGTTCCTCATATGTTCTTCCAGTTTTCATATTTGCCGTCGCAACATATGTAAAGTAAATGGAAATATTCTTTTTTTTTAGCGCATTAACTTTATTTCATATAAAGAACCCCAAGAGACTCTTAAAACATACCACAATGGGTTATTTAGTTGAATGCCAAACAACTGAAATGAAGCAGGCAAGGAAAGATATGTGAACAGAACAGGAATTGAACCCAGGAAATTCCAAACACTAGCAGGGCGCTTTTACCAATAGCGCTCTCGGGGCTATCTATATATTTTTGAAACTGGAATTAACATTATGGAACATTTTTCTAGAATCACATAACTGCGATAATAAAAGCAGGATTATAACAGAAATCCGGACTAATTCGAATGTTCCCTATTAATATTATAATGGTTATCAGGAAAATACATTATCCGTTAATCTAACCTGGGTCTGTAGCTGAGATTATTGCTCCAAAAAAGAAACAGTCATTAAGAGTAAAATGGACTGGCATGAGTCTGGTGAATCCATACATCAAACCCCTGAAATATAACAATGAAACAAAAAATATACCCCTAAAATATAAAAATGGAAACAAATACTATACCCCTAAAATATAACAATGGAAACTATAGAAACAGAAAATAAAGTCATAACATAATGCATTGTAGTCAGATAAAAATACTTCCTGAATTACATGGTAGGGGTAAAAATACTTCCTGAACTACTCAGTAGGGGGTAGTTCTAATTCCCAAACTACACAGGGATAAGCAAAGTACATTTGTCAAAATTTGGATTGTTCATGTTCCCAGGGAACCTGGGTATTTATGACTAAGTGAAAAAGACATTATTAATTTATCACTTTATTAACCACTTTACAACTTTACCATTTTTATTTTTGTCTTTTCATAATATTTTCTTCTAATAATTTCATCAATGTTATGGCAGGCAGGGACCATTCGATGGACACCTCTCTATAACAGACACTTTAGTTGGTACGGCACACGTATGGGTAGCTTAGGTTTCACTTTAGTTCATAGATAATCTAGTAACGTAAAAATGTTCTGTACAGGTCTGAAAACATATTGCTGTTCAGATTAAATTATGTAGATAATGTGACTACTTTAGATATCAAAGGCTTTATATAATAGTATGTAATTCACTTACCCTACTGTTACACAGGAAATTGTGGTACCAATAAATGCATATGCCATGATTGCGCCAAGATTTTTGAAAAAATGTCTCTGAAAAAATGACAAACATAGATTTAGACCCATCAAAGATTACAATACTCATCTCACACCAACATGTCTTACTTCCCCAAATAGTCAACTAGTCTTCTAAGCATAGCAATGAAAAAAGACTTAGTCAAAAACAGGGTCACTTTTGAAAACAAAAACAAAAACAAAATCCAGCATATAAAGTATACATGTAGCATATGATAAGAATCCTTGAAATTGTTGCTCTCGTTTAATTTTTGCCATTTTCGTCCTTAGAAGAGAAGATGAATTTAAAATGAAAATGAAATTTTTAAGGTAAATAACTGAAGCATGGACATTTTTGAGGTATACAGTATTATGCCAAGCAAGTTTTGCTGATATACGAGCAAAAGAAGCAAATTAACACCTGACCTTCACCAAACCTCTTACCCAGAAGTCAATGTCGTGGCAATAGCATATTCCTCTGTCATAAGAGACAACCTATCTTTTGAGACCACATTCTGAAAATCACTTGGCTAATAATTCATTTAAATAAAATCTCTTTTGAAAGATCAGCTGTCTTGTGAGACCACATTTCAGTGGCAGATTGGTGGTCTCTTCAGACAGATACAACTGTACTTTAAAGTATGCAATTATATTTCCATATCACTTACTCTTTTCATGCTATATCCTGCTTCAAATATGATGAATGGTAGAAGAACATTGAAAAACAATTCTGGGTCAAAGGTTACCTGAAAATATGAATAAATTAAAGATTCAACAACTTTTCATAATTGAAATTGTTTGAAATTATCATCAATATTTGCTTGACTAACTAAATACATTTGAATCTCCTTATCTCGAAACCGACAGGACTGCCCCTATTACTTCGATATATCCGGAATTCAAGATAGCCGAAATTTTTAATTGATATATCATTTTATCTCAAAATATTAGGTCCGTACAATTCAATTTTGACATATCCGGTATTTTGACTCATCCGATTTTGACATAACAAGCTTCCACTGTAATGTAAAATATAATAAAGCATCTAAAAAAAGCGAGCATCTCCCACACATATACTGTATATGAGAAAAGTTGATACAAAACATTGTATATGAGAAATATTTATACAAAACATTGTATATGAGAAATGTTTATACAAAACATTGTATATGAGAAAAGTTTATACAAATATAAAAAATTCAGATACCAAAGTATAAATAAATAGAATGTCCAGGACATATATACAAATCTGGTAAAAATGGACAAACAGGGACCTCTGGAAACCAAGAGGTGGGATGAGGTGCCATGGAGGAGTAAGCATCCCCTGACGACCGGTCACACCCGCCGTGAGTCCACAGTCAAATCCAATGAATATGAGAAAGGTTTATACAAAACATTGCATATGAGAAAAGTTTATACAAAACATTGTATATGAGAAAAGTTTATACAAAACATTGTATATGAGAAAAGTTTATACAAAACATTGTATATGAGAAAAGTTTATACAAAACATACATGAAATGATGAATCACACATGAATTGAATTTCAAGATTAACATACATTCTGACAGTATTGACCAACTTGTCCTTAACCTGTGAAAATTGACGATACTCTCCAACCACTTAAATTTTCCTTATCACAATTTTAATTGCAAAAGAGTTAGCTAAAGTCGATTCAAATGATCATTTATTAGAAACAAATTAATCACTTTATCCAAGATCTGTCACCTGTCTCCTATTTCCTGTACCAGGCTTAAAATGAGGAATATTCAACAGGACTACAGGAAATTTAACACTTCCCTTTCTCACTCGGCAAATATTCATATATATTCTGTATAGATTTTAGGATATAAAAGATGCCAGTCCTTGCTATGCTTGTACTTACACACTACATGTACAATATATCACTACATGCAGTTGGATTAGATACTGTATGATTGCTTTTATTCGCAGGGGTTTTCTTGCTATATTCGTTGTCACTGAAGCTTCCATGAAATTAAATACCTATGAATAAAATACCGAACACTTATGAAGTATCAGAAAGACGATTTGTAACCAATCATGCACGAAAATTTAATACCTGTGAAAAAATACAATACTAAAACAAATAATTGCTAAGCCACTTTATCAGCCAAATTTCACGTTATACATGTTGTGTGTCAAATATAACATATAACTTACAGCAGTAACAAGTGGAGATAACTCTTCAGCACCATCTGCCTTGCCCCACAAGTTATACTGAATGGTGTCCGATATATTGGTGCCACTAGGTAGATCCACAAATACGGATTCTGGTGGTTTTCCGGCAGTATATGTGTTATTAATGATTATAGCATGAGGTGGTTTTGTGCTTGGTGGCTTGCTGGCATATCGTATTATGACTCCAACAATCATTCCTGTTCAAAGGTAAAAATATAAATTATACATTTTTGCAATACTATCAATAAATTTTTTTAAGATTTATGAAATAGTTTGTTCTCTTTACCTGCTGTTCGATGTCTTAGATTAATTTTTCACTGCAAAGATTGTAACTAAATTTATGTGAAATAACATAAAACTTTACTAACATGCATGTGTGCCAAGTACTGCCAAGTTCCTGTTTATTTTTTAGAAGACGTTAAATACATATAAAAGTTAACAACAAACAGTGTACAAGTACAATGCACAGCTAATGGTGTGTGTGTGTGTGTGTGTGTGTGTGTGTGTGTGTGTGTGTGTGTGTGTGTGTGTGTGTGTGTGTGCATGCAACTGCGTGCATATCTGTACATGTGAAGCCATTATGAAGTGAATGGTGAGCTTTACAAAACTTTTATCAAAACCTTTGCCAGCCAGATTGATAGAATTGTCACAATCATAACCTACCAGTGTATATAGTCTCCCATTAGTCATCCATAGTGGACTGATAAACATATACTGTGGAACTATGTTATCAATACCAATACTTTTTGATTAGCGAGGTGGCCTCCCTCTGTACTTGTAAGTGTTGTTTTGAACTTCTTGAATTTTTATTAGAAAAGCTTTGAGAGACTGAATATTTAGTCTTAAGTGTGAAACAGTCTTCTGAGAGAGGTGGTATATAGTTGAGGTTTCACTCTACAAGTATAATGCTTAATCCTCCAGTTTTACAGGCATGGAAAGAAACAAAAATAAAACCAAACCTAAATCCGAGATTTACCATACATAATTGACAGACCAGATGGATGAACAAACCGAAGTCTTCTAAATTTGATACCACAAATTGTCCATATTGCCAATAGCAGCAGACCCAACATCATTAAAATCGTAGAACTATTCCTTCTATGAATTTCTCCGACTTTCTGTCCATGTTCTTCCACATTTCCTGCTGATCCAAGACTAACAACAGGAGAAACTGCCATAACTAAACAAGTTTGCAATATGTAGCGAGGTGAGAGAAAAATAGCCATTATAGAAAGTCTATGTACAGGGTAATATTCCTACAGCTGATATACAACATGTACATTGTACCCCTGATTTGCATAATCAGAAATATGTGTATCTATGTATGTACATGTATGACGTACAAGTGAATTTTATCATCACTTTCAGGTCTAAAAGTACTCAAACACAACAGCATTTCACAATATAGGGACAATATTTACATGTGCACTGTGGTAAGGGTTACATGTACTTTGACCTTTTGTATCTTCAACTCTATATAAGCAAACTGACCTTGTTCATCTGAAGACTTATATGTATAAACAGCACTAAGATATACTTGTAGAGGTGGAACAATAGATTAGAACTACATGTACACTCCATTAAATGGTAAAGAAAATGATTTATTTATAATCATATTGGTACATGTAGGTATTATTTACATAATCTTTTAAAAATCAGTTAATCAATTAATAAAATGCAATTAATTCATTTCTTAATTGAAATACATGTATCTCTAATTATAATACAGTAGAACCTCGTTATGCTGCCACTATTTGTTTAGTCCAAATCTGGCATTAAAAGGTTTTGGCGATAGGCTGAGGGAAAACTTAAATGAAATTATACCGAAAAGTAGACTTTTGAACATTGTGGCAAAAAGCAAGGTGGGAAAGGAAATAATAGGCATTATAAAGAGGTTTTACTATACATGTATGATATATTTAACTCATCTTTTACATTTCAATAAATGTAAATCATTTGAATAATAATATCACTATCATTTTAATTGTTTAAATCTGATTTAAAAATTACATTTTTATTATTTATCCATAATGTATTGACTTGTTGTTTTTACAAAGTATCTTTGATAACATTGATAAGACCATCTACATCTACTGCTCACAAGTAAATTAAAGATGTACCTGGTGTAATCCACTGAGATGTGCTACATGTATCTGACCTACTGAGATGTGCTACATGTATCTGACCTACTGAAATGTGCTACATGTATATGACCTACTGAGATGTGATACGTGTATATCTGACCTACTGAGATGTGCTAAATGTAACTGACCTACAGAGATGTGCTACATGTATCTGACCTACTGAAATGTGCTACATGTATATGACCTACTGAGATGTGCTACATGTATATGACCTACTGAGATGTGCTACATGTATCTGACCTACTGAGATGTGCTACATGTATATGACCTACTGAGATGTGCTACATGTATATCTGACCTAAAAGACGTGAAACTTATTTCTTTACATTTGATGCTCTAATTACTCCATTGACCTGGTGAAATATTCTTATGACAATAGAAAACTTCTCTTCAAGAACCTGAACTGCTACATGAATTTAAAACAGTGAGATTATCCTCTAGTTTCACAACTACTTGTCACATTTGGGTGGTAAAATGTATGACAGCTACAGTATGTAGATTATTTCTATGACATCTCTCATGATATGACAATATGGTACCATACACATGTACATATATACTTCTTAAAATCAGAGTAATCTGTTGAGGCTCACAAGTTTGAATATACTGTATGCAACAATGAATTTGTAAATCGGCCCCAAAAAAGATACAGAAACCACCACAGTGCTAGTGCTGTTTTCTAAAATCAAAACCTACCATAAACTATGGACAAGCCTGATGGATGTACTAGTCTCAAACTCCTCTTTCTTATCAACAAAATAGTCCCCATACATAGTAGCAACAGTCCTAACATCAGCAAAAGAGTTAAACTATTTCTTTTATGACTCTTTGTAACCTCATGTTCTTCCACATCCCGAGTCTGTCCATAAAAAGCTCGAAGATTTGCCATGATTGTTTGATTTCACAAAATATGGACTCTAACTTATTGTAAATGTATATATTTGAAATGTGTTCACCAATTATTAGATCCTCCCCACACATGTGACACAACCTGCATGTACTTCACATCTGCCACACAAACATGCATTAGATGACATCCCCGAGTCACTTCCTTTTAAATAGGATACTTACATTGTATCTTTATAAGGTCACAGTTGAGTCACATAAACTGAATTTGGCAATACAAAGTTATGCACAATCTGTTAGTAGGGGACAGGTATCTACAGGTAAACTTTGACCTCTTATCAAACATATTTCTACATTAGTTGTTGAACATATCATACATCTTTTCTTTAAAATTATGCAATGGAAGACAATTTTGTTTTCCACTAATATCAGTAAAAATATTTTAAATTTTTTTATAAATCTTGAATTTAATGTGACTTAGACTAAAGTCTACATAGACTATGATATACTTGTCCATGTACAACTGTTTACATTTACATTGTAACTTTCCTTTGTCTTGCAATTGATCCCTCCTCCTTAAATACTTAACTAAACAGTTACATCACATGTAATATATTGCATATCAACTTGTGTTACATTAGGACTTCTGTCCTCTGTGGTACATTAACATGTTCCAAGAAGTGTAAATTACTGTATACTATATATATGTATGTAAAACTTACTGGGTAAGTCATACAAATTATTTACATGAAATATATGTTCTTACTCTAAATAAATACTACCTCATATTACCACATATTTCTACTTATCGTACTAGTGAGTCAGAATTGCGAAATTTGACCTCTGACCAATGACCACAGACCTCCAATTTTAATATCAATGTCCCTTTAATTTTATAATATTGCAATGAGATTTTAATTTGAAATATGTACATGTAATAGGTCTATCAGGAGCTATTTCCAGAAGTATTCATGACACGGCATGGGGGTCCATATTTTGATAGGCAAAATTGTCCCATCTCTTCAAATTGTTTTTCATGCAATTTCTGTCAAAATTTATTATTGTAGTAAAAACCTTATTAGGTGCAGAATCTATCCGTGTAGTCAGTTTATTTTGAAAGACATTCTTATTTTTTCTTTTCATGAAACAAGTTCCACTCAGCGATAGTTGGGCTTCACTTTAGTGGGTCCTAATTTTGACGAATACGTCATATAATGATGTTGTGCACACAATATAGCCAAAACAAAACATGTGATTTCCATTGTTTCCCATCCATGCTTGGCAGACAATAGAGCTTCAAGTTCATAGTTAGTGATTTCATCCATCTGTCATGTTGATGAACTTAACCAATGAAGAATAACTGAAAAGAAATTTTTGGAGCATGCTGGTAGAAAAAACTTGATTACTCACCTGCTTTTAACCCATTCTCAAAGATATTATGTCAGGAAAAAGCAAATGCTTAAATTTACATTTGTGTGTGTTTAAAAAGAATCCATAGAATAACCGAAATTACACTTATTCATCAAAATGACGTATTAATACACCGAAATGACACCAGTATAGTCAATATTTTTACATATATTTTTTTTTCATGACCAGTTTGAGCTTAAAAGACCATTTCTATAAACATATTGTTACTTTTGAGAAGACAAATAATGCTGAATTTCTTCATACATCTCATTAACAAGAATGATCGGGTATAAACCAAAATAACATGGTTTTAACCGAAATGGAGCCAGCTTGGCTCAGTCAGTAGTGAGCTCATCTCTTGATTGTGAGGTCGAGTCCATCTGGCGACAGGTCCTGTCCTGCGGATGAGACAGTAAAAACTGAGGTCCAGTGTCACAGTACAGTACTTGTAGGTGTCAGCACGCTGAACATAGGCCAAAATTTGAAGCCATTCACCAGCATTCCAGAATTAGAAAATAACCAAATCTTTATTAAATAAGTGTCATTTTGGTGTATTTTAGCAACATCTCGGTCAATACCCAGTCATTTCGGTGAATGAGTGTCATTTTGGTTATTATAGCGAGCGCTGCTCGAGCGGCAAAAAGCACCGCTCGCAAAGCAAGCTTTTATGGTAATGCGTATGTGTAAGTACAAATAGGTCAAATTTACACATACTTTGAGCAAAAAACTTTCGTCTAACAGTCCCGGGTTAAGTTCGCGTTGAATATTGCATTTTATCAAGAAGGTCAAAAACAAAATTTGTGATCATATATCACACCATGAAAAAATTTTTAAAAATAGTACAAAGGCAAATAAGTCCTTATTAATCGCACACCGGATTTTTAAAAACTGGTTAACAGCGTCTCCAAGCAGACGCCATTTTTTACCTACCAGAAATGAAGAGTTCCGACCAAGGGCATTAATGGCTTTCCTAACCCAACATGCTCAGTTACGCTGGATGGTAGGACTCGCGCCAGACATCAGATATTTCTTAACTTGTTAATTTCAAAATAAGTTTTAAAAAATGAACTGACAGTTTATTTTTGGGAATATTGAGATGTACTCATGTTGCAATTATCTTGTTTACAAGAGTCCTACTATTGCAAGTGCCATGAGCCATGAGGTCATTTCTGGGTTTCTCTCCCGGAGATCGAAATACTCTCTCGTGTCATACCATGTATGATTTTAAATTTTACTATCGGTTATTAACATACAATTTCACTAACAAAAAATATGATGGAATTAACATTCACATAGTAACTGTGAACACTTCAAATGAAAGATTGTATCAATTTACTGACGTAAAACTAAAAGTTAACAGTAAATTTCGACAAACATGACAGATTAGCTACTTTCTAAGGGGAAGAAACTCGATCATCCTGCAGAAACATTTCTGAAAATTGTGTACACATTTACAGTAGAAAATAAATTAGCCGATACAAACTTTCTATATAGGTTTTTAACACTTCCATAGCCATACAGAAATTATTAGATGAAGATAAAAGAACAAGTGAATAATTATCTGAAATGAAAATTTAATTTAAAGCTCCCCTCTCCCCTCAAAAAAAGAAAATGAAATGAAAAGAAAATGCACTTTATTTACTTTATAATAAAATATCGGCTTAGCACCCCCCTCCCCCACACTTTTTTTGCAAAGAAAGACATAGGTGTTGAAAATTGGGGCTTAGCCCAAGACGTTTCTGGCGTGTGTGTGTGTGTTTTAAGTTGGTTTAGCCCCCCCACTTTCAATTTGCTTCCCACACCTATGATATATAAACCAGTAGTTTGCACTTGCCATCAGCCTGTTGTCTCATTGTCTTAATGCAATAATCACGAGGAAAGAAGTGTCAAATAAGGTGCAGAATTTTGGTTTATCTATGAACATTTATTTCTTTATCACAGGCAACATAGAAACTTTATAAAAGTTTGACAAAGCGTCAAGAAAAAAATGGAAAATGCGGGATCTGTAGCACAATGCCACTCATTACATGTATGTCTCTTATTGCCAATACCGTATTCTACCCAATAAACGCCTACAAAAAAAAAGAAAAAAAGATATGGGCACTTATTGGAACTATTCAATAGTCAAACTGAAGAAAAGCATTTAATTTTTTACAAGGGTCAGTGGTAAAATTGTTGTAGTTAATACAGTGGACACCTATTGACATTCTTGTGTTGTATGGGGCTAGAGATAACTGTTATTTACGTTTTTGTGGTCCACATTGCCTTGTCAATTGGCTAGGAAAGGTACGTTATCATGTGTAAAAAGGGGAGGGGTGCCTATAAGCTTATAAATAGGGACATGGATGATTATTGGATGATTATTGGATTGAATGTGAAATAGGTGGAGCAGCATATCATTATTAACATTTGTCAGATGTATCGATACATGGGCATTTCACTAAGAGGTTTTACTTTTAAAAATTGTCCAAACAATGACCAAGCTTCGCTCGCTTTCAAGGCTTTGCCTTAATTCATATTATGTACCGCTAATCAGGCTAATGCCAGTAATGGCGTACCTAACAGTGTAATGCTACAATGTAGATATAGATATAGTTAAAATCGAAAATACTCTAAAAATAAACCGATAGAAGTTGCCATCAACAACAAGTATATATAATATAATTTTCAATAAAAATGCAAACTGCAAACTGTATCCGATGGCACTGAAACTTACCATACACCATTGACAAACCCGATTCATGCACAAAACGGAATCGCCTGAATTTGAAAAACCAAATTGTCAATATCGTCAGTAGTAACAACCCTAGCATCATTAAAATGGTAAAACTGTCTGTTTTATGAATTTCTGTAACTTGTTGTTCTTCTTCTACATCTATAGCCGGCCCAATCACATCTGCAGACTCCGCCATAATTGCACAATTTTGAAATATTTGGACTAACACAAAATAAATAATCACTGTAGAAGCCATGTTTGCGGAACAACCCCCTTCTCGTCTGTCACGCAGAAAATAGACTGGTTCCAGTATTAGTTTCTTTTTTGGAGAAAAAAAACTCAAAACATTCTCGGCCTTATCCGTGAATGCACGTCGTAAGCCACTGAATCCCAAAAGAAAATCACCTGTAACAGTAACGTTGAAAAGGTCTTTTTCCGACGCTATAAATTCATATTTCAAAACATTAGTGCAAATTTTGTAATATTAGCAGTTATCATGAATATTTTATGAAATTTTAATTTGTAATATTAGCAGTTATTATTAAAATGAGTTGAATTTTCGTAGAAAAATAAATGATCTGTATAAGAAAATGATTTTAAATATTAAAGATTTGAATTATTTATTAATGTTAGAAAATAATTTTAATATTAAAATTACATGTGTATGTTGTATTTTCTGATAATAGATCTAATAAAATATTTTTTATAGGTACTTAAAACAATTTTTGAATATTAATAACGATTTCTTTAAAATATTGATAAATGAATTCTTAATATGAAACTGATCATTTTTAATACATACAGGTTCAATAGATAATGTCAATTCAAACAATTATATTAGTTTTCTTTATTATTATTAATATTTGTTTTTCAAATAATTGAAAATCAGAGATATGTATGAAATATTTTTGTACTTATTAAAAAGGAATTTACGGACTTTCTATCTAAAGCGGTTTGGAATGTGTCAAACTCTTTTATGAAAACTGTCAGCAATGGCGTAGCACCGCTTGTGCAAATACACAATTTATTGTGATATAGTGAATAATTTTTCAATTATAAAGTTAGCAAATGACAATATAACAATTATGTTTTTTTTACACAGATATAAGCATAAACATTGAAAATAAACCTATAGTTATTTGGTGTAATCAGTTAGGGTGGCAGCCATATATAAAGCCAATTGAGAATTGAATTTGATAAAACTTACATTCTAAAATTCACATACAGGTAAAGTTTACTTTTTCTGTTTTCAAGATAAAAAAAACATGATTTACATTCTTAAGGTTTGTTTACTCGTCAGTGGCATCTGATCCCATCTCTGGATTTCCAGAAGTGTGAATTTATCCAATATATTGCCAGATTTACATATGTATCCTGGACACTCTGAAGATTTATATTTGATATCTGAGATCTCATATTCCTGTAGACCCTACATTAAATTTGAATCCATAAAATACATTTGTACCTAGAAACGAATATTAATTAGAAAGTGACAAAGCAAACATCATATTTATATATTATGAATTTAGGCCAGGTTTAGAGTCAAATATTATAGAAATCAATGAACACTTAATACAATTGTTCCTTATATGAATTTTACAATAGATAGTCATTAAGGGTGGTTTATTACGTTGTTGTTCACGTCGTTAGTATTTTATTCTGTTTCAGTTGTTGCTACTACATGTAGTTTCAGTACCATGTTTGTAGCCAACGGAAATCTTACACAAATTTATCATTTAAAATTAGTAAATGTACGGATGTGTCCAGTATCTCCATCTGACCATCTGACCATCTGACCAGTGCCCGAAGTCACCAAATGTATTCAATACACGAGCTAAACTTTTATGGTATTTTGATAACATGATAGTATGTAAAACTTTTCAGTTGTGTGATTAAGAAACCTATCATTATTTTTCACCATTAAATTTTACGTCACGCTTATGATATTTCTGCAAAAAAATAAATAAATAAATAAATACGTTCAGTTGAGTATGGTACTCAGAATTTGAGTACGATCGTACTTAAACAATTTTTATATTTCTGAAGTTTTCTTCAAATTAGCAATAGCTTTGATCATTATTCACAATTGTATGCCGTCAGTATACACACAACTACTGACTAGATTTTGCATGTCTAACCTTAAAGTCATGAAAAGTTAGTCGAGTTTGAGTACAAAGTAAATATTGTGACTTCGGACCCTGATTCTCTTTCCAGGAGCGGTAATTTCGGTCATAACAGCATTTCGCAATGTGAACATTTCTAGCTCAGTGGGTGGGTAGATTAGTTACTTTTGAAACAAATCCGTTATCTTTGATAGCACGTTGAAATTTACTCAGAAAACTACAAGTGATAACAATGAAATATCTTGACATTTCGCAATTCATTTTAAATCTTAAAATCAATTTCTCGGTTGTTGCTACTAGTTTCAGAACCATTGTTTGTAGCCATCGAAAATCTTACACAAAAATCACCGTTTAAAATTAGCAAATGTATAGATGTGAATATAACGATATTATTAGTAGTTCTAGATATGTTGGATATGTATGTAGTGAGATGTTGCATTGTCTGGATATGCAACGTGTTTTTTCGTCACACTTATGATGTTCCTGGTAAAAAAAAATAATTACGTTTAGTGTTGAGTTTAGTACTCAGAATTTAAATACCTACGAACTCAAACAATTTTTTTTAATTTCTGAAGTTTTCTTCAAATTAGCAATACTTTTGATCATTATTTATAATTGTATGGCATCAATATACACACAGTTACGGAGCATCTTTTGCATGTTTTACTTTAAAATCATGAAAAGTTAGTTGAGTTTGAGTACTGAGTAAATTTGGTGACTTCGACGTATGGAAAATTATAAAACACTGGTATACGTCGATTTTAAATGAAAAAAATGAATCATGAAATTATATGTATCCCTTAGCGAACATTCCACAATCCGTTTTATTTGTGCTAAATGTTTCCACAGATCATTGAGGACAGGGATTTTTTAAAAATTTTGTTAATATATTATTATTTGCAATATTACTCAACGTTATTAATATAATTTTATTTGAGTTTTTTCCCCAGTTTAGATTATGCCCCGTTCCTTACTCCTATATATATCAACAGAAACGGGGCATAACCTAAACTGGTGGAAAAAACTCGAAATTAAATAAAATTATATTAATAGCGTTGAGTAATATTGCAAATAATAATAAATTAACAAAATATAAAAATAATAATAATTAATAATGAAACATTCCTGTCCTCAAGTACCTGTGAATGTTTCAGGTTGAGATGATTCATACAGGAGTATAATGTATATAGACCCACAGGTGTCTGTAATTGGGGATGATTTTCAAATGGAAAAAAATATCAGGGAATGAATCTCTCTCTCTCTCTCTCTCTCTCTCTCTCTCTCTCTCTCTCTCTCTCTCTCTCTCTCTCTCTCTCTCTCTCTCTCTCTCTCTCTCTCTCTCTCAACGCTAATTCCAAACTATGGGGCGCCGTTTACGTTTTAATACAAGTTAGTGATATCACTCTTTCGAATAGGTGATATCACTTATTCAATAAGTGATATCACCTATTCGAATGGGTGATATCACCCATTGGAATACCGAATGTGATAGCACCTATTTGAATAAGTGATATCTCCTATTTGAAAGTGATATCACCTATTCGAAAGAGTGATATCACTTATATGAATAAGTGGTATCACTTATAAAAAAGAATAATAGAGAAGAATATAGCGGTAAAGTGAAGGTGTTACTTGCAAAAATCTTTATTTTGCCATATAAAGCTATACATACACACAAAGCATACAAAGCACTAAAACCAACAACACTATATATCCTAGGGTGTCGGATCTAAGCAGTAGATACAAGTCAAGAAAATAATATATAAAGCACTAAAATGACTAAAGACACAGACAAAATGAAAGTCAAATTTTTGGGTCGACCTTTCCCTTCTTCAGGGCAAAATATAATCGTCTAAATTGTGTAAGAATACGAAGCGAACACCCCAACTCCTCACTTCCATTTGTCCTTTTGGGCATCATCCAGTTTTCATCAGCATGAGTGTAAGAACTTGGTTGGACAAATTGATTCTTGATTTTCATTTTTGAAATACACATTGAAATTTACATTTTAATTGAATGAAATCACAGACCATTTTTATGTCCATACTAGTAAGGATTCTGATCGGCCACATTTATTTTGGATGTAAATATGACCCAGTATAAAGATATTTTTTTTATTTTCAATTCATTTTAGTCAGAACGCTTGCAATCTGCAATGTCCATATTTTCTCGGTGTATACCAGCATTTTTCTTCAAGCAAGTTCAATGCAAATCAGAACGCAAAAAGATTTTATCGACCAGACAACCAAAACTTTAACTCTACCTGCAATTCAGGGTCACATTCAACCCCATGGTTTACTGTCCTAGATGTACCATTTTAGGTTGTAACACAAGAATATAAAAATCACAGATTCCAATGTATTAATTTATCAGGAGGTTCAGATGACAATATTTAAATCTGGTGACCATTGGACAAACACCGACCTCTGAAAATTCAGACATGGAATCAGGTGAGCTGATAGCATAACCTCTTTGTCGAGGATATTTTAAGTTCTGCTGACCTGGAACTGACCATAGTATATATATATTAGGTTACTTTCTTCTTTAAAAATAATCACTGGAATGTTCTACCTCTGGATCATCTATAATCAATGTTTGTTCAATGTGTCTTCCCTTCGATGATAAAAAAAAGAGATAACTGCTATCGCAGTTCTGTTTTGGAAATTCAAATACCCGTGAATAAGTTCCTTTCAGGAAAGCGCGAAATTTTCTTCCCGTGAAATATCAAACAGCTATGCAGTATTAATGTTTTATAACAACACATTGTAAACGTCATCCAAACGTTGACCGATGTATTAAGATTTGCCACCAGAGATTTATCACGCAAAATTTGCTGAAATATGATAGTACCTATGAATTTACATGGTGTAGGCTTTAGAAATACTCAAAACTAGAAAACAAACTGGAATAAAACAGAAATACTCTCGGCCACAGGAAAATAAAACATATCAAAATATAGGCCATATGAAAATCTATGACAATGCAATTGACAAGATTGGGGATCAGACATTTTTATAAAATCTCCCGGAATCTATATGTTGTTGTTGTATTATTGTTTAACGTCCCACTCTAGAATCTTTCACTCATATGAAGACGTCACCAAATGCCGGTGAAGGGCTTCAAATTTTGACCTATGCTCGGCACTTACGGCCATTGGGTAATGAGAGTTCTTTTACGTGTCGACAACTACTGTGACACGGGACCTCGATTTTTTGTCAAGGACGACCGGAGATGTATATACCTTATATTTATTAAAATTGATGGTATAAAGACTGAGCAAAATATTTTATTTTTCACATTATTGACATTTTACATATTACATAAAACGTAAAAGCCTGTTTTCGCATTTTTGTACTGCGTTTGAAACTTAAGACTAATAATATAATGAATAATATATCACGTCAAAGTATCAAATCAGATACAAAATGTAGTTTGTATCTGTAATGACATTCACAGAAAAACCAAGGAAAACAACTCGTTCTCTCATTGTACCAAGTTTTGTTAAGCATATATCTAGCATCAGTTCTTGTAAGCAATAAGGTATCGTGATATGTCATTAGTTAAACATATTTGTATACATCCGCTTACCATCTTCATCACATTTTGTGTATATCACCCATACATCATCGCTCATTTTTTTATCTTCAAATATAAAAACGGTACACGAATGATAATTTTTTTTCTCTAAAGTTCAAATCTTATCATTAATCGCATATATGTCATGACGCAGCTTAAGGTTAAAATTATATTTCAATAGCAAAATATGATTATGAACTGATAAGACGATGTGAACACACCTCCGTTTTTTTGTTTTTTTGTTTTTATTAACAGTTAATGAAGTTATTGTTATTTTCGATCGTGACGGAAAGTTAAATCGGGTATATCATCGTTACCAATCGTTAAAAGTTCTTTCATGGATGTGTTTGTTATTTCATCTGTAAATGCAGAACGGTCGTAAATCTCGTCATAAAAATATCCATCATCTGGGCATGCGCCTCCACCTCTCATATCTATATCTTCATCAGCAACTGAAAATAACTCACTGGCTGACCTCCGACGGGGAAGTTCATCCTCCTCGTTAGGTTTCTGTAGGCGTTCAAGGATTGAGGAACTTCGGCGTTTCATTGTCCGCAACGAAACCAACCACTGTGAATGCCTGCAAAGTAGCAGAGTAAATCTTGTGACATTTTGAAATGTCAAACCATTTTCATCCTTTTTAGCTCCATAGAAGATAGCCAATGCCAATATAATAATAAATTTTCTTAATTTATTTTTTACAAATTTACTTAAATTTGTGGTAGTAATTGAAAAAACAGCAATATATCAGAATTTCATTTTAACCTTACTCCAAATCTACAACATAACAATATTGGTTAAAATCCATTGATTTTAATGCAGAAATGTTTCAAAGTTCTTGAAAAATTAAATTTGGAATTTTCCCAGAGCAATTAGGAAAATTATATGAATAATGACTTTTAATATAGCCCGATGAAATGGATAAACACCTGCAAAACTATGTATATGGTACATGTATTCAAATGTCTATTGGGATATAAAAGACCTATTATATAATGTTTCAGACTTTTTTGTGAGGACCTAAAATAAAACTGCAGAAAACGTCGATTCACAGGATTTAAATTCACACACACATATATATATATATATGTGTGTGTGTGTGTGTGTGTGTGTGTGTGTGTGTGTGTGTGTGTGTTTGTGTGTGTGTGTGTGTGTATTTAAATCCAGTGAATTAAATTTTTTATAACCCTATATATTGTCATATTTTTCAAATCATATTGATATATTTCCGATCATATCTCACATCTCTTTTAGACGTTAAACTTGCAATTTTGCTGTCGAGAATCAGAATACTCATGAAAACAATATTTAATGTTTTGCAGTGAAAAAGTGAATATCAATACATCAGTAGATGATATTTTAATATACTGTAGCACAGAATATTATCAACTCCTCGACTTACTTGCATTTTGCCAAAAATATCACGACTGCAATGACAAAAGTCAGAACTGCAACGATCCCTAAAGCTATGCCGAAAACGGAAACAACATTCATTGTTTTGTCTGAAATTAGATGAGTTGTTACTTGATGAAACAGTAGAAATATGAACACAATAATTGCATGTTTTTTTAAAATAAGGATTCACATTAATCATATCATTTTAATACTGTCTATTTAAACGAAATAAAGTTAAAAACAAGTTCGGTTTTTTAACAAACACACGATGTTATAACAAAACTAGTGTTATACATACCAATACTCCTTTAGTGTTAAACCATAAGATTATAAATCTATGGAAAGACAAACGTGTGCTCAGGTACGTGGGTTTGCGAAACATTTTTACTAGATTTCAGTGCAAAAAGATCACTAAATGATAACTCCAAAAGTAGATGCTATGAATGAAACGAAGGTGCATTTATTTACACAACATTATTTGTTGTAAGTTTAAACCATAAAGACTGAACCTTTTCTTTATCTAAACTTCTGTGAAATTTTTTGAGTTTTAACGTAGATTGTGTCTACCAGTGTGGCACATCTGCCCTTCAATTTATCGAAAATCTTATTTTGAACACAATTCACGGGTATCTTATGTATGAAAATTGTACAGCTTGTATGTAATTGATTACATAATAATTGTGTCTACTTCTCATGAAACAATAACGCTAAAACCGTCTCTCAATTCACTGGCATACGTACACAGTTAATGATACAATGTCCTAATTGTACTAATACTTTGGCCATGTTTCTCACTTGTATCATTCCATGCCAATTTGCTAATCAAACAATTTTTACATTATGTGCATGTACAATTTTATCATGGACATATTTAACAAATATTATAAACATAATTCCAAAGTTATAATGCTCAAGATAGAGTTTGTCATGCATCGAACAGATTTACAAACCAAAACCTACACATAACTTAAAGGGACATTAGCTGTTTTACCAAAGCTGTTTTAGCTGTTTTTTTTTCCTACTTTTACTACTTGTACTTTTTGTATATGTATAACAACACATAAGAGCCGAACACCTTAAATACCTATACATTTTGTGAAAATAAGGTGTAGTGTGATATACAAATAGTAAGGTGAATAAATCAATTGCAAGTGAAAAAGTGCTAGACTGAGTTTCTCAAGCAAGTTTTACAAAATGTATAGGAATTTAAGAATTTATGCCTGTGTTTATTTCTCTTTTTCTCTTTTTGCTATTGTTTATCAGTATAAGTTGTAAAATGGGAAGACCATTTTTTGAAGAAAAACCACAGCTAATACCCCTTTAAATATTACTAGCTAATGCCTCTGATTAAATATCATACCTGGAACACTAGTACTACTGTCAACTGTCGTCGTATTGTACGTTGTATCCGTATATATTGTGTAATTTGGGTAAGCTGGAGTCATGTCATAAGAGTTTCATAATTTGGAATTATGATATATAGATGATAGGACAGGATAGATCTGAAAAAATAAAGATGATATAAACAACAAAAACAACATCAATAACTGTACCATCTTTATTTATCATCAGTGTCGTAATAATCATCGTAATTATCATAATCAGCAGCAACAGCGACGACGTCGATGATAATGATGATTATCATAATTATTATTATTAAACTTTAAATTCTGATCACTGTGGAAACCATTTGACTACTGTTGGCACTTCGACGTATTGTGAATTTTTATCGTATTCAACCAAGTCTTTATAAAACACGATAAGCATAAGCTTATCCAAACTGAGATGATTTCAATCAGTCATCAAACCAAGACACGGCCAGCATGGTGAACCACTGAAAAAAGACTAGTCCGGTCTAGTCCCTACGGGTACAATATAGATCCTACTTGGGCTTGGTAGAAATTTAGATAAAAAAATTCAAATCAGTTGGTTGAATTGGATTTTTCTGTGATACAGTTTTAGGTGATAATTTCTTATACACGAGGCAATAACCTATTCATAATTCATTTATGTATAAACTTAAGTGAAGTTTATATCTGCTTTAGCATATTTGATTTGTTAATCTTGTTTGTTTGATTAGAATCCCAATCCTATTGATTCCCAAATAGTCCAGTCCCAATTCAAAAAAATTGATAACAAAGGGTCCCTCCGAAACATTAAAAGTTTACCAAAATCAACCGATTGATTAATGAAGCCATTACACTAACAATTGGGATGTATATTGACGTTGCATGTTATAGTGACGTAATTGTCGATTTTTTTCCAATAGTACTTAGCAATCATGCTTAAGGACGTAGATGAATGGTAGATTAGGAATTGAAAAAAGTAAATCCACATTAAAACTCAGGCAGCAGGGATGAAAATCGACCATACTCTGTAGTGTACACTTGTTACCTCGCAAGCAATCCAATAGGACATTTTGATTCTTGCACACTGCAATGTTCGAGGCACTGGAAATGTACGCCCCCAAATGTGATTATTTTAACTCTTTCCTAGTTGAGCATAAGTGGTCTTAAATTCGCCAAGATACAATAAGTATTGTAACACCCTAATTAACAAAGTCTCATGAATGGCATATAAGGGTGCACCCAAAATACATTGAAAATGACGAACATTAAACGGGAGCGGAAATATACAGGTAGAGATAGGGGCGCTGTAATGGGTCGAGTCGTACGCTCATAAGACTGCAGTGGGTTCCAAAGAGGTAAAGTGAGAAAAACGATGTTGGACGCCCCTGACGTGATAAACGCTCCATCACAGGGACTTAGGAGGGGGGAACCATATGGTCGACATGAATTTGACTTTTGGATGGTAATTGAGGAAGAAGAGACCAGATGGATCGTTAAAACTTAGTTCAAAATATTATAAAGCTTTCCTACCAGATAATATTGTGACAGGTAAACCAAAAAGTTATAATGCTCAAGATGCGATCTTTTCTCGTCAATTTTGAGACTTCATCAGTTGAGCCCAATATGTTTAAAATATGGCATGGGCATGGTAACGCTACACCGGGAAAGTTCACAAAATAATGTTCCCAGAGAAAGTTAAAGGTATCATACAGAAAGGCATCCAATTCAGGGAGCCAAAGTTACAGAACCCACACACATTCTGGAAATCCCCCTTTCTGCAGTGGCCTCGTCCAAAAGTAAACAGGCGGCTCCCATCCTGGAAAATCCTCTGCCGAAATCTGTCTAAGAGTAACCACTGTAAAAAAAAAGTCAGTAATACTGCGGATTGGAGGGCTCCACACTGAAATGAGCTACCTTGGCTGTATTGGGCGTCTCATGGAAAACTCAGGGTTGTCTGAAGTACTGGAAGTTGTCTATGGCAGCAACACAGTTGCGCACCATGTTGAGTGGAAAGGCAGTAGCCAGGGCTCGTAGAGGCCATTTTCTTGTGACTGCAGCACTAAACATCCTCCTCACTGCAGATGCATTGGGACTGCCGTTGCCAGAGGTCGAGAGTGAGGTTGAGACGATGTCGGACGATGTGCCAACAGTAGTCCAAACAGATCCGGTAGCAAGTGCAGAAGCCATGGACACGGATGTTGATACTGTTGAATCCATGTCAACTGCAAAACAAATGCTCACTCAACTACTCACAAACCCTGATTGGAAGTTTGATGACAAATCCAAGTCAGCGGTTATGACCATCCATGATACACTGGAGAAATGAGAAGGAGAAAAAATATCTCCAGTCGGAC
This sequence comes from Atrina japonica, assembly GCA_030159075.1. NCBI lineage: Eukaryota > Metazoa > Mollusca > Bivalvia > Pterioida > Pinnidae > Atrina > Atrina japonica. Next base: position 670,671 of record BROG01000097.1, read on the forward strand.
AAGCTGTTTGGCTCCAGTACATGAAAATGATAGACATTCTTAAGCGTTTTTCTCAGAGCAGAACGAACTGGAAAACTGGACTCTACATTCTTGCTGCCCTCTACGAAATGTTGCCATATTTTGCTGCTGCAGGTCACAATTTGTATGCGAGAACCACATATCTCTATTTGCAGCAGATGTCCACATTGGCAAACTGACCAGCCAGAGATTCACACCTTATTCATGGAAGGCTACCACGTTGTACGCCGCAGTGACAGATTCTGGGCAGGGCTCTCAACAGACCTGATAATCGAACAGATAGCCTCAAAACCACTGGTGGTCTTACGCGAGGGAGAGGCATGACCGAGCTGCAACGGCTAGTATGGGTAAAAATCTCTAACCGCATGCTCTGAGTTGAACCAGCAATGCAGAAGTTCACCGAGGTGACCTATGACACAAGCGAGCAACACAAGGAAGCGTCTGATACTCGTCAGAAACGCGACTGTGAGGACACAGACAAGTTGGTCAGGTTCTTGCAGGAACGGAACCCATTCAGCAAAATTGACCAGAGCCTGCGAAGTATTACTTCTGGTGTTGTGGCTGACACCAATGTCAATGCCGATCAGGCAGAGTCAGTGGGACAGAAGATTCTTCAGTCCATGGAAGGTCAGGATGTTATGACATATTCGTTCAAACGAAAGCAACAGGCTGTTACTCTTGGGTGTAAAACTGCCGTGACTATCAACAAGGAAGCAGTCCATATCGATCCCCAAGCGCTGTTTCAACGCTTAACAGTGGTGGCTGCAGACGAGGATGTCGACACCCAGCAGTTATTTGCATACGAGTTGTGCAGTTACCCAACAGCATTGTTTGATTCTACTGGTTCTCCGAGACCAGCCAATAAAGCAGCTTTGGCAACTGCACTCTGGAAGTACGTTTGAGTCCCAGGAAGACACCTTGCCATCTGAACTTATCTATGTCTTGGATGGCGGAGCGCTTCTTCACCGTATCCTGTGGCCCCGTGGTGTAACCTTTCAGGATATCTGCAATACGTATGCACAGTACGTCCTCCAGAAATATGGGCAAATGTGTGATGGTCTTCGATGGTTACACTGACGAACCTTCAGTGAAGGACATGACTCACCTCAGAAGGGGAACTAGCACAATAGCAGTGCACTGCGAGTCACACATGAGACTCACGCTGAAAAAAGACGATTTTCTCTGCAACAAAAAGAACAAACAGCGGTTTCTGCACCTGTTGGGAAGTTGTCTTGAAGCAGCCGGATGTCAGTGCATCCATGCCAGAGGTGATGCAGATCGTCTTTATGTCGAAACTGCTGTAGCTGTTGCAAATGACAAAGATGTTGTAGTGGTTGCAGATGATACTGACATCCTTGTACTTCTCTGCCACCACATGGACTCAAGCAGAAAAAAAATCTTCATGAAACCAGAAGCCAGGCGTGGTACGTTTCAAAGAATCTGGGACGTGGGTAAACTGAAACTGGCGATGGGTCAGAGTCTTACTAAGAACCTGCCTTTGTTCATGCTATCCTTGGCTGCGATACAACGTCACGCTTGTTCAGCATTGGAAAACCGACAGGGCTGAAAAAGTACAACCAGTTGAAGGAGTCTGCTGACATGTTCAGTAGACCTGATCTGTCTGCAGAGGATGTCATTCGCTTTGGTGAGAAAGCCATTGTCGTTCTGTATGGGGGGAAGCGAGAAGACAACCTGGACATCTTGAGATTCAGACGCTTCACTGACAGGATTGCCAAGAATGCCATCTCAGTTGAGCTGAAGACTCTACCACCATCATCTGCTGCTGCCAAGTATCATTCGCTGCGAGTTTTACTACCAGGTTCAGGTGTGGTTAGGAAAACGATCAGCTTCAGGCAACCGAGTGGGGATGGCAGGAGAGCAATGGTGTTCTGGCGCCCGTCATGACTGACAAGCCCACCTGCTCCAGAAAGGTTGCTGAACCTAATCCGATGCAACTGCAAAAACCGACTGCAGCACAAAGTAGGTGCACGTGTCGGAAACATGGTCTTGATTGTTCCCAAGCCTGTGGAGAATGTCACGGAACTGCCTGTGCGAATTCTCCAGCGTTTGAAGAGGATACAGATGAAACTGAGGACGATATGGCATAAGTACCTTTCGTGCCTAGTCTGAAGGCAAGTTGACTGGTAGTTGTTTGTATGTGCCATTGGCCCTTAAAAGGTCCATTAAGAGCATTAATTCGACAAAATTGATTGTGCAATAACACAAATGTCTATCCGTGACCTTTGAACTTTACTGAATCCCACAGGTATTACTGGACAGGTGCCTTCAAGTTGACATCAGTTGTTGATTTGTCAAATGTGTTGAAGATTAACCCCCCAAAATGTGCTGTTTGTAGTAATGATATCCCGAATGTAGAATATTTGACCATAACCATTGAACCTTAACTAATGAAATCATTTCATTATCAGTATATAGCAATCTTTTAAGCCTGACTAGAGCTATCCAAAAGCCACTTTTGGTCTAGATCGGTCAAAGGTATCTTGTCTTTCTATTGCATAGAACTGCCACATCAGAATTATGTCGATTCTGGATTACATTTTTACACACAAGTCACGTGACTTGATCATTCGATGCCACTAGCTATGGGCATATTTTTCAATAAAGCGATTGTGAGATGAAAGATACATCTAAAAGCAATACAATGATACCAAATAAGCCATTAGTTTTTAGTCATTTATTGATATAGCAGCAAGATTACCAACCCTAACCCCCACAATTTTGGAATGCTAATAACAGTGTTGTTTAATAGGCAAAATTTTGAAATGTGATTTTGGCAAATTTTCCCATCGGTTGATTTTGGTAAACTTTTGATGTGTTAAAAGGGATGCGTATCTGAAATGAATGCCGCAAAAATAAATTCTGTTGCAATTTTTTTGACCTTTTTCATTATTTCTACTGGACTATAACAATTGGGATGTATATTGACGTTGCATGTTATAGTTTTATAGTACTTAAGGACGTGGTAGTGTATTGTTACCTCGCAAGCGGACATTTTGATTCTTCACAAATGGAAATGTACGCCCCTGATTATTTTAACTCTTTCCCTAAGTCTTAAATTCGCCCTAAGTCACCCTAGTCTCATGAATGGCATATAAGGACGAAAATGACGAACATTAAACGGGAGCGGAAATATACAGGTACGCAGTATATAAGACTTTGGGGTAACGATGTGACTGCTCCATCACAGGGGGAGGGGGGGGTCGACATGAATTTGACTTTTGGATGGTAATTGAAACTTAGTTCAAAATATTATAAACATAATACCAAAGTTATAATGCTCAAGACGATCTTTTCTGTCAATTAGACTTCATCAGTTGAGCCCAAGTTTAAAATATATGTATATTCTAAAGAGAAAGTGGTATCATACAAGGCCAAATAATAAATCTAAAAGTATAGCCGAAATCTGTCTAAGAGTAACCACTGTAAAAAAAATTACTATCTAGCTTTAGAAAACTTTGGAATTTAACTGGAGTAATCAGTGCCAAATATCATTTTAGTATAAGATTATCAGCTGGTACCGAAATACCAGCGTCACGAAAGACGTAACACGTTCACCCGCACTACTTGCGCTAACATGTGTCCATAGCTCAGGTACAAACATGTGGCACCTCTCTTATACCAGGTGACGTCGCCATATCATTAAATGCTTAGGGCGGGTCGTAAAAGAAATATAAAACTTATACAATGCTAAAGACAGTGTAGAACAAAAATAGTCCTGTGATATTAAACCTGAACTACTATGATCTGAAATGTGTGGAAGAGATTGTTAAAATTATAAACATCACAGGCACAAAGTATTAATCGTAAGGAGGTTATGTAATTTGCGTCAGAAAAATTTACAGAATTTGCATATTGCGGAATATGTCAAAGCACAGATTCTACATTTATTTACTTAGTCCCTGTCCGTACAGTGCACGTTACAACAAGTTATTTTCAAATGTATCGTATCAGCGATAAATTGTATGTTTTATCAGGTAAGTTTACGATGTGTTTACAGTTATCGTTGTTTGTATTGGTTCTATATATCATTTTCATGTACAAACTCTGTGTGTTTCTCCCAAAATGATTAAACGGGATGGAGACTTCCTGCTTGAAATTGACAATGGGCAGCATAATTTATGAATCACTATCATTTTTTGTTCTATATGCATACTATCCCGATCTCAATAGATTGCTATTCGATAAAAAAGTACTACACTAACAATTGGGATGTGAATGGAAGCTGCATATCAAAAATGTATAATACAAAAATGTTAAGTACACACTCCACACCATAGTCACGTAAGTCATTTTATTAAAAATAGTTTATGTATGTTCTCGTAAATTCCCATATGATAAATGTAACTTAATTGCTTTCAAAGAGGTGATTCTCAAACAGAATGGTAATGACACAGGCTCATCAGATTATTAGTTTAATTTCATGATGCTATCACTTGGCGTCAATTGCAAAATTGTTTTGAACTTAGGTTGATGTAAGTAAGAAAAGTAATTTATTTTGTACTACCCCACAATTAAACACTTAGAACAGAGATAAAAACAACAAATTTCCATCGAACATTCTCAAACAAGCTAGCGATAAGGTGCGAGCTGAATATCTAATTTCCAATGTATGTATTACCTATGTAGGTATAATTTACAACATTAACATTCATCAAGGTTTGATACTCGGATTTTGAAATACAGTTTGAATGACCTAGTTTAATCAGCCCACTGATTTCAGAAACTGAAATGTTATCTAGATATATTTGCCATCTAATTTCTAATTACTTATATGTATAGATCATATTTTCTTTTTTTTAATGTGAATACAACACGATCATAGCTCTAACGTATTGCAGAAAAACAAAATTAACTTTATCTAAAATTGATGAAAATACCTGTTGGGCGTCACATATCCACCATATTTATATATGTCATATTACGTATTATATAGAACTTTACGTCTGGTAAATCTATACCCCCTCCTTTAGTCGACAAAATCGTCCACCATTTGTAAATTTGAGACAAGGATATGTTAGGTATTATTTGACCCGATTAAAGTCCTTAGTATAAATACGCATAAACATGCACACAGGTACTTATCAGGAGCGAAATAAATATCAAATCGTCAGTGCAATCATGACGAGGAAGATAAGTTTAATAGCATAGTAAACATAAGGAGTAATATACTGGCATAATTCTGAGCCATGTGAGTGTTTGAGCCTTGTACACAATGTTACCAGTAAAAGTCGTAAAAATCTGAATATTCTTGAAGTCTTAAATTCAGAAAAAATGTGATTTGTATGAATGGAACACGTCTTCTTATTGATGTCAGTATGTACGCAATGCAGCGATTCATAGCTAGACACAAACGCACACACATGGTAACCCGGTTTTCAACTATATAAGGACATATAAACGCTATGTACGGACGATAGCAAGTTACTTTTTAATAATGCCAAACCGATAAATAATCATTTCAATTGGAATATTGTGACATGCAGAAAACAAAACGAACAACAACAACAAACACGGTCGTTGTGACCTGGAAATAGAAAGACAAAATGACCGTCAAATTCTCATAACGACAGCATACCTGTTTGGAATCCTCAAGGATATTGTAGGATGCTAACCCACACGCCCTTACTGGCCACTAACATTGTTTTATATCAAACAATGATTTTATAGTACATACTTCTTTTTGTCAAGTCAAATACATGACAGGACAAAATAATGACTGCATTATTTACATTATGCTGCATTGGATATTTTACTTTCTAGGTGATCCAATTCATGTACAAAACAAAATACAAAAATACATAATCGTCAGTAGACCAGAGTTTTACCTTTCCGATATTATGACAATTTAAATTCGAAAATTTTCTAACGCTAAGATAGTCATTTTTTACAGTGGTTACTCTTAGACGGATTTCGGCTATGTTTTTAGAGATATTATTTGGCCTTGTATGATACCACTTTCTCTTTAGAAAATACACATACTTTTCAAATTGAAGCTCAGTTGATGAAGTCTAATTGACAGAAACGATATCGTCTTGAGCATTACAACTTTGGTATTATGTTTTTAATATTTCAAGTATTTCAGCTATTTTATATTTGTTTGTTACATCAATGTGTAAAGACGATTTAAAAATTCAATTTCATTAAAAAAAACTTTGTCTTTGAATTACTAGGCCTTTTCTTCTCTGCATATCATGATCGATATGTTATTAGTGCCAAATATTACTTTATTATAAGAGGAACAGCTGAAATATTAAGTTGATTTTATATTACAACTTAATGTAGATAACTTTGGTAATCTCCGATACGTGTTAAACCCGATAAACATGTAGAGTAAAGCAACATATATCTTGTAATAACAACTTTATATTCCATGAAATGTTATTGAAATTAATATTTGTTGTATTTATGTAGCACAGAAAGATAAATCTAAGACAAAAACTAACATATCTTCTAGACAAATTCGTCCCATCAGCGCCAAATGCAGTACCAATATGATTTTGTCACCTTGTTCAATTCATTGACTTGCTTGAACCATTTATCAATTGTAATTTGAAATTTTGACTTGTAGATAAGGGTATCTGTTTCCTTCCCGAAAATTGCATTATCAAAACATAAAGTATAAATAACAATGTATATATGAAAAATCTCAGATACCAAAGTACAAATCCCAAGGATGTCCACGACACAGATACAAATCCGGCAAAAATGGAAAAACACGAGCTTCTGGAAACCAAGAGGCGGGACCAGACGCCATGGAGGAGCAAGCATCCCCATCGAGCGGCCTCACCTGTCCGGAGCCCATAGTCTAATCCAAATAAAACACGTGATGAACGAATCCTCATTGAATAAGCACAACTGTACAATATTGCTGAAGTTTCTCCTTTACGGCTGTCAATATCTTGGTAAGGGGTAAAGATAAAGGTTTGGCAGAACATTTGCTGGATCCTGCCATGTACATCTATTTATATTGGACTTTGTTAAGTTTAGGTTTCCAATATAAATATGGTAGCTCAAAATCAGTATCGGTTGTAGGTACTTCAAAATGGGACGAAAGGTGTTCGGAATGAGTCGGCGTCCTCTGTTAGCATGCAGTAATGGCAAATTTGGTCAGTAACTACCCCCAAGTACAAACATTATCCTCGGTATTATTGGGTAACCTCGCAGTGAGGAAATCACAAATGGAATCAAGTAATCCAGATATACTAATTATCCTTTGCGCAGATTGTTATGAATTTTATATTTGTTTTATTGTTGTTTGATTATTTTGAACAATAATCAACTTTAGATGACGCGTAAAGGACATGTGCTTCCATTATGTTCTGCGGCTAGCGAAGGATCACTCTGTTCATTAAGTCTTAGGTATGACCCAGTGTCACACTGCTTGTAGTATATTTTACAACCAGATCACTACAAGCGGTGTTCAGGTGTTCATCAAGTTTTATGTAAAAAAAATCCACCATTAAGTCAATATAAACTCGAATCACTTTATAATTCATACACAGACTAAAAGTTTTGTTTTTAGCAAACTAGGTAACTGAATTGAAAAAAATGCAAATTTATTTTAGAAATAACAAGATTCAATAAATTTCCAAGCGCTATGCTCATGTGCATGTTAGCATAGTGCTATCAGGAAGAAGAAGAATTCTCATCAGCGACGTTTAGCAGCAATTTCACAACATCTATCGGCAGTTGCATTTGGACAGTTCAAAATACTGCAAGTAGTTACAAAGAGAGATAACTCTAATGTTGTATCATTACATCCCATTTTCTTCGTGAAATCATGTGAAATGGTGAGTTTCGAGAATTTTTGTAGCAATAAACGACAAAACATTTAGTGTAGCATTTCATAATAGGAAAATTTCTAGTGTAGCATATTATCCAGAATAAATGCCAATTAATTTTTACATCCATTAAAAATTACAATTTAGCATACTATCTAGAAAAAATCTAGAGTATTATATTCTACCTATAAGTTTCCAGTGTATGTAGTTTATTGTCCTTGTGTAGCATTTAAATCATGGAAAGATCTAGTCCAGTACATTGTACAAGAAACGTTCTGATATTGCGTACTATACAGGAAAATTTATTGTAGCAAAATATACACAACAACAAACAACAACAAACAAGCAAACACAAAAAAGGTGTAGCATATTACTTAGCTTACACTTGATTTATTTTACAACGATTGACAAATTGATAAACAAGTTATGTCAACTTATATTAATGTCTTATGTTGGCCCTGGTGTTGGCGTGCGGGGGTCCTTCCTGTGGAAGGAAACCGGAGTACCCGGAGAAAAACCATGTGTTGACTTGGCGACCACCATACCATCTCACATCCCCTGTCAAATCAAGGGATCGAACCCGGGTCGAATTGTTGAGAAGCGAGTGCGCGAACTACTGTGCTACTCGGACACTTCTAGGATATTACTTTGAAAAAATTCTAGTACAGGATATTTTACAAGAATAAGTCCAGCCTACCATTTTGTTTATTTAGTGTTCTCTGTATTTTTATTTATTTGTCAGTATAACCTCTTACTAACGGATATGTACCCTTGTATAAACAGACCTTTCGCCGAGCAGGTACTTGCATAATGTTGAAGAAGTTGACAGAAATGGGTGTGGTTGTGAAATCAATTCATTCATTTTATTAATTAAAATAATTCATTTTTCTGTATTTTTTATGTTTTATACTACAGTATGCAAATTGAAACCATTTAACTGCCTTCAGTTCAGGTATTCTTCAGAATGGCTATACCTTCATTTTCTTTGTCTCTCATCATCGTCGTTGGTTCCACGCAAATTGGATGTGAACACATGGGATATAATTGCATTTAATTGGCTGTAACTATTTTTGAGTAATGAGAAGATCAATTTTCTGTTGTGTCGCTTGTGTTCTTAGAAAGACTAAACTGATTTATTTAGGATTTTATCAATATTGTAAAATGGCAAACATGTTACCGATTATCTTGGTTAATCTAAACGATAGGAATGTCATACTGAAATGTTGAGCTTCTTGTTAGACAGTAGATGTTAAATCGTTAGTACCAATTTTGACCGGAAGTTGTTCTTTGTTTTGATCTGTATTTGACTAAAGATTTCGGGTATGGCATTAAGGGGTGCTGAACTCTCCATGACCCCAATCCAACTTATTGAGGTCTGCGTTTGTAAAATGTTCACATTTTTGTTTATTGTGTTGTAAAAACCGTTTGGTATCTACATTTTTTATACTCAGTTTTGTTATATGGCACTATTTAATATGATATTTGGACATCTGCACTTTTTACATGACATATGTAAGCATACATCTAGTATCTGCATTCTTATATTCAAGTTAGATGTATAGCATAGTTCAATATGGTGTTTTGGTATCTGTATTTTTATATTCATACTAGATACATCACATAGTTCAATATGGTGTTTTGGTATCTGTGCTTTTTATATTCAAGTGCTGCCATGTACATTTATTTATTTTGTATATATATTTGTCACTAAAACAAAACGATCAAGACAATTTCTTTTGCACCAGCGCTTTTACTTGTATTCAGATCTGATATATATATATATATATATATATATATATATATATATATATATATATATATATATATATATATATATATATATATATATATATATATATATATATATATATATATATATATATATACGATCTGTGTGTTATGCAGCTTTATAACAGATTTCATAAATATTATATATGTAACAGTTATAATGAGCCTAGCGGCGATTTGATTGGCTAACGTGCAATATTTACAATATGTTTTGTGCACTTATTTCTGAGCATGTATTTTACCTATTTGGAACAATTTGGTCAAGTCGACAGAAAGGAGAATAGTGAGTCTAACGCCCAGTCATCAGAAAATGTCGTTTATATTGCATATGTTTGATCATATGATAACAAGAATCTGTCATGAGTTTCCATTCAAATCACACACACACATATATATATGTATATATATATATATATATATATATATATATATATATATATATATATATATATATATATATATATATATATATATATATATATATATTATATATATAGATAGATAGATAGATAGATAGATAGATAGATAGATAGATAGATAGATAGATAGATAGATAGATTGATTGATTTTCGGATATATTGTTTGGACTTGTATAATATCCCTTTCTCATTAGAAAATATACATAACTTTTAAATTGGAGCTTAACTGATGAAGTCTAATTGACAGAAACGATATCGTCTTGAGCATTATAACTTTGGTATAATGTTTATAATATTTATAACCACTAGGTCGTTGCCACTGCTGGTGGACCGTTTGAGTCCCCGAGGGTATACATAAACCTAGTACCTGGTATTTCGGTACCATCTGTTCATCTTATACAAAAGTAATATTTGGCACTGATAACACCATTTAAAATTGGAGCTTAACTGATGAAGTCTAATTGACAGAAACGATATCGTCTTGAGGATTATAACTTTGGTATTATGTTTATTATTAGTAGTAGTATTATATATATATATATATATATATATATATATATATATATATATATATATATATATATATATATATATATATATATATATATGTGTGTGTGTATGTGTGTGTGTGTGTTGGTTGTATTGTTGTTTAACGTCCCACTCAAGAATCTTTCATTTCTATGGAGACGTCACCAATTGCTGGTAAATTGCTTCAGTTATTGGCCTATGCTCGGCACTAACGGCCATTGAGCAGTGAGGGCTCTTTAACGTGCCGACACTTACAGTAGCACGGGACCTCGGGTTTTACTGTCTCGTCCGAAGGACAAGAATCCTGCCTGCTGCCGGCTGGACTCGAACTCACGACCTCACGATCAAGAGTCATTCGAAACATAATTTCATTTGACGAAGCATATCAAAATGTGTTGTTGGAATATGAATTTTTGGTTTCAGCTAACCTCTAATACATTTGAATGATACTACATTGTATTCTTTCAACATTTTTTGAAAAACATGGAATATACATGCAATGGCTAATGCAAAAAAAATCTGTTTGATTTTTTTTTCATGAGTCATTGCTTGTATACTTCATGTTTTTCAAAAAATGAAAAACAATCCTTATATTTATATATATTACTATTTTCTTTGAAGCGGTAGTCAGCTGGATACGAAATTCGTTCTACATAATTGACTTTTTTTGGATGGGAGTTCATATGACGTAACTGCTGAACAGCTGTGTGTCAAGCATTGAATATAAATGCAACCGGTCTGTATACTTGTGATGAATGAAATAACAGTCGGTATGTAAACATTATTAGTTGCAGTTTCCAAAACTCTTTTTTGTTTTACAAAATACTATGCTTTTTACATAATTCGCTCTTTCGATTTCAAAGCTGCAACATATTCTAGCCCATGAGTATGTATTTAACTGTTATGATTACGATGGTGTTGTTTTTGTATTTACTGTAAGTTTATGTACTTATTGCAATTGTCAGAAGAACGTCACCTGCAATTTTGTGAAATTTAATTTCTTGTAGAAACACTTCGATAGCCACACATTATTGGTTATGTACACGAACAAACGTTTATAGTAATATTCACAAGCTTTTATTTGGAACATTAGCTGTGTGTTCCAAAAAATAATATTTTGATTTTTAGTAAATTTTACTACTTAATTTAATTTACAATAACAAATAAGAGATATACACATATTTTGTGAAATTAAGGTAAGGTACAGCTGGAGACATTTGCATATACACATAGTAAGGTCGAATTAATCATTTGCAAAAGAATAATTGCCAAATTGGGTTTTTCGAACAATGTTTACAAAAAACATGTTTATAGGAATTTAAGAATTTTATGCCTGTGTATATATCCTTTTTGTTATTGTACGTCAATCTAAGTTGTAAAAAAAGATTAAAAAAACAAAAACAAACAAACAAAAACCCCACAGTTAATGCCCATTCAAATTCGCCAATATGTCCATTTGCCGATTTGCATAAAAATGAATCTCACAAAATAGAAGTAGTTCCATGTTATATCACATACAAATTACTTGATTTGAATGATTAATCTTCCGTTTGAAATGTCAATTATTTTGAAACAAATATTGAAAATTCCACAATTCTAAATGTCAAATAGGATATTGTGGTGTCAAGTGTCACCTGAAATACCGTTCCTGGATACATTTTACCCTAAAAAGGATTTGAGCCAGCACGAATGAGAAATATAATCATCTACTGCGTTAAAAGTACTTAAATTATTTTGAGATTATAGAAATCATTAAATGAAAACAATAGTGTAGCACTGTTACCACTTTACAAAGGGCTGCATATCATATCGTTAATGTAATTATGGGAGCAACGAAAAGACGGTTTATAATCAGATTTAGTGATATTTAAGTCATTTTTATTTTTTCACATGAAGAATTATATTACAGAACATATAAAGATGTATCAACACAAAACAAAGTCATTGAAAAATGATGCACAGAGAATATTATTTATTCTACTGATAATTGAAGTCAAAGTATCCAGACTACACTCTCGCACAGTAACACAGTATGTTTTAGGATTATTGTAATTCTTCTTCCTCTGGCTCGCCTTCTTCTTCATATTCCTCTTCTATTTCCTCACCAACAGTAGCATCTTGGTACGTTTGGTATTCAGACACCAAGTCGTTCATGTTCGATTCGGCTTCTGTGAATTCCATTTCATCCATTCCCTCTCCAGTGTACCAGTGTAGGAAGGCTTTTCGTCTAAACATGATAGTAAACTGCTCTGATATGCGTTTAAACAGTTCTTGGATTGCGGTACTATTACCGATAAAGGTTGAAGACATTTTCAGGCCTTTAGGGGGAATATCACACACTGCTGTTTTGACATTGCTTGGTATCCACTCAACAAAAGCAGTCGAATTCTTGTTATGCATTTTAAGCATTTGTTCCTCGACATCTTTTGTTGACATGCGACCTCTAAATATTGATGCTACGGTCAAATATCGACCATGGCGAGGATCACAAGCTGCCATCATGTTTCTAGCATCGAATATTTGTTGAGTGAGTTCGGCTACGGAAAGAGCCCGGTACGACTGACTTCCACGTGCAGTCAAAGGAGCGAATCCAGTCATGAAAAAGTGCAGTCTTGGAAAGGGCACCATGTTTACAGCCAATTTTCTTAAATCAGCATTTAGTTGGCCTGGAAATCTAAGACACGTCGTGACCCCAGACATTGTCAATGAAACAAGATGGTTAAGATCACCATACGATGGTTCTTGAAGTTTCAATGTTCGCATACAAATGTCGTATAAAGCTTCATTGTCAATACAGAACGTTTCGTCTGTATTTTCCAGGAGTTGGTGAACAGACAACGTGGCATTGTAAGGTTCAACCACCACCTCGGAAACCTGGAAGTAATAAAAAAAGTAATTAACATGTAGTGTCTATTAAATATGTTGTTAATTGTAAGTAATTACATTAAACGTGCATTATGTAATGACAATTTCCACACATATGTCAATGCGATACTGTATAGTTTCTTCTATTCGCGGGAGGATTTAATTCGCAATCAATGACAATATCGCGAAATTAAATAGCCGTGAATATAATACTTTATACTTATGAAGTATCAGGAAGACAGTTCGTAATTAATCTTGCTCGAAATTTAATACGCGTGAATAAATCAAGACGTTTTGTCAACTGATAATGACAATTCCCATACATATATCAATGCAATATATCCCTACGAACTAGGAAATAAAAGACACAACTAAATCAAATACACGCGCCTCCTATTCGGACATTCTACTTACTATAGTCTCAGACGGAAAATTAACAACCAGAATATACGACAAACGCGACGATTTCGGCTTCTCAATCGTTAATTTTCCACAATAGAGTAGTAATGTCCCGCTTTCGCCTGCATATAGTGTTGATAGATCACAAATGATCCGATATTCCAGGGCGTGTTATACACATGAACATTTCATATACAGAGGGAAACTACAAACTGATTTGTTATTGTCGAAGGGATATCAAGATTCGCACTTGATATCACCGTTCGGCAAATTTTACGGCCGGTACAATGACCTTCTTTGCAATGTTTGAATAAATAAAATTTTGAGTTACCTGTTCGGTAGCGGTTGTTGGATTACCTGTTCGGTAGAGGTTGTTGAGTTGTCGGTTCCGATTGTAACGAGGATTTATTCCTCACAGATTTCATTTGAATCTGACTGTGGATGACGGCGGGTGTGACTTGTCAACAGGGAATGTTTACTACTCCACGGCACCTGATCCCACCTCTATATTTCTAGAAGTCCGTGTTTGTCCAATATTCACCAGATTTGTATATTGTATCCTGGACATTCTGAATATTTATTCTTTGGTATCTGAGATTTTTATTGCCAGTACCATATCGATATTTTCATGTTGTCAATTTAGCTATATGTTTTGACAATACGGACAGTTTCTTTAATATTCCGAGGAAAATAAGTCCCCGCATATAGCGCAACAAAATTTAGAGAGTAATATAACTGGTCCCTTACAGTTATAATCGAAAAAGAGCAGTAAGGATTGTAAAGATAAAACTTGATCTCACGTACCCACAGCGCATATTTTGTCAATTCTCACACACTTAAACCATCGTAAACCAAACTTAAAAGTACCGTGTTCAGTCCGGACATGATCTTGTTTAAACACAAAGTCCGGACTATCATTGTTACACGGAACGCCGAAAGTTCGATCCGAGTGTCCTTTGATAGAAAAATGGTCGGACATTTCCAAGATACGGTATACATTGGTGTATATAAATACGTTTGATATCTAAACATTTGTCTATATAAATGGCGGACGCAAGAAGAATGCCCATTCAATATTAATTATATGTTTTTGAAGGGTTACATCACATGATCTTACGGCATAGACAGACTTATTTGAGTATATAGCATTACCTGTTTTCATGTATATTCAACAGGGGGGGGGGGACTTTGCACTGACCCATTGTTTGACATAAGTCATTTTATCAAGATGTGGACGGCGTTGCATATTTGAGGAGAGATAGTGTTATTGATATTTGTTATCGCAGTGTGTTCTGATTTAACATGTTAAAAACAGAGTTATCTGTTACATATACACATTGTAAATTTATATATGTGTGTAAGTATTTAGGTAAATAATGGTACTAATGTTCGTGGGTAGTATCATGAACATATTTTATTCTACTGTTAACGCCCAGAGCTCTCTCTCTCTCTCTCTCTCTCTCTCTCTCTCTCTCTCTCTCTCTCTCTCTCTCTCTCTCTCTCTCTCTCTCTCTCTCTCTCTCTCTCTCTCTCTCTCTCTCTCTCTCTCTCTCTCTCTCTCTTTAGGATATCACGTGCCTCACAGGACTATCTTACTGTATTTTAAAGATTGAACAGTGATTCTTTAATTTGTCTTAAGTATAACAATGGTTGTTGTACACAATTAAAAGTTATTCAATTATTTAGTACATTGTAAATATTTGTAATAAAGTTGGCAAAGACGATACAAAGTTGAATTATTGAATTCTAATAGAAAATTAATTAGTGATAAAAAGATGTGAATTTTACTAAAGCAGTTTTTTGAAGACTGTGTGAAGAGTCAAAATTTTAATTTTGCTTAAAATTCTATTGGTTTTTTTTATAACTTGATTAGTTGAAGATAATTATATAGAATTAAAACAATATTAGCATCTTAGAAACTATAATTGAGTTTTTATTGCATATGTTTCATATAGTTTATAGAAGGACCTCGCAGAGCATCTCCCATGTCCTATTTGGCAATGCTATTTTTCTATGTTATGAATATAAAAAATATCAGATACTAAAGTATAAATCAATAGAATGTCCATGACATAGATACAAATCCAGGTAAAAATGGAAAAATACGGACCTCTGGAAACCAAAAGGCGGGATCAGGTGCCATGGAGGAGTAAGCATCCCCTGTCGACCGGTCACACCCGCCGTGAGTCCACTGAAATACGGGAGGAGTGAATCCTCGTCACAATTGGTACAGACGTCTCAACAACCGCCAACGAAAAGGCAACTCAACATTTCACTTAGTGAAACAGATTAATCGCGAACAAGACTTATACCGACCATAAAATTTGCAGAATGTTGACATTAAACGCGGTTTTCGATATCACTGTGTCAATAATTTGTCAGTGAGTAGTTTACCTCTGTATATGAAATTTTCATATGTTGTACACGCCCTGGCATATCGGATCATTTGTGAAATATAAACTTCATATGCGGGTGACTAATGGATATTACTACTTAATTGTGAACATTTACGATGGGAAAGCCGAAATCGTCGCGTTTGTCGTATAGCTTAATTGCCAATTTCCCGTCTGTGTCTATATTAAGTAAAATGTCTAAGTATGAAGCGTGTGTGCTTGATTCTGTTGTATCTTTAATTTCTAGTTCGTTGGGATATATGGCATTGACATATGTATGAAAATTGTCATTATTAATTGACTAAACGTCGTCGATATACCTAAATGCCAAATTAAAGGACACCACTAACTTTTTCTTCTTTTGATTCAGCAGTTTCTGAATGAAGTCTGCTTCGTATGAATAAAGGAACAGGTCGGCCAATAAAGGGGCAGAATTGGTTACCATAGGAATGCCGACAGTTTGTTAAAAGACCACGTCTCCGAGCATTACAAATATATTGTCTATTAGAAATTCCAGCATTCTTCTTCATATTTTTCAGCAAATATTGAGAAATATTTTATGATAGAAACTGAATCAGTAAAATTCGAACAAGGGTCCCAATTTCATTATTGTCATTAAGATATGAACCAGATGTTCACGTGCGACCAGTTACTTTCACAACCACCTCAATCTTTGGTCTACATTAAGACAAAAAACAAAGCTCTGTAAAGTTCATGAAGCATAAAATGGCTACAATTATGCGACGTCATTTTCCGGATACTGGTATCCGGTTACTAACGGTTGTGTCCAGATAATAGCTGTAATGTAACTCTCTGCTATTGGAAACAGATACCATACAAAACCCGGTATTCGACGTATAAACTAATTTAAACAGAAAAAGGTACAATATTGTAGCAATTTTCAAAATTTTCCAAAAGGAATATAGAAAAACTGTGGGCAAAGCACAAAACAATATTACAATCATTTGCTTCAGACCTACGATCTTTTATGTACTATAATAAAAACAAGTTCCCTACAACCTACCGTACGCTATACTAGTATTGAATTATATCAAGTCATATGAAATATGTACAGATTTGCTATTATTTTTTGAAATGAATTTACTGATAGATAGATAGATAGATA
This sequence comes from Atrina japonica, assembly GCA_030159075.1. Lineage (NCBI taxonomy): Eukaryota > Metazoa > Mollusca > Bivalvia > Pterioida > Pinnidae > Atrina > Atrina japonica. The sequence continues at coordinate 688,009 of BROG01000097.1, forward strand.
GATAGATAGATAGATAGACAGACAAACAGAGAGAGAGAGAGAGAGAGAGAGAGAGAGAGAGAGAGAGAGAGAGAGAGAGAGAGAGAGAGAGAGAGAGAGAGAGAGAGAGAGAGAGAGAGAGAGAGAGAGAGAGAGAGAGAGAGAGAGATTGATTAGCCTACCTTCGGCGATGGAAGGACTGAATAAGTACACATGATTCTATCCGGGAATTCCTCTTTAATCTTGCTTATGATAAGAGTTCCCATTCCAGAACCTGTTCCACCTCCGATAGAATGTGATAGTTGGAAACCTTGCAAACAGTCACAGTTTTCAGCCTCCCTTCTGACAACATCAGCAACACTTTCAACTAGCTCTGCCCCCTCGGTATAATGTCCCTTGGCCCAAACATTTCCTGCTCCACTTTGTCCAAATACAAAATTATCAGGTCTGAAAATCTGTCCATACGGTCCACAGCGTATTGCATCCATAGTTCCAGGCTCCAAATCTACTAGGACAGATCTTGGAACATAATTTCCACCATTAGCTTCGTTGAAAAACACTTCAATTCTTTCTAAAAGAATGTCATCTTCACCATGGTATTTTCCTACCTCATCTATTTCATGTTCTTTGGCTATTCCTTCCCAAAATTTGGAACCTATTTGGTTTCCACATTGTCCGACTTGGATGCTCACTATTTCACGCATTTTTAAATTAAAGGATTTTGTGATTAACAAATAAAATCTGGAAAAGCTGCTACCTAGTCATGTACAGAAAATAATGTGCCCTAATTGTTAGTGTTACGACGTTTAGTGGCGGTTCAAAGTCACAGGTTTCACAGATAATCGGTATCATAGTCATATGTATGATAGATATATATATCCGAGTTGCGTCATGACGTGTTATATCTAAATATATCAGCATCTCTTGACCAGACAGGAATTTGTGATACACAACTAACTTTAGCTAAACTGAATGACTAAACTGGAAAAGCAGATTGTCGAGGTATAATTATGCGTACCCATGTGTATATTTGTCTTGTGAATAAACTCGTACACAGAATGATATTGTAATAGGCAACACTGCACATGATTTGAAATATTATTAGTTGAAAGTACAGCAACATTAAAAGATGGCTTAAACATTAACACAAAAATTTTATGATTTACACAAAAAAGGTTATAAAACTTGTTTGACACTTTTAGCAAATTCAATTAATATCTATCATATCTATTCAAAATGTTTATAAACGCATCTTCAATGAATGAGCAGGATCTTGGACATAATTGATCAAGTCGGTTAGGATATCGGACATAATTGATCAAGTACATATCTCGTGTCCAGGGAAATAAAGCAGCTCATAATGTATTTTTCTTTGTCCATTGTTAATTATTGTATTCAGCTACAGTTGAGTTGACTCATGATTCTATTGCTAAGCATTGTGTCTCACTTGTTAATATGGTTTTGATACTATTATAGAGTGTAGTGACCGACATATACCTCTACAAGTAGTTGTTGCTGATTCTGTCCGAGGGCTTTCTATACTTGTTGGGGACCAGTAACCGGTTAGGACCAGCAGCCGGTTATTCCATTATCTAAGCTATATAGAATACGAATTGCTGATTTTTTTAGATCAATCAATTGAGATGATGGACCAGTAGTGATAAGTTTTGAAAATATTTTTTTCAGTGGTATCTTTGTTTTTGTTTTTTTCACTTTACCTCTACAGAAGAACCTTACAATGACAACCGAACTAACTGACTCGAACTTACCATGGTGTTATCTTACAAAAGAATATAAGCTTATTAATTAAATATCCAATAAGTAACAAAAGAAGTACTTATGGATATTCGAAACTCCACGTCGATTAGAATACTACAGATAGGGTATAAACAGGATAGGTGAAAAGTAGTCACTGTATATGATCGTGCTCCAGAATACTGTCTAACATCCCTGGGAGGGAGACTTCAATGTAGGAGTCTTGAGAGTCAAACTTCAGATTGTTTGACAAATCACCGTATCGACCATAAAACGTCCCTAGTGACGAATTAAAGCATTCAACAATTTATCCCTGTGTGAGTAGTTTATTGGCGAGTCATTTGGCTCTCAGAATGAAACATACATAAGAGGAGCATGCCATGGCATGAAGTAAAAATTGTGAAATGAAAACGTCATAGTCAGCAGAAGAATGGATATAACTACATTGGAACGGGGCGTTCGTTATATGGAAATTAAAATCGTCATGTTTGTAATAAAGGAAGGTGTAAAGTTAACCGTTCTTCCAAATCAACAGGAGTAAATGTAGGTAAAAAAACTGAATTTTTATAACTGAAAATTTGCAGTCTTAAATGCGAAAGGGTCTCTATTATGTATGGTGTGTGTCCAGAATAGCGATGTTCATGACTCATATATTGTATCTATATGTTGAACTCGATACAGATTAAATACTGATAAAAAGGTGTGAAATTGGTTATCAGTAATAATTGTATGACTCATATGTTTGCACTCTTTGTAATCAATTTATTTACCATACACATCATTTCAAAAACATGTTTAACCCTTTCACCCCTAAATACCAGAATAGTATGCTCTTTTTTATTCTTTAAGACCAGTCTATTATGGTCTGCAGAATTTAAAGGTTAACTCCATTTTACAGAGAAACTATATAATCTCTCTCTCTCTCTCTCTCTCTCTCTCTCTCTCTCTCTCTCTCTCTCTCTCTCTCTCTCTCTCTCTCTCTCTCTCAGATTTAAGACTTTATTTGTTCTGCGTATTGTAATGGATATGTGGTTTCAGTTAACCATTGGTGCTTCTTCATTTTTACGTAAAACCTCTGTAATCCAACATTAGTTACGTACAATGATAAACAACTTATAAGTTTAAATGTTTTATTTATATATCTTTATAGTTTGACATAGTTTAAGTTGTCTTCACAAAATGCAGTGGCTTACTGAAAGCAAATCACGTAATACAATAAAAAGGCATAAAATGACCACTCTCAGTGTATAAATTTTAGTAGTTGATGATCCAACATTGGTAGTGTAAAACGATCACATGTGATCTCACAGTCACACATGTACACAAGTAATGCACACAACTCACGGGTACAACTAAATACAAATACTTAATTAGACACCTTCCAATGTTATATGAATTTGGGTTTGCACTAAAATTATGCCATTGAAGTAAATAAATAGAAAACGAAAATCCATCATAAATATTAAAACTGAAAATGAATAGACAAATCATTATTTAGCAATTAATCCAAATTTGAAACTTATCCACTATGAAAGTAAGTTGTGTATACGCGTTATGAAGAATATCTTGTCTGGCTGTTCTTAGAAATATATGTCAGTTATATAAATTTTACTTTATACGGAAGATACTTTACATAATAACACTTTATTTCACGACTATAACATTTCAAAAAGGAGCAAATGTGAGCATAAAATACGAAATATATTGCACTGAATGAAAATTCTGATGTCTAGATGTTATAACTGGACTCATGGGGCGAAACAGAGACGAAACCAGTTAATTTTACTAGCATTACGATTATTGATGACAGTCGAAATTGATCATATAAGACGTGATTTCAATGTAATGTACATATGGTTTTAAAGTAAAAGTGATTGAAGCTATTATTTTTGTATTATTATTATCTTCATCTTTTTAGATGTACTTCCTGTGCCGTTCCAAAAATTTATCTAAATTGGAAAAGGAGGTTATGTAGAATACCCATGCCTCTTCATTCGTGAAATATATTCCAAATGCATCACGAATATCTTCAGAAACCTATTAATGTTTTAGATCTTTTACATACCTACAGTTTGCTTGATGTGTTCTGTGATATAAGTAGTTCAAACAATATCAAATTACAATATCCAGACTCCTTGTTCGAGTCACGTGACGAACATTATGAAGGTATTGAATACATATACTATATTTACCTTCTGTTGTCACTGACACTATATAACCATTATAAAAATGGTTCTTCATCATCTCATTACAGCTTTCCATGAGTTGTTCGTACAAGAACGTGTGTGCATTTTTATGGAATATGGAATTTGAATTCCAATTAAAAATTAAAGAAAGAAAAGTCAGGGAAAAAAAACAAGTAAATATAAGCACTGAACTGCTTTCACTTGTCATTCATGGGTTTATACCATCTGGACAAAGCGAATTCAATATGAAGCGCTAACGCGGTACATGGAATTTGCCTTTGTCCATTTGGCATTCATAAGCCCATGAATGCCAACTGTAAGCAGTGCAATGCTTAAATGAAACTTATGACTTGACTTGGTTTGACATGAAGTAGATGCTGTGATATTTCAAGTTGATAACATATAAGTGGGACCTACCGATGCCATTTAATACGGTTTAAGTAGTTCATATTCTTGTCCAACAAACATTTGTCTATGAATAAATGAGACAAAATTACGTCTCACACATCGTATCCAGCATCAGTACTAGTAACTGCACTGCTTGGTTTCAACTGTCTGGGGCTTCTGCTATATAGGTCAATAGTTTGCTATCATCCTGCGATCACATTTGACAGCCAAGTCTCAATTGGAAGAACAGTAAAGATACTTTCTTAAAAATATACTTGTACATGTATTTTCAACTTGTACTGCACATTAAAATATCAGGTGATCATCAAAATCCTTTTTTCAGTGAATATTGTCCTCACAAAATGAAATAACCATCTGTGTTATATTTACCAACGAATGATAACAAATGTATTACCTGGTCTGGCCTTTTACTATCCAGTTTAATTGATACGATTTAGAAATATTTCTACTTTTATAAAACGATTAGCCAGAATATCAAAACAGAATTTAGCTACAATTGTTTGAAAACAAACTATAAATAATTTACAAGACGGACTCTATTATCGCTGGTTTACAACAAAAAGTGAATTGATAGTTTTTATGCACCAATGAATAAAAATGGCGATTTTGGAATTATTCAGCCACAAGTACATCCTCCTGCAACAAGTTCTGGGGACCCAATAGGTTTCAAAGTCATGGGCTGCAGTTCAATATCTGTAAACAAGTCAAGGAGTTCTGCTCTGTACACAAAATTTGAATCGTCTCCCTTAAACTGATGGAGGATTTAAGACATCGAAATATGAAAGCACACTGGACAAAAGCTTATAAAACTCACCAACAATGGACACATTTACATCAAATTCGACACAACATCTGTATAATATCACAAGTGCATGGGGTTATTTACTTTAGATACTGGAACCGTTCACCGAAACGTTTTACATTCCAGATGTTCCAGATTCGAAACGTTTTGTACCAGTTTGTGAACATTAATGTTAAACAAGCCCATCGAAATAAAGTAAAACGTGCAAAATACATTTTATATGACCTAAATACAACAATTTTAAAGCAACTTCTCAATAAACATAAAAAAATCTACACTTTTGTTGTTCTTAATGTTTTGTTTAAAAACAATTTTCCTTTTCCTTTTTAGTCCGAAAACAGTTTCCAGTATCAGTTTTAGTTTAAGAATTCCGCTTTTCCAATTAACAAAGATGTAATATATGTATTCAGTATAAACATGATTAGAATATGTTTAATATATCCACGTTTCGATTTATTTTGGGGGAAGGGATCCATTTATCATGAAAATAATAGGGAGGAGATAACTAGAACGTATGAAATTTTATTTATACTTTATCAAAATAAAAATAAATTAGTTTTATAATGGGATTCTATAAAGAAATTTTGTAAAATTATATTACTAATGTTAAGGGAAAATAAAAACATGACATATAAGAATTGAGATATAACGAAACTACAAAAAGGGTACCAAATCTATTTTAAAATGAACAATAATCTTCAAAAAACATGTTATATGTTGAAGTTGAATTGCTTTGTTCATACTTGTAGAATGCTAAATATGAAATAAATAAAATTAAACCAATAAAAATGAATGTGCTCCTTGATTTTCTTAGAGTACAAATACGTATAAATATCACATATTTATGGTCTGCATACAGTTTCTATCTCTCTTTTTAATTGTAAAATGCAAAATAAATATATCAGTCTTTTTATCAAATAACGTCTTTAAAAAGACACATACACTTGAAAAGTCATGTACAGTGGAACTTATTAAAACCATCTGACTGTGGCCTGATAAGCGAGGTTCCACTATACATGTGTTGAAACATAGAACACATATTACACTGTTGATATACACGTAATTTACTTGCATCAAAATATTGTAAATCAGCATTATTATTATTACTATTATTATTATTATAGTATTATTTTTCTAATGTTCCTTAAACAAAATTGAATAAATCTTTTAAATATTTTCATGGAAAAGAATGGCATAATTATATCTACTTCTATTCACTTTCTTTATCATATTATCTTTGAGATAATATTCAGCTATCTGTCCACCGTGCTCTTCTTTAGTACATTAATACCCTATGTAACTTTTCATTTAGTCCTTAAATACTGTTGAAAACAAAGATATCTATTTAACACATGTGGAAATACTAATCGAATAGACGTCTTTAATTACTAAATTTAAAAAACAAACAGGTTGAGATTACATAACAGCCAGTATGAAATCTTAGGATTAAAGAACAACAACAACAACAATGAAACAATGTGTTGTTTTCCTCTCCATAACAATTCCAGTCAATGTTTTAATGTTATTAATTTCAGAAAACACTAAATAAAAGGTAATAAATAATTAATTCATTATGTAAATATATGATTTTCTAACATAAAATTAGGTTTGAATCAAAGCCACTTCACTTGGTCAATTACGCTCGAGAATTAATCACGCCACTGGAACCAAGTCCAACAAAATAAGCCAGTGTGCAATTGTACATCCGTTTATATGAAAATTGTCACAACTGGTCTAAAAACGTTATTTTTGACTTCTTGAGCTAGGTTCACCCCGTTAACAGTTGTCAATGTGACCCTATTTGACAGGTGTCCCCGACATAAAAATTGATTTCTGGACAACCTGTATACAGGTTTTATTGAACTCTTATCTATAAAACAAACGTACAAAAACATAAACACAAAACATTTGGCACTAAAGTAGAAATAATTTTTTATATTAAGTAGTGAACATATTTAAGGACTAAATGTTCTGAGACACAACACCAGTTTAAAACTGTCTCTCAACATGTGCATCCACCTCCCTCTTGTTCCTGTTCCGCATGATCCAGTGATGGTCGTAACTCAATATCTGGTATTTTGTCAAGGATTATCATTGGTCATCAATGCGGTTTGGTTAGTTTTAATTGGGTAATTTATGTTAGAAGCTACCATTTTTCATCGAGAGGCTTACAGAGGATAGCATTTCTTAGCATGCTCTTTTTCCCTCTCGTTAACTTCGTATTATGGGAAGTAAATGGTTTGATAGTACCACTGTAAAGCTTGACACTGTAATTTAGGGTAAACATCTAAAATGAAGACATGCGACAAATAGTTAAAGAGAAATATCAAACAAAAGAGCTAATTACAACCAAATAATACACTCAACCAAACAACAACATATATTAGCCATAAGGTACCAATGTGGAGAAAATATTCGACTTTTATCGAATACATGGAATTCATTGATATGTAGTTCCAGAAACATGCTAGTCATTTTATGGCGCTGGGATGCAATATAACTCACAAATCTGTTTCCCTGAAAAGTATAAATAGATAAAAGTCTAACATACTCACAGTATTTGGGATAATAAAATTGTGAACCCTGACATTAAACTGACAAAATATTACTCCAAGAAATTCATTGTTTTCTTCCATTTTTTCGTGGTTTCAGTTTATGCTATTCTAAATTATAGATAATTTGGCGATCTTAAGGCGATGCCAAATGTCCTTTCATTTCAAAAGAGCACTGGAGTTCGTACAACAGCAAACAGTCAGTAAAGGTACAAAGCTATCCAAAGTAAAATTACATAAAGCTGCAATTGAAGTTTCAGTACAGTTAAGTAAGGTTTATAAATAAATAGTGTGATAGTGAAACATATAATAACGGGTTGAGACACAAAAACAATTCCATGTGAGAATTATTGATAAATGAATGAATTTGAAAATAAAAATTAAAGAAATGGAGGAGAGTGGATAATACAGAGATTTAAGATTGGTTAGATTGTATATCTTTCATGCAAGCTTTGTTGAATCATACTTATATATTTTAAAGGTCAAGGTGTTCAAAATAAAAATTCAGACGGATCAGAAAACATATATAAAACAATCTTAGACTATACAAGCAAGCCAATATTAAATAACGTTAAATTTGCATTTTATATGTTACGATCATTCATACCAGTGTAGTTCTATGATTTATTAGTTCAAAAGTAATGAAGAAAAATAACTCAAATAGTTTTAACTATTGCAGTTATCATAATTAAGACAATGTGTTAAAGAAGTTGTCTTTGGAGATTCAGAAAGATAATTTGATACTCGATACCATTTTTGGCTTGGTTGATTCCATTTTCAGTTTTGGAACTTTATTTTAAATTAAGCTCAATTGATGAAGTCTTATTGACAAAACGATCGCCTTCGGCATTTGTTTTGACCATTTTTTTTGCAAACCTATAACTTTGGTATTATGTTTATAATATTTGCAACCACAAGACCGATACAAAGTTCGGTTAAAAAGTAAAATGAATGCATTTTCAATTTACCATGGTTTCATAGTGAAAGATGGGCGATCTGGGTCCGAAGTCACCAAATTTACACAATACTCAAGCTCAACTTTTATTTCATTATTTTGACTGTATAATCGTATAAGGGTTTTGAGTAATTAGGAAACATTTTATTATTTTTCATCATTCACATACAATTTTTTGTGTCAAACTTGATTTCCCCGTAAAAAATAATAAATTTTGAGTACGTACTCAAACTATTCTTTAATATTTCGGAAGTTTTCTTCAAATATGCAATAATTTTAATCATTATTTAAAATTGTATGCTGCCAATATACAAACATGTCCAGTTACAAAATTAATTTTGCATTATTCTTACCTTAAATTCGTGAAATATTGGTTGAGCTTGAATACTGATTAAGTTTGGTGACTGCGGGAACAGGTGTATACAGTGCGAAAATAACAACATAAAAAGGAACTGTATATCTAGTTCCTGGTACACAAACTTTCAAAAATCATCATAGCTTCATCATTAAATACGGGTAGGGACAATCAACATATCTTTATCTTTTAAAATATCCAGAAATCTGTGAAAAGGCAGTGAATGGGCAAGATGCTTCGCGTTCGCCCAATTCTCATTTTGTATTAAGTTCCGATATGACCGTAAATAAAATATTTGATGTAATTATGGTGAATTTTTAAAATATTCATATGCAGTATGAATGTCAAATGTGGGGTGTCACTATGTTCTTCTTGATAGAATAAATTTGTGCTTTAAGTTCTAAATGAAAGCGATATAATCGATGACTATGCATGTCAGAAACGAAAACTTGATCCACGAAATATTCACGTATCGCACCATTGAACCAAGAAATGATTTATGTCTGAAAATATCATTAACTTTACTCTAGCCAATAAGATTGCAGGATTGCCTGAAGTAGAATTAAAATTTCGTATTTTAGCTCTGTGGCGATCGGAACTAGCATTAAAATAACGTCCATGTTCTCTGTAATGCACGCCCTCGAACCATACATTAGCCTTTCCAGTCATATTGCGGGATTCGTTGAAATGAGTCTCATACTCGGGATTCATTGAGGTAAAGTCTCATACACCGAGTTAAAGACTCAGCTCTGCATTCGTTACGTTAAAGCCTCATACTCGGGATTCGTTGAAATGAGTTGAAGCCTCATACCCAAGATTCGTCGAGTTGAAGCCTGATATTCAGGATTCCTGGAGTTAAAACCTCAGCTCTGCATTCGTTCAGTGTTGAGCTGCGTAATAATATCATTCTCAGGATTCAATGAGTTAAAGCTGCATACTCAGGATTTGTTGAGATGAGTTAAAGCCTCATACTCAGGATTTGTTGAGATGAGTTAAAGCCTCATACTCAGGATTTGTTGAGATGAGTTAAAGCCTCATACTCAGGATTTGTTGAGATGTGTTAAAGCCTCATACTCAGGATTTCATGAGTTGAGTTAAAGCCTCGTACTAAGGATTTGTTGAGATGTGTTAAAGCCTCATACTCAGGATTTGATGAGTTGAGTTAAAGCCTCGTACTCAGGATTTGTTGAGATGAGTTAAAGCATCATACTCAGGATTTGATGAGTTGAGTTAAAATTTCAGACGTTTTATAGCGATTGGTCTTCACATAAATGTAAGAGTTCCCATTCACGGTGTCAAATGCCATTTTCAAAAAGTGACATTTGATAATAAAGTAACGTTACGCTCAGATACCATCACTTAAATTCTACATAAATTTTACAGGGTTTACTTTTAGATTTGGCAACACATTTAAATTTAAATATTTGGCCTTGCATGAAACCACTTTTTCTTTCGGATATACACATTTACATGTATATTAAACTTGAGCTCGACTGATGAAGTCTTATTGACAGAAACGATCGTCTTGAGCATTTGCTCTGGCCTCTGTTGCAAAACTATAACTTTGGTTTGTTAATAATATTGGAATAAATCAGTGGAATACCTATTCTAAATATCAAAACTTAGCTTCCTCTAGAAAAAATGCAACGGTCGGATATCGGGTCATTTTCACCAATTCTGGTAGTCTGCAGCCTTGAATTCACTTCATCGCAAAGGCCGTAGTTTCGTCTTAATTAAAAAATTTAGGCAAAAAAAGGTTTATTTCATACATGTATAGACAAGCCACCTAATCTATTATTATAACGATTAAAAAGGGGAAGAGAGAGTCTTTTGTGCTTCGTTCAATTTAGGTTTCTTTCCTTTGTCATGTTCCGATTGTACAATCCTTTCAGTAAATTGTAGCTCAAGATCCGTCATATAATTAGAAATGACAAGAGTAAAATATTATAAAACGTACGTGATTTTTTAAAATGTAATATTAAATCAGAAAAGCAATAAACAAAGAATGTTGAACAGACATATCCCCCTGGGAAGATGAACACTTTAATCTAATTTGGTTCTTCTCTGAAGTTGGTGTTTATGATTCAAACAGACATGTAACCAAGAAATATAAGAACATTTTACACAAGATCTGTCATTACAGGCCCACGTTGATTTCAAGATTGTTGACAGAACCAGTTCTTCTCTTTTCTATTAATCATCTTCTGATGGCTGATACCCCATTGAATTTGAATATATTGACCGAACTACTCTGAAGTGTTTGTTTTAATGAAAAGGGAATAGGTTTACACAGAATTATACTAGAGAAGCAGCTATAAGCCAAATTAATATCTTTGTCATTAAATGAAATGGATTATTATGATCAACTCATATGTTATACTAGCCAACTAAACCACAATAAAAAAAAATATAACAAGCCCACCATTCTAACATATGTCAGTATATATTTAAAAGCTATGAAGCATTTTAAATGACACGCGAAGGGGGATCCCCGAAATTGTTAGGGTCCTTACTTCGATGTAGGTGATCGACTCTGTATACTTTCAGCTTACAGTTGTATTCTGTTAAATGAACTAAGAACACCAATTTGCGGATTATCCTGTTTGACACAAGCTTAATGAATAAATGTTGTCTTGTGGAGAAATTATAACATTGGTTCACTTTTTAGTGTTTATATTATAGGGAAAGGGTATATAATGCTTGTACGAAAAAATCACAAATGGAAATATTTAGATGGTAAATTACATGTTTTAATCAATCATTAAGATTTCAATTAAATATTGACCGTTATCCCTAGATGTAATTGATGTAATTATCTTAAAGTTTTATGGTAGGTCATCTGTAAATAAGAAGGTCATTGAAAAAAACACGAACTCGTCCAAGGTATTTTCAAACTATATACTTGTATCAAGTTTAGTCAAACTCTGTTGAAAATGTAGACACAGAGCAATAACTATGTAAATAAGGGAGCTCATAGCATCAAATGCAAACGTTAGATTCGGTTTAGAGAAATACATGCATGTAGGAACTATACCATTGACAAAGAATATCGCACACAACAAAGGTCAATTACTCTGTTAATAAGGGTGAACACAGCACAACCCGTCTTAAAACACTCTCCTCAGAATTGTGGAAATTGGAACGCTGACAAGGGAACTTTAACAAAACAAAGGGCAATAACCTATTGATAAAGACTAGCTTGGAAAAATATTACACTTTATCATATTTGAAAGCACACGGATGACCATTTATGACTTGACGTTTTATCAAAAAACAATAGTTATCCTTTCATTAAGGTTAGTATACAAAATTTAAAAAAGTAAGTCCTCAATTTCTTAAATTAGCTTCTACTGACCTAGACCTTTATAGATGAGCATGAACAAAATGCTGTCAGATTGACAGCAAACCAGATTTCCCCGATTGAAAATGATATTTGCAAATCTAGACCCCCCAAACAGGATCAAGTATAAAATTAAAAGGTTTGATTTAATGGCTAATGTGTTAAAGCACGGACACGAATTTCAAGAACAATAACTCTTGAACACTGTGAGTGAAAATCTTCAATATCAAACTTGACCTCCATTTCACCATCAGTAACAACATATCAAAATTTGAAAAGCTTTAGTTGAATGGTTCACGAGTTATTGCACAGACACCTTTTGGCGACCCCCACCCATCATACATCACCAAATCAATAACCAATTTTTCCTACGGAAATCCGGTTAGTTAAGATAGGGTCTATTTTTTCATTAGGAGTAGTAAGTATGCAAAGTATGAGTAAACAGTTTTCTTTGTATCTTGCCCACACGTCTCATAGACATATTTGTGAGGGGTTCAGTGATGCCTTTCTTCACACATTGGGGGTAAACTTAAGTTTTGATGGTGTATATATAGATGTACTCGTAAATTAGTATGAATTAAAAGAGATATAATTAGTTTCAAATTATGAAAATCAGTTTTTTTGTAAATTCATCTCTGAATGGTTCACAATTTCATGGAAAAATCTTTTCTAATTGTTAAAAGGCATATCTTTAATCTTTGTATTCCAAGAGGTGTACAATGAGTTAAAACAGATTGAGTGCTTTATTCATACATCATAAACTTTTAAGTCACCCACCCTTGGCATATCTAATCCATGACACTAGAAGATTTTTTCAATACAGGATAAAGATCTCGTCTTTCATATAACATTTACATATATGATAACATAGATGTATTACATGGATGATATTGAAGATGTGCTTTTGAAAAATGAAACAACCAACAATGTACCATTTTAGTAACATGTTTATTTTAATAATGTTTCAATTTTATCCCCCTATAAAACAGCATCACAGGATTCTTTTTGAAAAAAAATGAATGACTATCTTTAAAGTACAAACAGAAATTTCGAAAAATATGTAGTATTTACAAATGGCCATGGAAATTTTTTAAAAATTCATGTGAAAAACCCTGCAATATATTTGTTCACTGAAACCTGTGGCACCAACCATATAACACACTCGTCCCAATATCAGTGTGTTTTCAGATTCACTGAATTAATATTACAATGATACCTTTGTACTTGTAGTGTATAAAATGTATACATGTATATTTTTAATCTATATGTGTGTGTGTGTGTGTGTGTGTGTGTGTATATATATATATATATGTATACACACACACACACACACACACTTAATTTCAGTTGCAAATGCATCTCTTTTCTATAAATCCATAAGAGTTAAAGCATTTATCATACATCTGCTGTTCATATATTTTCTTTCAAATAATTTCTTTCCAAATATATACTTATGATCATTTCCAATATTGTTTTTTTTTCATTATTAATATTTTCATATGTGAATCTCCATGACAATGAAATTTTGATTGTAGATCAATAATAATTTTTTCCTCCCAAAGTCTAAAAAGTATACACTCTATGAAGAAGAAATTATGTATGAATATAATTTTTTACTATCCCAAATTTATCTTCTCTTACAAAACTTAAACTGAGTCTAGGTATAACAATACTGGGCTTATTTTTTGCAAGCAAAAGGATTAATTTACCCTCTTCTGTTCTTACATTTTCAAAGTACAAAGGCATCAAAGTAACCTACTGATGTAGCTCTTTTCAGACCACTATATATAAACCACAACATAACCACGTGTTATATAAATGTGCCATTTGGAAAACAAAGATTCTGATTTCTTTGTTTGTCCCCATACATTGTATGCAGATTCATATTTACACAATATACTCTTATACAAATTCTGGAAACTTAACACCTCACTACATATTAACATTACATCAGTTACCATAGTTAACGATTCAAACTTAATTATCTTGTTGCCATGGATACTGACAAATGCTATAATGTATGATACCGATATCAAATATTTCATCACCAACATTTATCATATATCATTTATATACAAAGTCCTCTTACACACACAAAACAACAATAACAATGATATATATATATATATATATATATATATATATATATATATTAAAATAAATCCCAGACAAACGTATACTCCAGTAACATATTTTTAAAGTTTTGAATTTCTTCTCTAAAAATAAATTACTTTTGTCACATTAACTTGGTGCTAGAATGACAACAATCCTTTGAAACAAAGCGCATTAGCATATTTTAAATATAAATGACAAAATGGGCATGTCAGTGATTTTTTATGTAGTTAGAAAGGAAGAAAGACAAGGCAAACCAAATTTGTCCATGCAACATATTATGTCCATCTTGTTTTCTTCATAAACATGATTTTTTCATTTTAATATTCATCTTATTCAGATCACAGGTTTTACGATGGACTGAATTCAATATTTGATATTAATCAAACAACTGATAAAGTCACAAAAACATTTACAAGTTAAAATGTCATTAACTTTGAACACATGACCAAGGAAAATTATTCCTCAGCATGCTCCATGTTAAAACAAAAATATTACAACACTACATACATGAAGGGGATATTAACTGAAATCTTTTATGTTTTGATATATTGTGTAAATGTAATTTCAACATCCATACTTGTCACCACATAAATGCAACCAATTACTGTATAATTTGTTTACTGTTGATTTGTTGGTATTTTATAATACTCATCAGTCTTACTTATACGGTGGCAGCCTGTTTTTAAAGGTGGTGGATAGGACCAGTTCCAGTGCACCAGCCTTCCGCAAGTAAACGGGCCAACTTGCTAACAAAATCAGCTTATGTTACAGAGGGCCATACAATAATGTAAAATGATGATAGCTTATTGATTATTAAACTTTACATTACAACAGATGTCAAAGTTTCTGTATTTGAGATTTTCCAGTTTATCTATCAATACATATGGCACAAAATTATATTTTAGTCTTATTCGAAAACAGGTGAAATATTCTCCAAGTTAACTCTAATCTTTCTGTACAGTGAAATCTGTCCAATTAAACACAGATCAATCAATCTCCAAGAAAGTAAAAGTATGCCCAATTAAAATGTCCAGTCAGTGGGCAAAGCGAGAAAATGTACTCTTCCACTTGTCCTGGACGAGTGAAAATGGCATGAGGAAAGTATTTAGGGGCAGTTACTTGTACCCAGTAATGTGTAATTTTTTTTTCAAGATTTAGAACATCTGACTTTGAAGCCTCTAAAACTTTGCATTATCTTGGGGATTTCAAAATCCATTTTTTCCATTTTAATAAATTATAAGTCCCTTATCAGAAAAATCAAAGAATATTTAGTCTGAATGATTCCATAAAGTTATAAAAAAAATTGGAATAAGCTGATTTTAGTGGTTTTCAAAAACTCTGAACCTATGACGAGTGATTTTTAAATTTTTTTTCTCACCCTGGTGAGCAATGAGAAATGATGTTCTCTGTAACTAGGTAGACTGACATGCTTTACCCTATATACTGTAACAGTTATACTATGGTATCTCAGATTTTTATATTTTTAATTTTATTTTTTTATTTTTAATATCATGAAGTCTTATATATGTAGTTTAACAGCACTAAGGTCGAGAAAGGATGAAAAAGCATGCCTGAATTTCAGGAACTAATTATATACATATATTTTAGTATATTACAATTAGGTCCAAGGATACATGCTAAATTTGGTATAGGTATCTAGATCTCAAGTGTGTTTACTTTGGATAGGTTTCACTGTACTCACAACTAAGAACTCCTAATACTAATACATATTGTAAGCATGACAACAATTAACCATAAGTTCATGCAAAGCTGTTGTGAAAGTGATTGTGTAAACAGAACAAGCATGACAAGTGTTTATTCGTGAAGTTGGAAATAACACAAAAATTAACAGTACATAACAAGCTTTGATACAAAGACATTCATACTAAGGAAAAATTACAGTAAAATTGTGGTTGCTTAAAACTACAAGCAAACATAGTACAAGTTTAAAACAGGAAAAAAACTTTAAACTGAATAAAACTGACATGATAATTGGCTTCATATATACAGTGGAATCTCTTTACCTAGACATTTATTGGACCACCCCGATTACTTCAAAATAACCAAATATTAATTAACATATTGATCTAAATTTCTTACCTACAAATATTGAGACAACCTTTGACATAACCGGAATTTTGACTCATATGATTTCGACATAACGAGATTCCACTGTATTTATAAATCATATGATCTGCATCTTATACAACTTCATAACAGATTACATAAATATTTTTATGTTACACTTATGATAAAGCCTAATCGTGATTTAATTGGCTAACATGGGGAAACTGAATTTCACTTATTTGCTTCATACACAAACTTCATTCATTTACAGGTTGGCAATGAAGTGGTTGTGATGTAAACTGAGTGGGGTGAACCAAATATATAACATACTGTTTAGATAATTCATCTTGCTGTAATCAAGTAGACAATTTTGCTAAATTCAATATCTGATAAGCATGCCCTGATGTTAAATATAATCTAAAATGTAGGTTTAAATTATGTATTTTAAAAAACTTACCAATATTTACAATATGTTTTATGTACATGTACTTATTTCTGCTCAAGTATTTGACTTAGTTGGAACAATTTGGTCAACTCCACAAAAAGGAGAGAAGACAAATTTCCATCCCCATTTAGCAGAAAATGTCATTAAAACTGAATATGTTAGATCATATGATAAAAAGAATCTGTCTTGTGTTTCTATTCATATCACATTTATGATGCTCTTTTGAATATTCTAAATGAGCATCATAAATGTGATATGTGATATGAATGGAAACTTGTGACAGATCCTATATATATATATATATGTGATATAATATAATACTTGTATATAGATATATATATATATATATATATATATATATATGTATATGTATATGTATATATATATATAAGCGCTACTCCTCTGACTTATTGTGTTCAAAGTTCAGTAGGAATCACTGGTCTTGCATAGGCCACAACTGGATAAATCTTAAAAATGCAGTATCGTTATTTTGATCTCATATAATTTTACCCTGGAGCATGTGTCAACACGTCAATGCAAAAAATTACATTTTATTTCTTTGAACGATGGCTGTATATAACTTCTTGATGAAAATGAAACATTCAAACTTCAACAAAGTATATCAAATCTACGGCTCCATGGACTGCCATTGGTGGTGATTTGCTTGCAGAAATACTTTCAAATAATTTGGTTTTTTGTGTTTAATATTTGTCAAAAGGAAGAACAATAATTTTGCAATGGTGTTTTTCATCAACACACCCACGAACACACACCCACACCCACCCACCCACACATTTTCTTGATGTAAAAAACACCATTTTAAACTATTCTGCCATGACTTAAAAGGGAGGTACCCTAGATACATGTAACAGCAAATCAACATCTGATAGCATTTTCCATCTTAAATACAATATTAGCATAAGAATGAGAGAAAAAATATTACACTCCACAATTTAGATTACAGATATTAAATAACTTAAATAAGAACTTATTGGAAGTTATAAACCAGGTAAACAAACATCATTGGTTCAAGACAATAACATTAAATGCAATGTGTCTTGCACAGGAACTAATGTTTTTGTTAAATTATTGTTGGCAATGCAACATGCTAGAAAAATGATTTGAAATGAATGAACATAATTCAGAAAATTCAGCATGCACATCCTCCATCTTTTGCCTCCAGTTCAACGGGTCCAGTGTCTTTCAATTTCACTTCTGTCACTGAGAAATCAAGTTAAGGAAAAAAGAACAAAAGAAAAAACTGGGAGGAAAGAAGTGTAAAATAAAGTTATAACAATGCTTTAAAATAAATCCTATTGCTGAACCAAATTTGTAAATAACGAAAGCTAGTAATTTAAAGAGAAAAAAAACCCCAAAAACACTGAAATTAAATGAAAAAAATATGGATGAAAAATAAAACATAATTGTCTTTTGGGTACATTTACCAACTCCTTTATGCTTCTATATTTGGAGCTTATTTTTTGTCTTATTTGATGATATTACAATGAATTAGTTCTACATAAGCTTTGTACATGCATGGTAAGAGTTTTGCATGCAAAATGTCCTTTGAAATATGAAAAAGCTTGATAAGCACACTGAAGGAGAGGAAAATTGGAAATATGCATAAACATCAAA
Source organism: Atrina japonica (assembly GCA_030159075.1). Classification (NCBI taxonomy): domain Eukaryota; kingdom Metazoa; phylum Mollusca; class Bivalvia; order Pterioida; family Pinnidae; genus Atrina; species Atrina japonica. The sequence goes on from BROG01000097.1 coordinate 706,603, forward strand.
TAAGCAAACTACTGTAAAATTGTTATGTCTAAATCAAGCATTCCATTCTCCAGAGTACATATAGGTCAAACAACATAGCTTTATCAAAGAGCTACAAGGCAATCTCATGTAAGTATGCAAAGTGGTGAAAGACCATGGGGAAGCCTGATATACATTTATGGGATCCAGTGTTTTATTTCACACACTTTCAAATTTTTGTATAACGGAAACTCACCAAGGAATAGAAAGATCTTGGGTTTCTTCTGAAATTATGAATTAGGTAGGGGTACAGGAAAGTACCGATACATTAATATTCCTATCTGTATAGCTAAAGATTACAAAAGTGCAAATTGATTTGTATTCCTTCAGCACTACAAAGTAGGTCATTATTTTTACTGCTGTGTAGGTCATCTTATATTTCATTTATATGAACTATTTTCCCCTATTTCCTGAACATTACAAGATAGACAATTCTTTGTAACTTCAAATCAAATCACCCTTTACTTTGAAGTCATTCATTATATACAGTGTACTTTAATGATAGTCAATAAATGTATCTGACTAGTTTCAATCAAAATTTTCTCAAAATTTTCTTCTTTTTTTTTATTTTTTTGTTATTTCAAAGAAAACCCTATATACACCGATACCGATTTCCAGTGAGTGATATCATCTTTATGTATAACCCATATCTTGATTAAATATTTAGAAAATCAATCATCAGTACCTATTGGTGAATGCTGGTTCTGGTATTTTCATCATGATAAATCAAAATTCATTTCAGTTGCATGTGGATACTGGCACATTTGCTACCTGTGCTTTTAAAATTAAATGCATCCATACTTCATGAAATGTTTGTTTTCATCTCCATATAATATTTTCTTTTACAAATCCTTGAAATGTAATTTTTTCTTTTAACTACATTTGTTGTACTTTAAGAGTTGTTTTTATAATGGGTTAAATGTTTATGGTGGCAAATACATATGACCAGGGCCTTGTTTTCTGGACTTTGAAAATGAATTGGGAGTCTTCCTGACAGGTATGCATAAAAGTGTTTGTGAAATAGATTTCTTCAGCTCTTCAATTGGAAATTTTGCTTACAAATTCTTCCAAGATGAAAAGAAAGATTAAAAGGTGGCATAGGTATAAATAGGAGTCTGTAATAACTTGACAAATAGGGCAGCTATACTCTGATGTTACGTTAAATGTCTAAAACATTTCTTTTTTAAGAACGACCACAAATACATTCATATCTGTAAGACAGAAAGATGTACAACAAATTAAAGAGAAAAAGGAAATGTCCCAAACCTAATTTCGGAGACTAAAAGGGGGAAAATAAGTTAAAATAACCTTGACTTATATAATTTGGTGTATGATCTTTCATAATATTTTTATCTTACAACACAGACACAAACTATAAAGACCCTACTTCTAGCAATATTTTAAATGTTATGTAATGTAGCACAGCTTGCTCTGTATCTACAGTGTACATCTTCAGCCTTGTTTGTTTTAGTGCTTCTTTACACTCTCTGTGAATACATTACACATTGTAGCAAAATGTACACTTCATTTAACTACAGTCAAACTTGTGTATAAGACCGCTCAGGGAAAATTACAAAAACTGTCTTTATAGACAGGTGGTCTTTATATACAGGGTGACATGAGATATTATGAAATCCAAGGTATCGGAGGTGACTTTCATTATTTCCAACTACATATTTATTCCCTGGTTAGATGTTTCATTTTGTAATTAAATGTATATTGTATTTTTTTTACTAAAATGATTTTCCTAAGTACAGGGTCTGGAAAATTGGAAAATATTCATTTTTTTTTAATTCAAAATTGGGAATTTTTGCATATTCTGGAGAAAATACAAGCCATTTTTGCATTGAGAAGGATCCTGTAACTGGACCAAAAATAGGCATATGAAAATCCCTGTAACTAGCTATAGTACATGTATAACATGTAAATAATGAGAATAAGAAATAATTCAATGTTTTAAGTAATTTAAATTAATTTATGATGTAACTGAATTATATACATGTACATCGAGGATATGGCGCATTATTAAAATGAGACAAATATCTAAAACATGTGCTCAAAGTCGGTGGTCTGTGTTGTTAAGTCACACATAAGTGTAAGAATATACAGAAAGATGTAGATCATACAGAGGTGTAAGAATATAAGTTGTAGAACATGTAGATAGATGAAATCTATTTAATTTTCATTTTATTAGATAAAATCCAATGTTACAAGTGCTGGTGATTTTACTCTTTCGACTGAGATGTTGACTTGCTAATAAAGTGATGTTCGATAATATACGATATAAGACAATTAACCCATTGCATTCCAGAATACGAGTAAACAATTCATCAGTCATTCAGCGATGATATTTAAATACTCCTGTTTATAAAAACACCTAGTCACAAAGTGTGTCCTTTCTAAATTTTTTTCTTTCTAGTCTTAGTCTTTCCCCGATTAAGTAATCATCACCAGAAACTTAGGTCATTAATTGATGATGAAAAACAAAACATCAATCAGTCAGCGATGATTGTTAGTTCCTGGTTGTAAAAACACCCTGTCATAAAGCACATCTGAGTGCCTTATTACTACCCGGGGCTTTAATTGACACCTCCAGGTGTGTTGTGACTGTCAAAACATCGTGTCAAAACAACATTGCGCCATGTTGTTGATTAGGTCTCGAATTGTCCCACGAAAATTATCTAAGAGTTATCTCCCTTCCACAAGTAGTAAGGGTGTAAGCAGTCACTATATGCAAGTAGTACAACTACCTGCGGACAAAATTTAGCGGTCGCCCGTAGCGTAAGGCAGGTAGTCGCTATATTAGGGTAAATATATAGTAATTCTTAAGGGGAGATCCAATTACGGTTGTTATGGACAGGAAGTCGTTATATGAGGGGGTCGTCAAGAGAAGTTTGACTGTATGTAATACAGTGTAGCACAGCTTTCTCTTTTATCTTTATCCTTGCTAAGGTTTATTGTCATACTTTCTAAAACACTATTACACATTCCAGCAGAATGTGCTGTGGTTACCTGCCATAATGTTATACACTAGCAGAGTCTGTACTGTGATTACCTTGCAATATATCATACAGAGTTTGTGCTGTGATTACCTGTCAAAATATTATGTATTAGCAGAGTTTGTGCTATGATTACCTTTCAATATGTTATACACTAGCAGTTTGTGCTGTGATTACCTGTCAGTTATATACTAGCAGAGTCTGTGCTATGATTACCTGTCAAAAGTTTATACACTAGCAGAGTATGTACTGTGATTACCTGTCAATATGTTATACTTTAGCAGTTTGTGAAGTGATTACCTGTCAATGTTGTACAGTAGCAAAGTCTGTGCTGTGATTACCTGTCAATATGTAATACACTAGCCCTGATCTACTTTCATACTTACACTTTATGTATAGTTTGGGTGCTCTCCATTGAACTTGGATTTTTGTTTAATATCTAAAATTTCGTTTAATCATCAAACTTGAATTTTACAGCAATATTTTTAATTTTACCATACATAATTGATTTGTGAATATGTACATGTTTTATTTGCTAACAAAACTTTTACCCATTTACTGCAATACAAAATTTTGCAAAAGTTTGTGTGGGTAAATGTAGAGTTGGTAAAACAGCACCCATAATTCTTTCTGATTCATGCATAAGTAGGTCGTATGCAAATCAGAAACTCTGGGCCTAATGACAATAGACTGGCATGGGATTGTATCATAAATTCATAATTATTTTTTATGAACTGAAAATAAAATTTTATTTATAAGTCTGCATCATTTTTAATATAATGCACAAAGCTATGTTGCTGAAATAATATCATCTTATGAGTAGTATTCATGGCATCCTGGATGTAAAACAACATAAAAACAAATAAAAAATGTTAACTTGAAACATATGTTGACTTGAAATTGTGAGGTGATGATCCCTTATTCATCAGCCTGCATGAATTAAGTGAGTGACAAGTTAGGCCTATTTTTCTTATGTGAATGGACAATAGCAGGCACACTGACTATTTTTAGGTATCCATGTGGTTTGAAAACTGTTTATATTTACAGTAGTAATGGGAAACTTTTTTCCTTGAATCCCTTAATGCAATTAAAATTCATTTTTAGTGATGTAAAAATTTTAAAATAACAATGAGCATTTAAAATATATAAATTATTATGACTAAACCCCAGTTTAAATGGAGAGCAATCGGACTATACTAATATGGTACAACTTACTAGTTAGTCTCTATCACTGTAGTGAACCCCTTTCCATACACTTTGAATAATAATACTTCAATATAGAAGGGGGATATCTCTAGTCCAGTCTCTATCTATGGATTGCACTCCCTTCAACACATTTCATATAATAATATGCTTCAATACAGAATGGATAGATTTATCCCAGTTTCTATAACTGTACTGAACTACTTTCAATACACTTTGTATAATGATGTACTTCAACATAAAAGGGATAACTCTAGCCCAGTCTCTATCTTGAAATAGAACTCCCTCCCACACACTCCGTATAATAATGTACTTCAACATAGAAGGGATAGCTGTAGCCCAGTCTCTATCTATATATTGAACTCCCTTCCACGCATAATAATGTACTTGAACATAGATGGATTAGCTCTGGCCCAGTCTCTTATCACTTAACTGAACTCCCTTCCACACTTTTTAAATAATAATGGGTTTAAACATAGAAGGGATAGATTTAGCCCAGTTTCTATCACTGTACTGAACTCCTTTCCATACACTTTGTATAATAACGTGCTTCAAGATAGAAGGGAGAGCTCTAACCAAGTATTGTTACTGTACTGAACTCCCTTTGACACACTTCATATAATAATGTACTTCAACACAGATGGGGTAGCACTGGGGTTAAATGTCTACCTTAACTGTTACATACTTTACTTACACATTATGTAATACAGTTAAATATTACAACTGACTTAGCACTGTACAAATTTAAACTTGATGTATTGTACTAAACTAAAGCTGGAATAGTTCTTTGACTACACATCTATTAAGCCAAAGTAGAAAATCTTGCAGTGCCTTTGGTATATATAATTTGTCTGAAATGAAAGTTATATAAAACTCTTTACCTTTGATCAGTGCCTGTTACTTTCATGTATTAGTATATTGTGAGGAAAAAAAGGATACTCTCTCCCTTTCTTGTCTCTGTTTGTTCCATACCGGGTAATGCTGCCGCAACTCTTCTGAACAACTGAAAAATAAGAGAACTTGTTGTTACAGGAACAGATCTACTCATGATTTCATATCAATACATATTAAACTTGGCTGGTTTTACAATCCGTTTTAAAACACCATGCATCAAAATATTGTGAGACCCTTTTGTCCCAGATAATTAACAAAATGAAAACAAAATACAGTCAAACTTGTATATAAAGACCACTTAGAGGGAATTACAAAAACAGTCTTTATAGACAGGTGGTCTTTATATAAGCCTGAATTACTAAGATAAACATTATCACAGATTCATCTTCCAATGCATAAACAGACAGATGTTGACTTCTGATGAAATCATAATACAGTAGGTGCTAATGTATAGTCATGTGATCTTCAAAACATTATCACTAAAATGCTAGTCACCTATGAGAAATTAAAGCTTTTGAGACTGCAGTGACCCAGATTTGATAACATATTTGACCTGTTATCGTAAACATGGGTATGACAATTTACTGGTTTACGACTGATGAAAACTAATCAGAGACAAAATAACACTGAAAACCGAGTTGCGAAGAAAGAAAAGAAATAATGAAAGACAAGTTAAAATTGAGAGCAGTTTAAAAAAAATTCTGCACTCAATCAACCTCTCAAGACCACACTAACAATGATATTGTTTTGTTTAACAGCAGAATTTGAATCAAAGTACTGAAAGTACTGAAATAGGTTGTTATTTTGGCAAAATAGTCATGGGATTCAAACTACTTCAATCTAACATATATGAAATTAAAGTAAATCAAATTAATGTAGATCCAAAAATAAAAAAAATCAATTTCCAGCCTCTAAATAAATTCAAAATTAACATTCTAAATTTTATTTAAACCAAACATGACACTGGGAACAGGTAAAATAATTTTTTTCATAGCGAAAAATGGCTGTGATTTAAAACAAAATTTAGCGCTTGTAATATCTAACGTAAACAATCCTATTTAGGGCTATTACCGTGGTACATAAACACATACTCTGCCTAAACTAAATAAACAACCAAACAATGTTCTCTATCTCGTATTCATTAATATAAATAACTGTATGGAATGAAAAAGACAGTCTACCTAATGTTTTTTGTTAAAGAAATCATGTTTCACCTACATAATTCCGGCCTAAAGTCGCGATGTAGAAAGACTATCTATCACCACTTTCACTTATAGACATCAACACTTTCGGCAATGGATATAACTTTTGTTTTTTGTTGAAGACATTGTTTCTATCTGAAATCCATTATGAACAGGCTGATTACACAAAAAGTTTAGGTTTATACATCCAATCTAATCCTGATTGTAAACACCCGACAATGGACATGACGGTAATCCCCAACTTCCACGGAAACAAGAACAGGAAATTGTAACACTCAATGTTTGAGTTACCTCCCTTTGTGATATCAATACACACAGTATTCAAGTGACAGTCCGCTGAAATTGGACTATATATATAATTATTTCTATTTAAAATCGCTGTGTATTTGTAGCTGTCAATATCATTATCATGAATGACAATGGACATGCAAGGCAGGCTTCCCCATCACTGGAATCCACGGAATTCCATAGAATAAATTGATCGATGACATTTTGTTTAACCTGACTACAAATGTTGTATGAGTCGGAGGGCAGAAGTCCCCTATGTGGTATTTCATATCAATTATTCACACTAGATTTATTTCATTACACCAAAATATTTGACTTTTCTGTAAAAGTTGAATTCTTGAGTTGGACTATATTTTAAAAATGCAATCTCCATGACCTTTTCACTGCTAACAGGAAAGCCCTCAATGAAAAGTAGAAGTAAACCCATAACAGGTTGTTATTACATAATAACCCATACAAATGGCAAATTCTAGACATTATCGTGGTGTGTGAATACACAGATCTATCTGTCTTGTTTTCTTCTATAGTATCTCAATTGTTGTTGTTGCTTTTATTTTTATTGTCTGATGAATATTCTCTTATTTAGTAGGCCTAAATATTTTTACCATATCTTAACTTTTTATTAATCATTATTTTTTTTAATTCTATGAATATTTTCTTTGTAAAATATGGACAATGGAATATATGATTCAGACATGTATTTTTTATATTACTTTTCCAATGGGACAAGTGAAAAAAAATCCTTAGTGTAAAACTGATTTGTTTTGACCTTATCCCAAACCTGATATTTTTTTATTTTGTATTTAATGGTCTCAGTATCGGGTTTCAATATAAAATCAAATATCAATATGTCTCAATGTATACCGATACACCCCTAGTATTTAAAATACTTTGTCTTACAAGACAGAATGTCTGTAATGGATGAGGCATTACATGAAAAATGTCTAAATCAACAGAAATCACATAAAACCTACTTGTTTCACATTATAACCAGCCTTGGCACTTGTTTCTATAAACATTACACTTAGTTCTTTTGCTTTCCTTTCTCCTTCCTCTGTAGTTACTTGTCTGAAATCATAAAAAGTAGATGTTGGTGACCGATTTCTATTCTGACATTATATATATCTCAATATGATGTTGTATTTATTAACTGTGATGTTGGTGATCAATTTCTATTCTGACATTATATAGATCTATATGTCTGTTGTTGTATTAACTGTGATATTGGTGATCGATTTCTATTCTGACATTATTTAGATCTCAATATGCCTGTATTTATTAACTGTGATGTTGGTTCGATTTCTGTCTTTGACATTTTTATAGATCTCAATATGCTGTTGTTTTATTAACTGTTGTTGGTGACCGATTTCTATTCTGACATTTATAGATCTCAATATGCTGGTATTTATTAACTGTGATGTTATGACCGATTTGTATTCAGACATTATATAGATCTCAATATGCTGTTGTATTTATTAACTTTTCCGTTGGGACCGATTTGTATTCTGACAAAAATATATCTCTCAATAGTGTAGATTTATTAATTTGATGTTGGTGACCTTTCTGTTCTGACATTATAAAATCCTCAATATGCTGTTGTATTTATTAACTGTGATTTTGGTGACCGATTTCTATTCTGACATGGTATATATATTTCAATATGCTGTTGTTATTTATAAAATTGGTGACCGATTTCTATTCTGACATTATATATATCTCAATATGCTGTTGTATTTATTAACTGTGATGTTGGTGACCGATTTCTATTCTGACATTATATAAGACATATGCTGTTGTTTATTAACTGTGATGTTGGTGCATTTCTATTCTGACATATATAGATCTCAAATGTTGTATTCATTAACATGTTGGTGACCGATTTCTATTCACATAATAGATCTCAATATGCTTTCACATTTATAACTGTGATGTTGGCGATTTCTATTTGACATTATATATATTTCAATACTGTTGTATTTATTAACTGTGATGTTGGTGACCGATTTCTTTTGCATTTCCTTATCTCCTATCCTGTTGTATTTATTAACTGTGATGTTGGTGACGATTTCTATTCTGACATTATATATATCTCAATAAAGTATTTATTAACTGTGATGTTGGTGATCAATTTCTATTCGACATATAGATCTCAATATGCTTTGTATTTATACTGTGATATTGGTGATCGATATCTCATTATATATGATCTCAATATGCTGTATGTATTTATTAACTGTGATATTGGTGATCGTGTTTCTGACATTATATACATCTCAATATGATGTTGTATTTATTAACTGTGATGTTGGTGAGATTCTCTGACATTATATAGATCTCAATATGCTGTTGTATTTATTAACTGTGATGTTGGTGATTTGTATTCTGACATTATATATATCTCAATATGCTGTTGTATTTATTAACTGTGATGTTGGTGATCGATTTCTATTCTGACATTATATATATCTCTCAATATGCTGTTGTATTTATTAACTGTGATGTTGGTGACCAATTTCTATTCTGACATTACATATATCTCAATATGATGTTGTATTTTTTAACTGTGATGTTTGTGATCGATTTCTATTCTGACATTATATACATCTCAATATGATGTTGTATTTATTAACTGTGATGTTGGTGACCGATTTCTATTCTGACATTATATAGATCTCAATATGATGTTGTATTTATTAACTGTGATGTTGGTGATCGATTTCTATTCTGACATTATATAGATTTCAATATGATGTTGTATTTGATAACTGTGATGTTGGTGATCAATTTCTATTCTGACATTATATAGATCTCAATATGCTGTTGTATTTATTAACTGTGATGTTGGTGATTTGTATTCTGACAATTATGATCTCATATGCTGTTGTATATTAACTGTCATGTTGGTGATCGCTATTCTGTATTAATTTATCTCAATATGCTGTTGTATTTATTAACTGTGATGTTGGTGATTTGTATTCTGACATTATATATATCTCAATATGCTGTTGTATTTATTAACTGTGATGTTGGTGACCGATTTCTATTCTGACATTATATAGATCTCAATATGATGTTGTATTTATTAACTGTGATGTTGGTGACCGATTTCTATTCTGACATTATATATATCTCAATATGATGTTGTATTTGATAACTGTGTTGTTGGTGATCAATTTCTATTCTGACATTATATATATCTCAATATGCTGTTGTATTCTAACTGTGATTTGGTGATTTCTATTCTCATTATATAGATCTCAATATGATGTTGTATTTATTAACTGTGATGTTGGTGATCAATTTCTATTCTGACATTATATAGATCTCAATATGCTGTTGTATTTATTAACTGTGATGTTGGTGATTTGTATTCTGACATTATATATATCTCAATATGCTGTTGTATTTATTAACTGTGATGTTGGTGATTTCTATTCTGACATTATATAGATCTCAATATGATGTTGTATTTAATAACTGTGATGTTGGTGATCAATTTCTATTCTGACATTATATAGATCTCAATATGCTGTTGTATTTATTAACTGTTGTTGGTGATTTGTATTCTGAACTATATATCTCAATATGATGTTGTATTTATTAACTGTGATGTTGGTGATCGATTTCTATTCTGACATTATATAGATCTCAATATGCTGTTGTACCTTATTCAACACCCTCATTTGAAAGATGTGAAATTCAATTAAAACCGCTGAATTCAGGCACAGTCACTATCAGTTCATATTTCATTCTTTATGTTGTTTCAAACTAGTTCAAAGCTATGACAGTTAACCAAGAGAAATTTATATCGAGTAATAAGAAAGAAGTGTGTTTTAGTCTGCTTCTTGTGCAAACTGTTATTTTAGCATTCTACACCTGAAAAGCATGCTGCAGATTAGAAGTCAGGGGTCTTGCTGTTTCTTTGATGTTTCATTTTTTCAAACAAACAAATTCTTGATTACAAACAGTGGTGCAAACTAAAGAGACAAAAACCTGATTCATAACATGACCTACCGCTTATCTGAAAGATCTGTTTTATTGCCGACTAACATAATAATTACATCACTTCCACGTTCTGTCCGCACATCATCTATCCACTTTGATGTTTGTTGAAATGAATTAGCATCTGTAACATACAATAGGACGTTGGTATAGAAATAGTATATATATATTTTTTTTTTTTGACAATTACAGGTATAATGGCTCTGAAACATACAACTTGGCATTGCTATAAAAATGTATTAATTACATGTCACACACAATAAATTTCCTGGTTTTATTTCTACCTGAAACTGACAATAAGTTGATGACAATTAAAGGCATTATAGCAAAGAAATAAACAAGAGAGCTAGAAATCATTAAAACTTACTTGTTATATCATAAACAACAACAGCTACTGAAGAATCTCTAATGTAACTTGGAATTAAACTTCTAAATCTCTCTTGTCCTGCTGTATCCCATAACTGTAATCTTATCTGAAATACAAATGTGTTTACAAGTACATGAGTAGACATACACAGTAGGCCTAGTATAGATGTAGTACATACAGTGAACTGTTGGCAATGTGAGCTCTGAGTGAGGACTGTACAAGTATATGACATATACACCAGTACATATGTATTACATACAGTGAACTGTTGGTAATGTGAGCTCTGAGTGAGGGCTGTACAAGTATATGACATATACACCAGTACAGATGTATTACATACAGTGAACTGTTGGTAATGTGAGCTCTGAGTGAGGACTGTACAAGTATATGACATATACACCAGTACAGATGTATTACATACAGTGAACTGTTGGCAATGTGAGCTCTGAGTGAGGGCTGTACAAGTATATGACATATACACCAGTACAGATGTATTACATACAGTGAACTGTTGGTACCTTGAGCTCTGAGTGAGGGCTGTACAAGTATATGACATATACACCAGTACAGATGTATTACATACAGTGAACTGTTGGCAATGTGAGCTCTGAGTGAGGGCTATACAAGTATATGACATATACACCAGTACAGATGTATTACATACAGTGAACTTATTGGCAATGTGAGCTCTGAGTGAGGGCTGTACAAGTATATGACATAATGTATTACATACAGGGAACAGTTGGTACCTTGAGCTCTGAGTGAGGGCTGTACAAGTATATGACATATACAGCCGCACAGATGTATTACATACAGTGAACTGTTGGCAATGTTGGAAATAGGTCAACTGAAACAAAGTTTGACTCGATTTAACATAATTAACATACATGTACATGTACCAATATGCAACAAGTATCAGATCACCAAATGATATTGGGTCAAAAAGTATTTTTTAGTTAAACAATGTTAAAATTCACAGCATATTAAGCAATATTGAAATGACAGAAAGGATTGAAACTGTAGACTTGTAGTAAATGAAAAATAGTATGAGGAATTATAGATTATACTCACTGTTCGGTCTTCTAAGTACATGGTTTTTGATAGAAAATCTATTCCTATTGTGGCCTGAAAGATAACAAATTCACAGAGATTATAATTGCTAAGATTAAACACAATTAGTAAAGTTTAAAAAAAAATCAAAATTTCAAATAAATCAACAAAAGTGAATCTCTAAGCAATTGTACATAAACATCAACTTGTTCGCCGTGTTGCTGAATTTCAGGTTTTGTCAAATCTATGAAACCATTACCTGGTCAAAGACATGTATTAATCATGGAAGTACAGTTACATCTGGGATTTTCATACCTCCTGAATTCTGGGTCCAGGGTAAGAAAATCTGGGGAAATACACATCATTTTAACTACTTGAAATCCCAAACTGGCATTTTACATGGTTTTGGAGAAAATACAAGTCATTTTTTTAATGGAGAATGGGTCCTGTAACCCAAAATAGCCAAGGAAAATCCCTGTATATGTACATAGACATGTATCTCTACAATCATGAATGTACAACTGTACATGTATATAAAAGACGATAAGTATTAGCAATCTACATACATAATCATGATAATGCTGTATGTATTACACCTTTACACAAAATGAAACCTGTTTATTAATCAAACCATATAAAATATGATGGTAATGACATATACTGACAATAGTGTATAAAATATGATGGTAATGACACATACTGACAATAGTGTATAAAATATGATGGTAATGACACATACTGACAATAGTGTATAAAATATGATGGTAATGACACATACTGACAATAGTGTATAAAATATGATGGTAATGACACATACTGACAATAGTGTACAAAATATGATGGTAATGACACATGACACATATTGACAATAGTGTATAAAATATGATGGTAATGACACATATTGACAATAGTGTATAAAATATGATGGTAATGACACATATTGACAATAGTGTATAAAATATGATGGTAATGACACATATTGACAATAGTGTATAAAATATGATGGTAATGACACATACTGACAATAGTGTATAAAATATGATGGTAATGACAAATATTGACAATAATGTATAAAATATGATGGTAATGACAAATATTGACAATAGTGTATAAAACATGACGGTAATGACACATATTGACAATAGTGTATAAAATATTTTATTTAAGAATCAAAAGTATCATGTATATGTAAATGTGCGAGTTGTAGTAGACAGCAGAAGGAACAAATACAAAGTCCCCCAGCTATCACATTTTACAGGTGGATTACAAGGAATAAACCCCATATATCATTGCTAACAACTGTCATATATATCACATTGCATACCTTCCTGCCCAATATGATGATTAAAAAGCTAGTAATATGTAAACTTCGGTGTCTGGATCAAAGACTTATGGTTAGAAATCTAGTATATGATTATTTCAACCAAAATATGTTTCCCCATAAATAGATAAATGTACATAAGAATGTGTGTGTGTATATATATATATATATATATATATATATATATATATATATATATATATATACACAGAGAGAGAGAGACAGAGAAAGAGAGAGAGAGAGAGAGAGAGAGATTTGATCACCTGACTCAAAAGAAAGCGATTTAATTGATTTTTCTGTATGTTTCCTGCATAATTTTTATATCTCTAAATCATTCATCTCCTTTCATATTGTATTAATGAGAATCAATACCACCTTAACCTACAGTGCAAATAGAAACAAGATCAATTCAAAATTATTAGCCATAATCAATTTCACTCGGAAGCTCAAAGGCTAAAATCAAAATAAATTTGTTTGATGTGCTCCACTAAAATAACCTTAAGACCTGAACAACAAATAATTCTTTAGTCTCTCTCTCTCTCTCTCTCTCTCTCTCTCTCATTTTATTTTTTTCTGATTTGCATACTAATGTTAATCAAAGTATATAAGTACTGAAAGGAGGTGAAAATGATACAGCTTTGATTACATAATGCTTGTTACAATGTTGATCTGTTGAAGTGATTTTAACACCCTCTGGAATACACATGTGTACATCTCATGGTCACATGTATTATTTCTTACACACAAAACTGTATTTAAACTTTGTCCCATCACTTTGGTTGCCATGCAGGTGTCAACATTTATAGCATAAAATTTATCAGTGAGACACTGACCTGTAGACTTGTATAGAGATTCCACTTGTAAACAACAACCTGGCGCATATGAATTAAATTTGTCTAAAAATGTCTTGGAAAATATTTCCTTTGATATTTCTCTCCATTTAATCATTTAATTATCTTCATTAATACTAATAGTCTGTGTAATCAAACAAATTCCATATTTTGTTAAAAATTAAAAACAGTTAACTATATTTTCCGGTAGCAGCTAGATTCTATTTCCATAAGTAGGTAAGTAGCGGTAAATTGTCTTATAGGAATCGGGTCAACTCTTCAAGGGCGACAATAACAAACATCAGCGATATAGATGTGCAACATAAATGGATATTGTATGAATACCTTAATTCTGTATGTACATGTGTAATTATCTATTTTATCTTCTGTATAATTATTCATAAAACATAATTGATAAACTTAGTGTCGTTATTCATTTTGCATAAATCTATCATTTAAAGAAAACATTGCATTCTCCTGCGAACTCTTGTTTTGAGCATATGGATAAAAGTAAACAAATCAAACAACACAAATTTTCAACCTAAACTTGAAGTTTAACAGGGTTATATCTCGTATCAGATATAAGAAGACTGAAGTTTTCTTTCATGTTCCGATAAGAGATAGGAGACAACCTGGCTCAGTCGGTAGCACTCTCTACTCTTGATCGTGAGATCGTGAGTTCGAGTCCTGTCGATGGCAGGTTGGTCTCAGAGACAGTAAAAACCGAGGTCCTGTGTGTTAGTAGGTGTCGGCACATTAAAGAACCCTCACTGCTCAATGGCCGTAAGTGCTGAGCATAGGCCCAAATTTGAAGCCCTTTACCAGCATTTGGTGACGTCTAAATATGAGTTGAAAGATTCTTGAGTAGGACATTAAACAATAATAAACAAACATAAACAAACCGATAAGAGATAGCTAGTAGTATTCACTATATTCAAGAAAACATTGAAAATTGTAGTTATTCGGCAGTCATCCATCTTGGTTTTGATCCCAACTAAATGAGAGTGACATACAGAAGTCACCCCTTAAAAAAGAAACTTCCAATAATTTTTTTATGTAGGCCTATGTCACCTCTTAAAAAGAAATCTTCAAAAAAAAATTGGAATACATACATGTAGCGATATATTATATATCAATACATCAATACATGGTCACCCCTGCTATGATTTAACTGGACTTGGTATACATACATGTAGCGATATATTATATATCAATACATGGTCACCCCTGCTATGATTTAACTGGACTTGGTATACATACATGTAGCGATATATTATATATCAATACATCAATACATGGTCACCCCTGTTATGATTTAACTGGACTTGGTATACATACATGTAGCGATATATTATATATCAATACATGAATACATGGTCACCCCTGCTATGATTTAACTGGACTTGGTATACATACATGTAGCGATATATTATATATCAATACATCAATACATGGTCACCCCTGCTATGATTTAACTGGACTTGGTATACATACATGTAGCGATATATTATATATCAATACATCAATACATGGTCACCCCTGTTATGATTTAACTGGACTTGGTATACATACATGTAGCGATATATTATATATCAATACATCAATACATGGTCACCCCTGCTATGATTTAACTGGACTTGGTATACATACATGTAGCGATATATTATATATCAATACATGTACATGAATACATGGTCACCCCTGTTATGATTTAACTGGACTTGGTATACATACATGTAGCGATATATTATATATCAATACATCAATACATGGTCACCCCTGTTATGATTTAACTGGACTTGGTATACATACATGTAGCGATATATTATATATCAATACATCAATACATGGTCACCCCTGTTATGATTTAACTGGACTTGGTATACATACATGTAGCGATATATTATATATCAATACATGAATACATGGTCACCCCTGCTATGATTTAACTGGACTTGGTATACATACATGTAGCGATATATTATATATATCAATACATGTACATGAATACATGGTCACCCCTGTTATGATTTAACTGGACTTGGTATACATACATGTAGCGATATATTATATATCAATACATGAATACATGGTCACCCCTGTTATGATTTAACTGGACTTGGTATACATACATGTAGCGATATATTATATATCAATACATCAATACATGGTCACCCCTGTTATGATTTAACTGGACTTGGTATACATACATGTAGCGATATATTATATATCAATACATCAATACATGGTCACCCCTGTTATGATTTAACTGGACTTGGTATACATACATGTAGCCATATATTATATATCAATACATGAATACATGGTCACCCCTGCTATGATTTAACTGGACTTGGTATACATACATGTAGCGATATATTATATATCAATACATGAATACATGGTCACCCCTGCTATGATTTAACTGGACTTGGTATACATACATGTAGCGATATATTATATATCAATACATGAATACATGGTCACCCCTGCTATGATTTAACTGGACTTGGTATACATACATGTAGTGATATATTATATATCAATACATGAATACATGGTCACCCCTGCTATGATTTAACTGGACTTGGTATACATACATGTAGCGATATATTATATATCAATACATGAATACATGGTCACCCCTGTTATGATTTAACTGGACTTGGTATACATACATGTAGTGATATATTATATATCAATACATGAATACATGGTCACCCCTGCTATGATTTAACTGGACTTGGTATACATACATGTAGTGATATATTATATATCAATACATGAATACATGGTCACCCCTGCTATGATTTAACTGGACTTGGTATACATACATGTAGTGATATATTATATATCAATACATGAATACATGGTCACCCCTGTTATGATTTAACTGGACTTGGTATACATACATGTAGCGATATATTATATATCAATACATGAATACATCCGACTGCTTTTCAACACAACTTGTAATTTTTAACTTTCAATTTCAAAACAATTGATTTATATTTGATATTTTGAATTTACAACTCAGAAAGTTAATGTATGTGGGAATGTGTGAGCATATTGCCAAAGTAGTCTAAACTGTGGATGATGAATTTAAGACTACAGAGTACATGTAGTTAAAATCAAGGTGAAGCTTTATAAATACAGATTTCTTCTTGTGTGTTATATATGTGCCTGTTTTAATAATACATGTATAACATAATTTATCCTTGTAGTTATTTTATTCAAACTGTTTAAACTGTGCTTAAAAGTAAAGATGTATCTATATCAATTTAACTTACATACATTGTACTTTTCTTGTTCTTGCTTTCAGTACAAATGTATGTATACAATAAAGTACATACAATGTACATGTAAGGCAAAAAGAAATCAACCAGCCTAAACAAGGTGAATCCAAATGTATTTTTTTCAACAAAATCACAAAGACAATTGTTCTTTTATCATAATTATTTTAAATAGCATTAAATCCAACCAAATGATAGATCAGTTTGACATGTTTGTCAAATAATGATATATGATATCCTATTAGTTTGCGAGTATTCAGTAGTTTTAATTCAGAAATCCTGTAACTTCACATAAGACAATGACTGTTATCAACTTCAAAATAAATGACAGGTCCCCTGGAGTGTAAAATTTCCATGACTTTTATTCTAGATGGAATGCAAGTTTATACAAAAATTTATAAGACTAAATAATATATATGCAAATTTGATGGAGATCCATGCGTATTAACTAGGTAAAACAGTTCTACATTACATGTACATGCAGTATATAACTATGTATCTATTGATTTTCTGCTTGTTGTATAACCACAAGAAGTTTATCAATAATGATTAGACTAGTCTGTACAACAAAATATACAGTCCAATTTGTATTTATCCTTAGTTTTGTTGTTACATATATTTAAGGTTCTCACTGGGAATTACAAAATGTACCATGTATTACGGGAAATGCTGTGCATATTTTACACGATTCATATTCATAACTGTATGCAGAAGCCAGCAACTTTACAATGCTTTATAGATGTAATACCTAGAGGACCCTGGACTGTTCAGACTCAATGACCGTGAAATGCTTTGTACATAGATGTGATACATGTACCTAGGACACATCACTATACACTGAACTCAACAACTGTAAAAAGTTTTTATAGATGACTGATGTACCAGTAATACCAAGAGGACCTTTGACTATACAGAGAACATAATGACTATGAAATGCTGTAGATGAAATAGCTAAAGGACCCTTCACTGTACACATACATGTAACTTAATGACAGAAATTCCTTACAGATGTAATACTTTCAATGTGCCTACAAAATGTACAAATTGGCCACCATATTGATACATATTGTATATAAAGACTTGAGCACTGTACACAAAACTTCGCACTGTGAAAACTTTATACATGTACAAGTAATACATGCATGTATATATGTAAACATATATGCAAAATATATAGGACCTATAAAACGTACACAAAACTCGGTGACTGAAATGATGCATGTATAATAGTGTATATACATGTATTTATGTGTAGACATAAAACCTACAATAATATACATGTACAGGTCCTATAAAATGTACATAAAACTCAATAACTGTGAAATGCTTATGATCATGTACCCTGATGTGCAGCTCCTGTTGTTTTGTCAATAGATATTTCCAACATGTATAAACAGTTTAACACACATAATTTTTAATCATGGACAAAAAAGTATCACAATAAATTATAAATTACACATGAATGCAATTCTGAATACATCTGTCACATGACAGAAATCAGTCAATGCACAACACTGTAAACAGAAGTCAACAGAAACCAGTCAATACACATATTACTGTCAACAGAAACCAGTCAATACACAATACTGTTAACAGAAACCAGTCAATACACACAATACTGTCAACAGAAACCAGTCAATACACACAATACTGTCAACAGAAATCAGTCAATACACACAACACTATCAATAGAAACCAGTCAATATACAGCACTGTCAACAGAAACCAGTCAATACACATAATACTGTCAACAGAAACCAGTCAATACACATAATACTGTCAACAGAAACCAGTCAATACACAGCACTGTCAACAGAAACCAGTCAATACACACAATACTGTCAACAGAAACCAGTCAATACACACAATACTGTCAACAGAAATCAGTCAATACACATAATACTGTCAACAGAAACCAGTCAATACACAGCACTGTCAACAGAAACCAGTCAATATACACAATACTGTCAACAGAAACCAGTCAATACACACAATACTGTCAACAGAAACCAGTCAATAAACACTATACTGTCAACAGAAACCAGTCAATATACATAATACTGTCAACAGAAACCAGTCATTATACAGCACTGTCAACTGAAACCATTCAATACACACATTATTGTCAACAGAAACCAGTCAATACACACATTACTGTCAACAGAAACCAGTCAATACACACAACACTGTCAACAGAAACCAGTCAATACACACAACACTATCAACAGAAACCAGATATATATGGTCATTGTAATTAAAAATTAGTGCTAAATTTAACTTAATTTTCATGAAATTAAAACAATTGAGTGTATATAAGAGAGAGAAGAATTATCATAAGGCAATTTCATACACATTTAAATTCCGACTTCAAATTATATGTAGAAATTTTTGTTGTTTTTATAAAATGGGCCAAAAATATATTCTAAACATCAAGAAATTTGACTCATAAAAGTTACAATTACAAAATGTTTGTATTTTAAGTAGCATTTAATAACAAAATTATTCAGGACTTTGTTAATACTTTGAAACATCAAGAAATTTGACTCATAAAAGTTACAATTACAAAATGAATGTATTGTAAGTAGCATTTAATAACAAAATTATTCAGGACTTTGTTAATACTTCGAAACATCAAGAAATTTGACTCATTGAGGTTCTACAGTACTTCAATATGGACACAAATGACAACCTACTTTTTCTATCATACTGTTCTATTACATGTGAAGGCATTTGGCCTTGATTTGAGTGGTGTTACTATACACTATCATCCTTAAAGCCCTGGCCACTTGTCTGTGTGAGACAGGGATGTATGTCTGGTACATGTATTTGTGTCCTTATTTCCAATGGCTTTTAAATTGCCATAACACTTGTACAACCCGATGAAGTAATCTAACTTCACAACCTAGAACCTATTAACCTCCATCTAAGCATAAAGGGGGAGAATGGGAACGGGGCCAGTGCAGACAGGACTCCTATGAAAATCACCACTGAAAATCTGGCTTAATTGGGTATAAACAGAGATTGTCCTAGGCTGTTTTGATGTCTGCATACATGTAGAGGACCCTTTCCCAAAGCAAAAATGGCTTAAAGAATAAAAGAATTTCAAACAAATGTCTCAAGTTAAGTGTTTCTGTTTTATTTTAGTTAAAATGTCCTATTTTAAGATATTTCTCAATTTTTTCATCCCATGGAACCACAATTTAGGGGTAAGAAAACCTCTGTTCTAGCTTGGAACATAAATGATGTTGACGATCTAGTGCTATACCAATTGAACTATGCTGTTTACTTCATGTAATTAAATCTAAATAAATGTAAGCTATCATTTTATCACAGAATGACAACAAAGGGACAATACCATCTCCATTTGTTATGATTGTGTATATCTATACTATATGTACTATTGATCATAAACCTTGTCTAGGATAAAATTAATGCTCATAAACCTGTCAAGGTAAACTAACATATACTTTGATTGCACTCAGAATACACTTGGGATCATCACTGTTTTCTATATTGATTGTTTTGTCTTTATAAACACTTGATGACTTGCCGTCCAATATAATATAATGTTCATAAGGCTCAATACACCAGTCTCTTCTCATGCAAGATTAAAGAGGATACAACAACACAGTACATGGGATATTTCTGTATAATAAATGTTCAGTTCAAATGTATTCTAAATGTATGATCAATTTATCCAATATTGATTGATGGCTATGGAATTACTAGTAAACTAATTCCCAGTCTTTTCTTTGCTTTAATTAATATAATTATCAAAGTAGGACCAAACATGTACAATCAAATAACTCAAAATGAAAAATATTTCAATATGCAAATTATTCACCTGTTGTCAATGATAAATTTACTTTTCAAATCAATAAAAATACTTTTACATAGATCTCCATTATTCTAATATTATTACATGTATATACATATATGCTCCATACCCTGTGTGTGCACATATGAATAATAACACATAATTTAAGTGCCTTGGAAAACCTTGTGTGTACATATGACAGGGCTCTACAACACTAAAAAAATTCACTCTTCATTTGGCCAATGAACCAGAAATTTTACTAGCCCGCCAGGAACTTTTACTCGCCAATATATATATATATATATACATATGTGTATGTGTGTGTGTGTTCTTTAAAAAATCCACTGGATCAAAATACAGATATGAAATAAAATATTATTTGTTTAAGTTGATATAACATTTTATTGTTTCAATCCATTTAAAACAAGGTTATTAACTGCATTTTGTGCATTTTTTCTCAATCCAGGAGTGTTTATATGCCTATATTTTTCATATTTGTTGCTCTAATATTGAGGCAACCTTAAACTTTGTTTTTAAATTTTTAACGCCGGTTTCTTTTCGACAGAAATTACAAAACAGTCTGCCCACAAGAATTGTAAATTTTGTCTGTAAGTTAAAATTTAGAGTCAATCACCCGTGACCTGATCATCAGACAAACACCTATAAAGTTCTTTCGTTTATGTGTTTGTCCAACAATCGGGTGTTTGACTCTCGATTTTAATTTACAGATAAAATTTCCAGTTCCAACTGTGGGTAATCCCTTTGGGGATTCTGTCATGGTTGTTTTATTATGTTGCCCCACGATAAAACGGCCACAACAGAATCCCCAAAGGCATTAGGCTGTGGTCTGCCTGCCCTCCTCGTCGAACACTAGGCCAAACTTTCTGCCCTGATTTTACCGCTTAAATTAGAATCAAAATTGGGGCAGAAAGTTCGACCTAGTCGAACACTAGCGATAACTCGGTTCAAGTATTCCTTTAACCAAGATCGTTTAAACTTAGTAGTGTCTAATGATGCATCTGTTGAAATCGACCGAGAAAATAAAATGTCATCGATTGCTGTTAGGAAAATTTCAAGTCGAAAACATGAGAGCATACAACGTGTTTTTATACAGTAATCCAGATTTCCAGCTCGGGGAACTGGTCGCAATGTGGCGACTGAAGGAGGATTAACACTCGCCAAAACCTTAAAAAATGGTCACATTTGCGAGTGATGTGTTCGTATTGTAGAGCGCTTCATGAATAATAACACAGAATCTGAGCACCAGAGAACACCCTGTGTGTAAACTTATGAATAATAACACAGACTCTGAATGCCACGGAAAACCCTGTGTGTACACATGAATAATAACACAGAATCTGAATGCCAGGGAAAACCCTGTGTGTACACATGAATAATAACACAGAATCTGAGTGCCAGGGAAAACTGTGAGTGTACACATCATTTGAAAAATAACACAGAATCTGAGTGCCAGGGAAAACCCTGTGACACATATTAATAATAATACATAATCTGAGTGCCAGGGAAAACCCTGTGTGTACACATGTAAATAATAACACAGAATCTGAGTGCCAGGGAAAAATCTGTGTACACATATGAATAATAACACAGAATCTGAGTGCTAGGAAAAAATGTGTGTGTACACATATGAATTATAACAGATAATCTGAGTGCCGGGGAAAACCCTAAGTGTGCACATACAGATGATAAAGTTGTTGAACCACAGTCTCCTACAGTTTGTTTGCTATTCAGCAGGTAATGAAAGTGTATTGAAAATTTTGGTACATTTATAATCAACACTGATTTAAGGATTA
This sequence comes from Atrina japonica, assembly GCA_030159075.1. Lineage (NCBI taxonomy): Eukaryota > Metazoa > Mollusca > Bivalvia > Pterioida > Pinnidae > Atrina > Atrina japonica. The sequence goes on from BROG01000097.1 coordinate 729,701, forward strand.
CTTACCTGGTATGTGTTATCAAAACTGTCATACATAAATCTGGTGATAAGAGAAGTCTTCCCAACTACAACAACAAAAAGTAGTAATAAAAGCAAGGTATAAAAAGTGATTTACAGGTAAGTTTTATAAAAAAAAACAACAATAGATACATGTACATATAAAAGTGTTATTTTGTTACATCACTTGTACATTACAGGTATTTACATATTTACTTACATGTACAGATGTTTTGGAGTGTAGTAAGATGGTGAGGTCCAAATTTTATTTTAGCTACATGTACCTGTATAGTCTATTTTTGTGATTACATTTACATAAAAAGCCAATCAGGAAAAATAAGATATTTTTCTGCACAGATGCATTTAAATAAATGATAACGTTATATAACTCTCCTCTGCCCTGTTAATCTCAGTTGTGAAGGCAAGTTTTTAATCAATTTAATATTAATATTTCTGTTCCTAGAAATTATTTTTTAAATTAAAATAGAATTTGATAAAATCCTGTAAGTAAAAGGCACATTTGATTCAGGTGAAACGAGAATACCTGATCATGAAATGCTGAAACCTTATATTTTACAAGAGATCCCAGAGGGATCTTGGCACCCACCATGAAATGTTCTATGTCTGATCTATAACAGACTGTTCTTTTCTCTTTTGTGTCTCAACACTGAATTTGAACTTAAATCCATAATTCTGTGGAATAATTTTTTCACAAGATTATAGCAAAACTGAACTTGAACTGAACATATTACATTTTAAGAGAGATTGGAATTCAACGTGGCTGACAGATGTCCATCTTGGATTATGATCTCTCTGAAAATGTAATACGCACATCTATACCTCAGGGGGAACCTCCATAGTCAATTTCAAAATGATTCCTTCAGTACATTCTGAGAAATACATACTTCCATTGTCAATATACCGAGATGGCCATCAGTCAGCCATATTGGAATCCAATCTCTCTGAAAATGTTTTATGCACAACTGAACCTCACGGGGAACCTTCATGTCCAATTTAAAGGAAATCCCTTTTGTCCTTTCTGAGAAATAGCAATAACAAATTAACAAACTTTCTATGGTCAAAATCCAAGATGGCTACCTGTCAGCCATATTGGATTCCATTCTCTCTAAAAATGCAATATGCACAACTAAATCTCAAGGGGAACCTTCATGTCAAATTTCAAGGAGATCCACTCAGTCCTTTCTGAGAAGTAGCAATAACAAACTTCCTTTGGTCAAATGTCAGCCATTTTGGATTACGATCTCTTGAAAATCTAATATGCACAACTAGTCCTCAAGGGAAACATTCATGTCAGATTTTAAGTAGATCCCTTCAGTGTTTTCTGAAAAGTAGTGGTTAAGTTAACAAACTGCCTTTGGTCAAAATCCAAGATGGCCACCTGTCAGCCATGTTGGATTCCATTCTCTCTGAAAATGTAATATGCAGAACTAGACCTCAAGGGGAACATTCATGTCAAATTTCAAGGAGATCCCTTACGTCCTTTCTGAGAAGTAGTGGTAACAAACATCCTCTGGTAAAAATCCAAGATGCCCACTTGTCAGCCATGTTGGATTCCGATCTCTCTGAAAATGTAATATGCACAACTAGATCTCAAGGGGAATGTTCATGTCAAATTTCAAGTAGATCCCTTTAGTATTTTCTCAGAAGTAGTGGTAACAAACTTCTTTTGGTCAAAATCCAAGATGGCCACCTGTCAGCCATATTGGATTCCGTTCTTTCTGAAAATGTAATATGCAGAACTAGACCTAAAGGGGAGCACTCATGTCAAATTTCAAGGAGATCCCTTACATCCTTTATGAGAGGCAGTGGTAACAAACTTCCTTTAGTCAAAATCCAAGATGGCCACCTGTCGTCCATGTTCTATTCCTATCTCTCTAAAAATGTAATATGCAAAACTAGACCTTAAGGGAACCTTCCTGCCAAATTTCAAGGAAATCCCTTCAGTCCTTTCTAAGAAAAAGCAATAACAAGAATTGTTCAGGACGGATGGACGACGGACTGACGACGGATGGACCAAGGATGCAGGGCCATATGAATAGCCCACCATCTGTTGATGGTAGGCTAAAAATGGTTTTAATCTAGTTCATGGGGCCTGGAGACAAACTATAGATTATATATGTACGGCCTACAAAAATATGCAGAGTTGATTTTTAAACTTGTTTTTGGTTTTTACAGTTATGAGTATGACATACTTTATATATGCATATTTTACAGAATGCATACATGTACATATTTAGTAAACTCAATATAACCTGGCAGAGTGAAGTCTTGTGAGCCATTTCTGGACATGTCCATGTTTATCAGTACTTGATGTCTTAGGTACATGTACATGTAATAAAGCATAGTAACTGGAAAATTACACTGTATTAAGAGTAATCGTTCCTAATTGTCACCAAATGTACAAGTATCTAGTGAAGAACAAACATGTTTCCTACATGTATGAATCTGGTCATAACCAAAAAGTGAGTACAGTAAAACCTGCCATATCGGATGCATTAAATTGTGATTTCTCTGATAATGGACAGATTGTCTAGGTCTACATAGTTTTACATTGCCATATCAGATTACTACAGTCTGTTTTAAATAAATGGACACCTGCCTTTCCGATCAAAGTTGTTGGCTCTAATATGCACAAATTTTGTATTGTCAACCTTAAATTAGCAGAAAGGCTTCCTATGATCAACTTCCTTTGCCAGAGAAAATTTCTCACTAAGCTGTTAGGTCTGACTTCTATTGTGAGTAACACTCCTACAATCTTTTATTTGGGGTTTTTTCTTTGATATTCATTTCCTTGCATTACATCATAACAGTTGATTACAAGAATGATTGTGCTGATGAAACATATGAATGTTTTAACAGTGAATGGTCATCATTCATTCAGAGGACACCTCTCTATAATAGACAATTTGATTAGTCTGGCAACTGTCTACTAAACACAGGTTTTACTGTAGATAATTTTCCGTAATCAAAAGGTAACTTGCCTCACCATGTTATGTGAATTGGACTACATTGTGTGTTCCATTTTTCGTTAGTCAGATTTATCTCCCATGTCAGCAAGTATCGATTGTGATATCATGTCTTTACACGAGAAAACGTCATTTTCACACAGACATACGACTTCACGATTGATAACATTTCTCATTTTATGCACAAACAAATGATATCACAATCGATACCTGCTAGGAGGGGTGGTAACTCTGGATATTAAAAATACCTAATACTTTAATATACATCAATGTGGAGATATAAAAAGTTGAAAAAACATATTCCATTATGATTATTTGAAGCAGACATGGTTAAAAACGTAGAGTTGTCTAGTGTAATGTAGGTGAAACAAGGCTAATTCCTACAATTAGTAGTCCCCCCATGTGGGGCATTATCGCCAAGATATATAAATTGACAAAAATAACCATCTATCTATGTTTGAACCCAGGGCTTTTTTCCCTTCCATATTTATAGCCAATATTGGGCTACATTCCCAATTGCAAACCATGTCTTTTTTTCCCAAAACATTTCCAGTCATGAACATCTTTTCATTATTTTCATTAAGCCAAAATGGCACAGAATTCCCAGTTTCAGCACCATTGCCCATAGAGGTAAGAAAAAACCCTAGAACCAAATATGGTACCAGGAAGTCTAGATGAAGAAATGATACAGATTTATAGCCTAGACAAATGAAACCAACATAGGGGAATCACTCTAAAAATGTGGGCGGTAGACAATAATAGGTGTGTAATTTATAATGTGACACTGTCTTCTCAAGATGTATACCTGCACTTAATATGGAAGCCTAGGTAAAGACATAGACAAGATATGGCATGGAAAAAATATAATAAAAAGGAGGGATAATAAGGTGGTAGACAAGCATTTGTGTATGTGATACTCCTTCTTAATTTGTATGTACCTGTACAGTACTAAATACGATAAGCCTAGGTGAAGAAATGAGTTAGATAGTCATCAGATTGGCCAAAACAATAAAATAAAAAAGGGAATAACTGAAATTTAGGGAAGTGGGATCACTGGTTTCATATGCAACATTCTATCTTCTCTAGATGTATACTTGTACCAGATATGAGGAGCGTAGGTAAAGAATTATCTGATATATCCCGGAAAAACAAAATCAACAAAGAGAAATAACTTCAAAACTTAGGGTGGTAAAACCACAATTTTTGTATGCAACACTCTGCCTTCTAACGATCATGTACATGTATAATGTACCTGTTTTAAGGATGAAAATCAAGCTTTTCCCAAAATATTTTTAGTTCAATTGATTTAATTACTTTGAAATTTGGTATCATAATAGGTTACGAGATGTAAGATCAATCTCATTAGAAACCGATCTCTAATCGCTCCTGTTTCCTGATATGTCATTTATAGGATCCAACACAATCTGCTTTGGGGTCACATGCAGATGACGTAATACGTGTGTAATTTGCGAACAATGGAAATGTTTTACGCAATCTTGTAAGCGATCAAATGGCAAAGAGTAGTAAACATTTTTTAGCATTAAAAAAAATCCAGAAGTAGATAATTATTTTCATGTGCGTAATTTTTCGACCAATGGAAATGTGACTTACGCAATCTTGTAAGAAATCAAATGACAGAGTCGTAAACATTTTTTAACATTACAAATATCACTGAGCACACACAATCCAGAAGTAGAGAACTATTTTCATAACCTTTGATAGGTTCAAATTCTATTTCTAATGACATTTTGCAAACCACCAGTTTCCTTTTTATAAAATAAATTACATATCTTTGCCAATTAATTTGATAAAGAAAATTGTGGAAGTCTCATTTTCATTGATCCATTATCACTACAGAACTTGAACTACAAGAGGTCACCTGCAAATGACCTCACAGCAGATTGTGTTAGATCCTCTACATGACATAGAGGTAAGTTTTAAATTAGATTGCATTAAGTTTTGGTTGAGAATACCAGGCAAACAGTGAATTTAGCCCATTTTCATGATTTTGCAAAACAGAAGTTTACATTAATGTAGAACCAGCTTTTCAAAAGAAAATTGGTTAGTATAATAGATACAATAGTAATATCATGGTTGTAATGGCAATGGTTGATATATTCATAAAGTCTAGCAAAACTTTTTTAAATCATGCACAGCGAAACCAGTACCAGTATAAATGTCATCCAATTTTTATAAATTCTAAATTGATTAACTCACTGTTATTGCTAAACCAAACAAACTCAAAATTTCAACACATTTTTAATCATCTTTTAATGAACATTTGTTTTATGAAAATAACAATTTTTCTTCAAACTACTGAAATTTAAGACTTTCTGAAACTGGTCCGGTGCTAGTAACAGGCTAGGACCAGTAGCTGGCTATTGTGTGGTTTCAGCTTGATAGAACACAATTTTGTGATATTTTTTAGAACAATCAGGAAATGTAGCACATTTTTCCCAAACAGGAGAAAAATATATTGTCATAATAGATAATAACGGTGAAATCACAGCATAGCAGGCTACTGGCTCCCGATCAGTACTTATTCTCATCAACTTCCACGCTGGAACATAACAACATGTCAACAATCTGTGGATGAGTCATGACGTCCACAATATTCTCATTAGATTCTGATCTACCATTACTTATTCATATCCATAAAATTCATTTGAAAAGTCTGAATAAATGAATATTTAAGAAATGTAGTCGGACCGTGTATGGACAAGATGGAATTTGTTCTTTATGCCTCAGTATACATACAGATCTTACATTGTTTATATACATCAGATTCAGATAAGATGTCAAAATCTGCATATTTTCACGTCTCAACTTACCACTCTGTTCGCCTAAAAACACTAGTTTAAACTTCCTCAGAGGGTTTCCAAATTCACCCGAGGAACTCATAGTGATAATGTTTTTGGATATCTACACTGAAATTGTAAGAACTGTTATTCCTCTCTAGAGTTTTCACAGAAATTAATATCTAATTATAATTGCAATATCTCTACGTCGCCACGTTCGGAGCCTCCTTTCTGTGTGCGCAAGCGCAAGTCTAGCGGAAATAAAAGACGTACTCGTGTGAAATTTCATATTCTCTTTAACAACTCGGAAACTGTTTCATCATTTGTTTCATTTTAAATTTCATTATTCAAATAACACAAATGGACATAATATATGTATGTACATACTACGTGTGGCAACATTTACTTAGAATCAGTTCTGTGTATACAAGTCAGTAGATCATCCAGGATAACTCGTACCTAAGACGAATTGAACCCAAAATAATACGTACTCACGAACCGAGTATGAAGTTATGTCGTAACCATAGTAACTCGAAAAAGTGACATAATTTAACTCATCAACTCCAGTAAACATATTAAAACACTCACGCAAATCAATAGATGTGATTGCAATAATTCATGAATTAATGACTTTGTATTGCACGTACATGTAATATCATTGTAAAATTTCTCATTCTTACAGTGGACCTGTCTCTGTCAAATGGATGACTGTTATTGTTAATACAGTGAGTGTATTACAATGAGTTAACTACAGCTGATGGAATGCATGTTTTAATATTCGCAATTGAATAGTAAACAGCATATGATATAGATATCTACGAATATAAAAACCAATCAAATATTTGGCTATGTGTCTAGTTTCAGACTAGTCTACTACGCGGTGTATGAGGCGCCATTTTACTACATGCATTTTATGCATATCACGCAATGAATTATTGATATCATAAAACTGAATTTGGGATATCAAGAATTAAGTTTTAATAACATAAAATAATTTGTGATATCACAAAATCAAATTTATGTTATCACAAATTCGATTTTAAAATATCATAAAACCAGTCACATTTTATGATATCATAACATGTCATTCACTAAATTTGTATATGCATCTTGCACACACTGAAGATTTATATAATTTCAATAAAATTCAATGTCCTCCAAAGGGAAGTATCGGTATGCGAAACGAGAGGCCCATGGGCTGTGTTGGTATCTTACAGATATGGGAATCTCAAATTTACAAATTATTTTAACAATCCTTAGGAGTGGAGGAGACTTAAAAATGAATGAAAATGACAAAGCTGGGAAAGATGTCAAAAACACGTCAAAAATTAGTTTTCCAATTTATTCCAAAACCAGGAAATTGAATCATGCATCCGTAAAAATCACTCAGATGCAATTATTAGTAGTTATAGGCAACTCCCTGGCGGGCATTTGAATTTTCGCCGCTAGGGGCGCCACCAGTTGCGCTGTTTGATGACGTCATCAGAATGCTGGCTTCTGATTGGTCAATTCAAATGCCCACCATGGAGCGGCCTGTGACGTCATACTGGAAGTGATGTCATACCGGAAGTGAGGTTATACAGGAAGTGCGTCATACCGGAAGTGAGGTCCTGTTGTCATGGCAATAAGGAGAAAGAGCCAATCGTTGAGCTCGGAGGCGTGTATATGACCGTGGAAGGTTGTGGAGGCTGCCATCTTAGCTAACGAGCCAATGAGAGCCTTCGTTACAAGAGGTCGGGGTCACGAGAGGTCACGAGAGTTCACGAGAAGTCAACGGTTAGAGAGAGAAGTTGGGTTTTTCCAGTTTTGAGCTGAGAGTGAATAAATTTTTAGAACCGAAACTTTAGGTTTTTCCAGGTTTGTGAAACCTGTAGTTGGTGGCGCCACCGTCGATGAGAGTGCACAAGTGCGCATGCGCGAGAAGCGGTAGGCCGAGCTCGACTCAAGCTTGAACATGTTATCCTAAGACTTGTAGAGTCTAAAGGGAGATAACTTCCTATAGACTCTAAAGATAGATCACTCTGTATAGCCTGTAGGAATGGGACAAAGGGAGATCACTCTGTATAGCTTGTATGAGTAGGACTAAAGGGAGATCACTCTATATAGACTATATAGGAGACCCATCACTGTATAGACTGTATAGATGAAACAAAGGGAGATTACTCTGTATGGACTATAGGGATGGAACAAAAGCGGAGATCACTCTATATGGGCTGTATGCACTTTACCAGAGAGGGAGGGTGGGTAGTGAAACAGGAAGTATAGGAAGGGTAGCCATCTTGGGTATGGAATCATGGGATATCTAGTTTTTCAGGGACTGACTAATCTCACGACAGGAGAGAGAGCCATAGAACATGAAAGTGTAACGTTCTCAAAGTTTGCAAAAGTGATCATGTGTGTTTGTGTATGTGTGTGTGTGTCGTTCTCAAAGTTTGTCAAAGTGATCAAGTGTGTACCGTTCTCTTGTTTCAAAGTTTGTCAAAGTGATCAAGTGTTTGTGTACCGTTCTCAAAGTTTGCAACGTGTGCAACGTTCTTAGTTATGAAGTCTCAAAGTGACACAAGTGTCAAAGTGACACAAGTAGCACAAGTGACAAAGTGACACAAGTGACAAAGTTGCGAAGTATGAAAGTATCAAAGTTCAGATAGTGAAAATAGTTTCTGTATTATTTTATATTATTTCTTGTACTACTGTATATAAAATAAAAAATTAAACACTCACCCAATTTTTCTGACGATGTTGACTCTTCGAGCTTCGGATGCCAAATCAGCTCTCAGTAGTCTAACTGAACTTATTATCAAGTTTTTTATGTTACTATTTTTAGAATTGACTCGTTTTGAATTTCTATCTCATAAAATTTGCTCAATCAAGTAAAAGACATAACTTACTTACTGTAGGTTAGACTTACCACTATAGTATAACACATACAAAAACTTCATAGTTTCAGTTAAGGTTTCTTTTCGTGTAAGTTAGGTGGCCCTTAAAAGGGCCGTTGAATTATTCTCATCAAGAGAAGTTCTACTGGCCGTCCAGCAGACGTCGCAACCGACTGACTTCTGCTTCTTTTTCCTTGATCAGCCGTCTTTTTTCATCCTCCCGCAGCCTCAGTAACTCAGTAACTCAGCTGATGGTACAGCCCTGGGTGGTCTAGGGGGTGGTAGATCTGCAAGGTGCTGGTGGCGGTTGACCGTCTAAAAACGCTGGCCGACGGGGATTAGGCCTTACCACTGTTACTTTTCTCTTCGGCGACGAACACCGATGAATACCTCTGACAAAATCACTTTCAGAATGGATATCCTGAAATCTGTCCATGATGATGATGGAATGATACCGAGTCAAACCAAATGTCTGGTTTATATAGAGACTACGAACGCGCACGCAATCAATGACGTCAGAGGTCTATTCGGAGTATCAGTTGTTTCATGACTCCTACTACTACTACTCGGGGCGTTTTTGTCTTATACCTGAGATGATTTATGCATACACTAATCAAGTGACCATGTCTATAATACATACATGACTGAAGTGACCATGTATATAATACTACATCTCTCAGTTTCATTACTAGTATTAAAATGGCTTACTATCAGTCCATATCTCCCGATACGATACAATTAAAGCATGAATTTACCATGGTTGTGGCGGGACCTACAAATCAGGGAAAACTGTATTTGTAAAACAGTTGATAGAATGGAAGGATCAATGGATTCGTTCCCCTCCCGACAAAATTGTATGGTGTCATCGTGAATGGCAACCTGCTTATGAAATCTTACAAAGGGAAAATCATGTTCACTTTGTTCAAAATATACCTGAGGATGTAGTTTCTGATCCAACTCGTCGTCACCTACTTGTCTTTGATGATATGATGGGTAGTAAAGCTCTCGATTCTATCGTAGAATGGTTTACACCTAAAGCTCATCATCGGAACACAAGTGTGATCTACATCACTCAAAACTTGTTTGATCGTGCTAAACAATATCGTACCATAAGTCTGAATGCTCATTATCTCGTCCTGTTTAAGAATCCCAGAGATAAATCTCAAGTGACCAGCTTATCACGTCAATTAGACCTACCAGGCTTGAACCATGCTTATCACGATGCTACAAATCGTACTCATGGTTATCTCTTGATTGATCTCACATCGTCTACCCCTGATAATCTAAGATCTGTTTCATCCTTGGTATACGGGAGGAATAGTATTGTATACACCTTATAAGTAGACAGTAACTTTCTCTAGGCCGTCATTTTTCGTATTCCTGCTAACGTAGAATCATGAATCCTTTACCTAAAGCCACCAGTAAACTGGTGACTACTTTAAGAAAATTACAATTGGAGAAAGATCACGTCAGACGTCAAGAACTGTTAGAATTAGGTAGAGACGCTTTGTTAAAATGGTTTGGTATAGGGGCTAAAAATCTTCTGTCTGGTACCATTCCAGTGACTAAACCTACAGCAACCTTAATACAGAGAAATGCTGATCATTTAAAAATCATTGCTGACCCAAAAGCTGATGAAGAAGCTAAGAAAACTGTTATCTTAAAACGGGGAGGAGCAGGGTTCTTAGGTGGGGTAATCATTCGATCCCTATTACAGTGGGCTAGTCGCCTCAAGAAGAACACTGCACCTAAGCAGAAAAAGAAGAGCCCTAAGAAGAAGAAGAGCCCTAAGAAGAAGAAGAGTCCTAAGAAGAACCCACCATTGGTTCTAAAACTAAATCTGAAACAGATTCGTGAAGCTAATACATTGAATCAGGCTTCTCCTACACGAATACCGTCTCAACCTGTAATCAACAGTCCTGTAGCAGGGACTTCTGCTACTGCAACATCTATCTTTGGACAACATATACGTCTTCCTGGTAGACCTAATATCAAAATTACACAACGGAAACAACCTCCTATTACTAAGACTAAAACAGTCCTACAGACACTGAATGTACCTAAGAAGTCTACTCCTATTGCTACTCCCAAGCAGTCCTTGTTATTTCCCTTATTACCAAAACCTTTAACTGCAAAATATGTATCATCTCAGCTGAACAAACGTGTTACATCTACTCCAAAGTCTACTCCAAAGTCTACTCGTTTACCATCGTTTGCTTCTACCTTTGGATCTCCCATCACCAGTCAGCCTAAGACACACGCTACTTCATATATGAATAGCTACAAATGTCTATGGTGTCGGGCTCTTTTTACTACGAGTAAAGAACTTCAAGATCATAAACGACTTCAACATCCTATGTTGATATAGGTTTATAAAAACTACCTCAGATCATGTATTGAGTCATTTGTATAGAATACTTAGTTGTAGTTACATCATGGCACCACGGAAAAGTAAGCATGGGCTTGAATCTCATGCTGCTTTGATTAAAGTCTTAGGACAAAAGCAGTATCCTATTGAGTTTTAAAAGATGATCTTACGGTATGCCCTTGATGATACGATCATGAAAATTTGTGAAGTAGTGTATAACATCTTAAAAGGAGTGATTCCTTTAACAAAACGCCAGAAACAGCACTTGGGTTCAAAGAAATGGGTCTTAAGAAAACTAGTCCATCCTCATTTGACTGTCCCTCAACGACGTCGTATTCTAACGAATCAACAGGGTGGTGTTTTACCTATCTTACCCTTATTAGCACCATTACTAGGAGCCATAGCTTCTCCTGTCTTAAAATTTATTCTATAACCATGAACACACGAAAAGTTATCTTAGTTCCCGAGAGGACCATGGAGGAACTCAAACAATGGAGAGAAAGAAGTTTACATCCTTTGCCTCATTCACCTGGCGTAGCATCTTCGGTGCGTTTAGGTAATGAATTAGATGCGATTGTAGATCGGGATGATTTGACTCCTGAAGCTAAGGTAGCCAAGTTTGGTCAAGAACTTCATCGATACCGTACGTATCTACAACAAGCTCGTCATCCTGTAGAACAGAGACCTTGATCTCAGAAAACAGATAAAGTCAAAGAAGTCAAAGATGACGTTAAAACTGAAATGTCTTCTGATGATCAAGATCTTATGACAGTTATTACATCCAGTGTCACTGCTCCATTAAAACCAAAAGTCCCTTTGTTATTTAAACATCTCAAAAAACATTCTGATATACTAACATTGGAAAAAGACGGTCAAATACAATACAAATGGAAGACCGTACCTGGGACAAATATGGTCGATCTCGTAACTGATGCTTTACGGACACAACCTAGAAAAGGGTATCAACCCTCGGGACTTGATAGTTTTGTAAAAGGTTTAGTGGAATCGAATGCCCCTCGTGATTGGATACGTAACCCGAATTATATCAAAGTGATGAATCAACCTATCGTAAAACCAAAGGCTATGAGTACCCTTAAACCCCTGGATGATGATGAAGATGACACAAGGTTCTATGACGCTATGCCTACTCTTCCTTCTACCGACATAAAAGATTCTGCAAAGACACCCCTTAGTCAGAAAATGGTTAAGGATTGGCAAAGATTGACTCCTACGGCCTGGTCTACCATTAAAAAATCTCAAAAAAATCTTCGCAAAATGCCAAATTAGCATCCATCTATTATGATCCTTCTAATCGGAGTGGATATGCAGGTGTACAACCTCTCTATCGAGAAGTGAAACGTCGAAAGTATCCCATTTCTCTAAATGAGGTCAAACAATGGTTGAAAGAACAAGACACGTATACGCTTCATAAATCTATCAAGAGAAAGTTTCCTCGTAACCAAACGAGAGTGACCGATATGGATGAACAATGGCAATTAGATTTAGCGGATGTATTCAACATCAAGACACACAATGATGGGTATACGTTTCTCTTATGTGTCATTGATGTTCTATCTAAATATGCCTGGGTCATCCCTTTGAAAAATAAATCTGCCAAAGAAATGGTACGAGGGTTTCAAGCAGTATTAAAACAAGCTAAAGGACGACGTCCCATTCGTATACAATCCGATAAAGGAAAAGAGTTTTTGAATCGTGAATTTAGTCAAACGTTTGATGATATTCATTTCTTTACGACAGACATTACAGAAACAAAAGCTAGTATTGTAGAACGCTTTCAAAGGACCCTGAAAGCTCGCATGTGGAGATATTTTACTCATACTCGTTCACGTCGTTATGTTGACGTTCTACCTCAGATTGTTCAAGCTTATAATCAATCGTAGTATCGGTAGAAGAGAAACGTATACCCATCATTGTGTGTCATAGAAGTCAATCCTTCCAATGTGTTAGAAGTCTGGGAGACCTTATATGGTACCCCTTCTAAAAACCGTCCATTGCCCAAGTTTCATACAGTTGATCGCATACGTATCAGTAAAGTAAAACGTACATTTGATCAGGGATACTTACATAACTGGACCACGGAACTGTTCACGGTCGGGAAACGAGTATTACATCCAGGATGATCATCAAGAACGATTGGAAGGTACGTTTTACGAATCTGAATTACAACCCGTTGTGAAAACAGATGATGTCTATGAAGTCGACGAGATTCTCGATCATAGAAAAAGGCGCGTAAGTAAAAATCGAGTTATAGAAGAAGTGAAGGTACATTGGAAAGGATATCCTTCTACTTTTGATTCATGGATCCCCAAATCCAACTTGATCGACCAGTAGACTCGGTAAGCCGAGTGTCTATCAGAGTTAACAATGAGCCCACCGAGCAACAACCCGATAGAGTGAGTCATACGCTTAGTACTACTTGGAAATAGTGCGGAGAAAACATACCTCGGAATGAAATTGTATTCTTTGTTCAAGTAATTCTTGCCTTTACTATCATCATAGCTTGCGTCGTTCATTTGGCTTTGAAAGATGATAATAGTCAATTCTGGATGGTGGTTGTATGGGGTACATCATGCCTAATCCTAGTATGAAACTACCCTCCAAAGCAAATCATTGAATCTATAAAGGCTTCAAGTTCCCACGTTTGAATCCATTCCTAAGGACTGTATTGATAGTGACACATTATGACACTCATCGTTCATAAAGGGGGTACCTCGTCAGAAAGGCTATGGGCTTCTCTTCCCTAAACTGACTTAATCGTTAACGAGAACAACTCATGGTCTGATCTCTCCTCAGAGAGGTGGGATCATCAATCCATTAAGACTTGCAGGGAGTATCGTCAATACACTCGTAGGAGCATTTAGTCCCTGAGCATCTGATATGCAATATGGCAAAGGTATTTGGTCAGACTTTCTCAAAACATACCATGACGAAAGCCATTTCTCATATAGCCAAATTTGCTTTGAATACGGGTATGGATGTGATACAGAATAAACATTCATTGAAAAATACTCTTGTTCAACGAGGAAAAGAAGCAGTGAGCAACTTAATGACAGGTACTAAGAAAACATTAGCTCGTGTTCCCTCTCATGTCGCTTCTCGTTTAGCAGGCAAGAAACGAACAGGAACAACGAGTCATACGAACAGTAGTATAAAAAAGAAACGAATGAGCCGTCCCTTCCAGTCTACTTCTACAAGTAAATCTAAACAGGTCGGAAGAGAGCAAGATATCTTTGACTAACAAGATGATGATGCAAACAGATTCCTGTGAGTGTAGTAGTGAAGCTTTAGAGTTGTTTAATGTCCCTCCCACCAACGTAACCTTAGAAGAAGGAAGATGGGTGGAATATTACCCCGTCTCTATCTGCTCCTATTGAGTTTGAAATCAAAGGACAAGATGATGAGTATTTGGATTTGAACCAGACCTATGTGTACATAGAAGCTAAAATCGTCAAACAAGATGGAACTGATCTAGCAGATGATCGTCAAATCACCCCCGTCAACAATTTGCTGCATAGTTTGTTTTCCGAGATCGATTATAATCTAAATGGAAAAGCGATCACTCCGGGAACCGATACCTATCCCTATCGAGCTTATCTCGAAAAGTTGCTGTCCTTTTCTAACGAAACGTTAAAATATCAAATTAGTGCTACAAGTTTATGGTACAAGGATCAACCTGGACGATTTGACAAGTTGAATCCTCATACCGATGATGTCGCCGAGAAAAACTCAGGATTAGCTGATCGTCATGAATAATATGATGGATCGTCTCCATTTGGATCTGTTTGAACAGAAACGATTTCTACCTAATGGTATAGATGTACGCCTAAGGTTTAATAGAAGTCGTGAACCCTTTTACATGATGTGTGGAGGAGGTGAATTAGGTTATTTGAAGATATTACAAATGTATCTAGTGGTACGTAAAGTGAAACCCATTTGCAACCTTACTGAATCAGATGAACGAACAGAACAGAATACCAGTACTGCTAAATTTCCCTTGAGACGTGTAGAAGTGAAAACGTTTACCATTCCTGCTGGTACACGTTCAAAGGTTACAGATCATTTGTATCAAGGTCAAATGCCAAAACGTATAGTAGTAGGTATGGTGAGCAATGCCGCTTTCAATGGGGATGCGACAAAGAATCCTTTTTATTTTCAACATTTTAATGTCAATAAAGTGGGTGTTAGTATCAATGGAGAAAGTCTTTGCACTCGTGCTTTAGAACCTGACTTTGAAAACAACTTGTACTTGCGATC